>CAEFZP010002249.1:0-506615 GCA_903064625.1 Mallotus villosus
ACCTTGGACCAGTTTATGGAAGTTCATTCATTTGAACAGCTGTCCTCGCCAGTGGCTGGTGTGGTCACATACTTTGACCTTGATGAAACGTAAAAGACATGGCAAGATTTCTTCTTACTTTTGAAAAACAGCTTCTTATTCAAAATGTGCTGGGTGGAGGAGGCTAGATTATATGCTAGTGGAAATCCAAATGGTGAACTTGAAGAAGCTGGAGTGTTGACATTATGGCGACACCAGATATGATATGCGACAACATGTTTTCTGCCTTGTTTTGCCAAGTATGAAGAGATTTACAAATGTCTGAAGAATGGGTCTCTTAGGCTTGGGGAGGTCGATACCCTCTTTAAAATCTACAAAGGAAAGTATGAGGGGTTAGCAGAAGAGCTGGAAATCATGTGCAAAATCGACAAGTCCAGTGACAAACGGTGGATCCAGAGAAGAGCCCAGCAGATCGAGCAGTACCATGAGCTTCACCTTGCTGTCACGTCAGCTGAAGTCATTATGATGGTCCAGGAGACCCTTGGCCTTCAAGGCGACTTCCAGGTTCTACAGACTTTGTCAGAAGTTGTAAGTACCTTTTGCCCGTTCGATGAACATTTTCATAATGCATTTATTGTGCTCCTCATCTGATGATGTTCAACTGTTCTCAGACACATGCTGACTTCAAGAAGGAACATCTGGATCGTATCGACAATGACCTGATGCAGGCTAAAATGGGTTCTGGTGGATATCACAGAACCTCGCAGACTGTGTCTCCAGGAGCTTGGTCTCCGGAGAAACTTTGTCAACTGGGTGAAAGATGCCCTTGAAGGTAAAGCACTTACATGTATTTAACATGGGATATCGTGTGAATACAGGATAGAGTTGATCTTTTCAGTTGAATGCATATGTAAAACACCTCCATACCTTCTGTCATTCCAGACATCAATGAGCTGAAAGTGTTTGTCGACTTGGCCTCCATCTCTGCTGGAGAGAATGACCTAGATGTGGACCGTGTCGCCTGCTTCCATGACGCTGTCCTTGGCTACTCCTCAATGCTCTATGAACTGAAGCCTGACTCCGGTTTCCTAGCCCTCAAAGAGATGCTGAAGAAGCTTTGGAGGGCATTGGAGAATGACACCCACCTCCCTAAGAAGCTGGTGAGATTAATGTTTAAAATGGGGGATACGGTTTTGAATTTGGTGTCTATGAAACTGACTTGCCATTGATCTTTTTCCAGCAAGACACTGCTCGCCACCTTGAGTGGTTGAAGACTGTTAAGGAAAGCCATGGGTCTGTAGAGTTGTCCTCTCTCTCTTTAGCATCATCCATCAACAACAAGGGTATCTATGTCATCAGTGCGCAGAACGTTAAAAAGGTAAACAGCTTCACTATTAACAGAATGCTCTTTCCAACCCATTAAGAAATTGTTTGTCCCTCTCCACTAGAATGGTTTGACTTTGAGATGAGGTTCTGTGTGTATATAATCAGCTAGCTATAAGGCACATCAGCTATGATGTGAGTTCCACACTGCATGTTTAGTGCGTTTCCTGATTTTTGTCAATCAAATCTAGTTGAGCATGGACACAGCTGTGAAGCTGCTGATCCCAGAGGACCATGACGAGGACCGGGAAATGCGTTCCTACTCGTTGGAGGACCTGAGGGAGCTGCAGAACAAACTGATGCTCATGTCCGGGAAGGGAGACCAGGGTCAGTGTGAGGTGGAGCAGTTTGCAGAGGTATGTTGAGCATCTCATTCTGCTTTGAATATTGTATGTATCATTTATCTGTAATGACTCAAGCAATTTTGAGTCATTGACAGCCAATGGTAATGACAATTGCACCTTCTGCATTTTACTTTTAGGTCTTTGCTAGTGTTCAAAGATTAGCCGTGGCATTCATTGCTCTATATACAGCTGGAAATCCCCTGTTTAGATACTGGGAGGCCCACATCAACTGCAACTCAGGCATCGAAGAATCAGGGATTGTCATGGACTTCAATTTGGGCAGTGTTGTCAGTGTCATTATGGTGGAGGGAAGAATGGTGGAGCAACTGCCTGAACTGTGCAAGAAAATGGAGACTTGTTTGAAATACTGGGAAGACTTCATAGATAAACAGAGATCTGATCATTACTACCTTAATTACTACACGGCTGAGCAGATTGTCTACCTGTGCAGTAAGCTCACTCAGCAAAAGGTGACTGGCTTGGATGAGCAAGTTATCATGATGCTGTCCTTTGTGAAACCCAACTGCAATGCCTCAGATCTGAGGCATGTTTGGCATGAACTCCAGTATGAAATCCTCACCAAACCAACTGAGCAAAATAAGGACATTGACTTTCAGACCTTTGTTGATGTCTCTTGTGGTGTGGAGCAAATACCTGAGTTGGTAGAAGAGCTAGATCTCTCAGATAATTTGGCAAGTCTTGTTGAACAAGCTAGTGGCACACAGAAGCTGAATTTGATGTGGAATGCTTACATGAAAGACATGAAGAATTTCCTCCCCGACACTCTGGATGTCAGAAGTCTAGGAAGACTTCTTGAAATATTGGCCAACAAAGAAGATGAGACTGTGGATGACATCACTGAAGAAAAGAAGAAAGCATCCTCTTTAGACTGATGCCGCATGGGCCTTGCCACAGGGAGCCCGAACCTCATTGTTTGTCCACACGAAGATGTCTTGACATCTTGCATTTCCATTTACATGAAAAGTGAACGCGAGCCATTGCCGACTTATGACGAGGTCCTGTTGTGCAGCTCATCTACACCTTTTGAACAGGTGGAACTTTTTCTCAGGCGCTGCCTCACTGTTGGTTACAGAGGAGAGAAGATACACACCATGCTGTATGGGGATCAGCTGACTTACGAAGTGAGCTCCAAAGTTGAGAACTTCTTCCAGCGAATACAGGGGCAAAGCAGGAAGGACTACAGGCTTGTGATGATTTGCAGTTCAGACGGAGAGAATGCCTACCTTCCCTCAGCCTTCAGCAAACACAGACTGCACATGGTACCTCAGGAGCCCTTGGCTAGGATTCAGAAGTACCTCAACAGACACTACACTGTCCCAGCAGATGAATGCAGTGCTGCTGCTGTGTTCAAAGATAGACTGTGTGTTGGAGTTGTGTCATCTGAAAGAGCTGGGGTTGGTGAGTGGTATTCCTTTGGTTATTTGGTAATTTCTTATTAAGCTATGAGTTGTCTTTAAAATCATTGGTTTGTTTACCTATTTTTGTAATGAAGGTAAATCACTTTACATCAAGAGGATGTCCGAGAAACTGAAGGCCAGCACAAAGACGTCTTCACTGCTGAAATGTATCCGCTTGATTGACCCAAGGGTTAATGAAAATATCCTTGTCCACTCTCTGCTTAACACACCACAGACAGCAGAACTGATCATCTTCCATTTTGATGTCACATCATCGGTAAATACAAAGCACAAATGTAATATCATTTAATAAATATACAAATTCCTATGTTAATTGTTGATGATGAATATTCAACAGGTGCAGAAGGGCCTCAATCAGTTTCTGTTTAAACTGCTGGTCCTACGTTATTTAATGGATTCTGAGGGACGATGTGGAAATGCAGCAATCAGCAGCTTTATGCAATTGAGATCCTAAGGTCAACTGTAAAGTTGCCTAGAAACGTCTCCAGAAAGGTATGTTTTTTTTAAAGACTTTGTTGAAGGCATTTACATGTATTGATGATTGAGGACTTCATCTTTGCCCTGTTTTCACAGAGTCAGAGTGCAAACACCACATTCCTGGATGTATTCCCAAACATAATGTGCCGCCCTCCGAAAGAGGTTTTGGAGATGGAAATGAGAATGCGAGAAGATACTTGCACTGTGAAGCCAGAGGACCCTCTAATGGATCATCAAGAGTTCAAAAGCGAAGCCTTTCAGAGGCCATACCAGTATCTGACGCGATTCCATAATCATGTGGATCTCAATGCCTACATGTATGAAGGAGTTGAGGGGTCGCATGGAGAATGCCTACAAATGCTCCTCATGCACTGTGGCATCATGGATCCATCTTGGGCTGAGTTGAGGAACTTTGCGTGGTTCTTAAACCTCCAGCTAAGAGACTGTGAGACGTCTGTTTTCTGTGATGCCTCTTTCACAGGCGACACTCTTCAGGGATTCAAGACCTTTGTGGTGGACTTCATGATTCTAATGGCCAAAGACTTTGGCACTCCATCAAACAGCATTTCAGATCAGAGTCCTGGGAGGCAGCAGATGGACCTCACTGGGGTGACCGATGAAGACTTGGCCCCCTTCCGGATTAGGAAGAGATGGGAGTCAGAGCCACACCCATACATCTTCTTTAATGACGACCATGTTTCCATGACCTTTATTGGTTTCCACCTTCAACCTAATGACCAGAACTCTGTTGATGCCATTGATCCATCTACGAGAGGGGTAATCAAAAGGAACATCATGACAAAGGAGCTGTACGAAGGCCTAAAGCTACAGAGAGTCCCTTTCAACATGGACTTTGATCAACTGCCCAGAGCAGAGAAAATTGAACGCATCTGCAATGTTCTGGGAATCCAGTGGCCTCTTGATCCTGATGAAACATACGAGCTTACCACCGACAACATCTTGAAGATGCTGGCAATACACATGAGGTTTAGGTGTGGCATTCCTGTCATAATCATGGGAGAGACCGGATGTGGAAAGACGAGGCTCATAAAATTCCTCTGTGAACTGCGCAGGTGTGGAGTGGCCACTGACAACTTGAAACTGGTCAAAGTGCATGGAGGAACAAGTTCCGACATGATCTACACCAAAGTCAGAGAGGCAGAAGCCATTGCATCTATCAACCAAGAACACTACAACTTTGATTCTGTTCTTTTCTTTGATGAGGCCAACACCACAGAAGCCATCAGCAGTATCAAGGAGATCCTCTGTGACAAAACTGTTGAAGGAGAACATTTGAATGCCTACTCCGGCTTGCAAATCGTTGCTGCATGCAACCCCTACAGGAAGCACACAGATGAAATGATTCAGAGGTTGGAATCAGCCGGCCTTGGATATAGAGTTAGCGCTGAAGAGACGGATGAAAAGCTGGGGTCCATTCCGCTCCGCCAGTTGGTGTACAGAGTACAGTCGCTACCACCAAGCATGATCCCCCTGGTGTGGGACTTTGGTCAGCTCAATGATCAAACTGAAAAGATGTACATTCAACAAATTGTCCAGAGGGTGGTCGCAACCAACATGGTTGATGCAGAATACACTAAGCTGATAACAGATGTCCTGTCCGTCTCACAGAAATACATGCGGACAAGGAAAGATGAATGCAGCTTTGTAAGCCTGAGGGATGTGGAACGCTGCATGCAAGCTTTTGTGTGGTTCTACAAAAGCCATGAGATGCTACTTGCAGAGCTTCAGAAGTTTGTGAAGAACCAAAACCACAGAGAGGGGTGAGAGAAATCCAAAGGGCCTGCATGAGAGGGATCCAGTCTTGTGGTCTCTTGTGATGGCAGTGGGAGTGTGCTATCATGCCTGCTTGGAAAAACAAAGATAAATACCGAAAAAAAATCTGCAAGTGTCTTCCAGAAGCTTACACCCCAGTGAAAGTAATGCAGGAAATTTCTCTCATGCAAGATCTCCTTCTGAGTGGAGTCCCCTTGGGGGAAACCATTGCAAGAAACAACGCTCTTAAGGAGAATGTCTTCATGATGGTGATCTGCATTGAGCTGAGAATCCCCCTCTTCTTGGTCGGTAAACCAGGAAGCTCAAAATCTCTGTCTAAAACCTTGGTTGCTGATGCCATGCAAGGCCAAGCGTCCCACTCAGAACTCTACAAAAGACTGAAACAGATTCACTTGGTGTCTTTCCAGTGCAGTCCCCACTCCACACCAGAAGGCATCATCAATACGTTCAAGCAATGCGGACGTTTCCAGGAAGGAAAGAATCTGAGAGAGTACATTTCTGTGGTGGTGCTGGATGAAATTGGCCTGGCTGAGGATTCCCCCAAAATGCCACTCAAAACCCTCCACCCTCTGTTAGAAGAAGGATGCATTGATGATGAGCCCCTACCGCACAAAAAGGTTGGATTCATCGGTATATCTAACTGGGCATTGGACCCTGCCAAGATGAACAGAGGAATCTTTGTGTCCCGTGGTGACCCCGATGAGAAGGAGCTGATCGAGAGTGCTAAAGGCATATGCTCGTCCGACACAATGATCCTTGAAAAGGTCCGAGATCTCTTTCAGCCTTTTGCTAGAGCCTACCTAACCATCTGCCGTAAACAAGGGAAAGGCTTCTTTGGCTTGCGTGACTACTATAGCTTGATCAAGATGGTTTTTGCCATCACCAAGGCTACAGAGCAGACTCCAAGTGCAGAGAAGATTGTGGAGGCAGTGCTGAGGAACTTCAGTGGCAGAGATGATGTGGATGCCGTCACAGTGTTCTCCAACAGGCTGCAGATCAAACCCAACCTGGAGAGCATTAGTGCTATTGAGCTGGTGAGGGAAAACATCAGAGCGATCGGTCAGGAGGAAGAATGCCGCTATTTGCTGGTTCTGACCAAAAACTATGCAGCTCTACAGATCCTTCAGCAGACCTTTTTCTCCGAGACCTGCCAGCCTGAGATCATCTTTGGCTCCAGCTTCCCCAAGGACCAGGAGTACACCCAGATTTGCAGAAACATCAATCGAGTAAAGATCTGCATGGAAACCGGTCGAACCATTGTGCTCCTGAACTTGCAGAATCTTTATGAAAGCCTCTACGATGCTCTGAACCAGTACTATGTCTGCCTGGGAGGACAGAAGTATGTGGATTTGGGCTTGGGAACCCATCGTGTGAAATGTAGAGTGCACAAAGACTTCAGGCTCATTGTCATTGAAGAAAAAGAAGTGGTCTACAGGCAATTCCCAATCCCGCTCATCAACAGGCTGGAGAAACACTACCTGGACATTAACACTGTCCTCAAGAGTGAGCAAAAGAGAATTGTAGAAGAACTGGAGAAATGGGTGGGACAGTTCGTTGCCCTTCACAATCAACACAGCATGGCACCACAGGCCCACAAGTATCAGCCTCCTGATGTCTTCATAGGCTACCATTCTGACACATGTGCTTCCGTGGTCCTCCAAGTCACAGAGAGAGAGAAGGGAGAGATGGACGAGTCAGATCCCGAAAGAAAAGTGCTTGATGAGGCTAAACTCATCATGCTCAACTGTGCCACCCCTGACTCTGTTGTGCGGCTAGACTGTACAAGTCTCTCCAAGGTGGAAATCGAAGGTTTGACCAGAGTCTACTTTGAGGAGCAGAAGCATAGTTCTTTGGCTGACTTCATGGTCTCCCACACACATCAGGACGACCAGTCTCTTTCCTCTTTCACAGAGGTAAATTGTTCTTGTCTATATACAGTATTCAAGTATTATTTAATTAGCATTGTCACTCATTAATCTTGATTGACTTTCTTAGGTGACAACATTCTCCAGACTTCTGACGACATGTGACATTGGACCACTGGAGGAGATGGTGCAGAGTGTAGAACTCCTATCTCTACAGCAATTTGACACAGAATATTCCTTCCTCAAAAAGATCAGGTTTGTTTATTGAAAACAGGTGTGACGTATGAGTATGGAATGATTTTAATAATAAAAATATTGTACAGTCTTAATTTTGTTTTAAATAAACTTCTCTCCTTAGGCATTTTCTTACAAGAGAAACCAAAAGAAAGAATGCAACGAGCAACAAGATCCTCATCATTCAGTCTGACTTTGTGGAAGCATCCCACGGCGCAAATCTTATTGCATCTGCAAAGTAAGTCCAGTCAAAACATTTTGACTTGTGTCAGTCAGTGGTAATGTGTTACAGCCCTGCTGTTATGTGTTTCCCCCTGGTCCTTTGTCTTCTGCTCCCGCTCTCTGGTTTGTGTTTTAAGAGTATTTCTGTTTTGTTTTTAAGATATTCGGCCATTAATGAAATCAACAAGTCAAGACGTGAGGAGATGGATGGGAAGGTTTTCATTTACTTTATCACCAAACTGCCAAGGATGGAAGGAGGGACTTCTTATGTTGGATTTCATGGAGGTAAGGTCATTTGGAGATAGACTTTGGAAATAATTTTTTAAGCAATTTAGGATGGAACATTCAAAAGCATTTTTTCCCTAAAGGTCCATGGAGGTCAGTCCATATAGATGACCTGAGAAGATCAAAAGACATTGTGTCAGACATCAAAGCCTTGCGCAATCTGACAATAAGCCAACTCTTTGAGGAAAAGCAAGATCAAACTGAACGTAAATATACAGATAACATTCAAAAACAGAATAGAGTTATTCTTGTATCTGTTTTCAATAGATAATCAAATATAGTACTCAAATATATACAATAATTGATAACTACCAATAACTTTCTGTGTTTGCGTAGCTATGGAGGTTGATGACATGTACTCTGAGACAGAGCAACATGAGATGGAACAGGGGGACCAGTCTGTGAGTTCAGTTAAAATAAGTTAATTGCCATTTGTCATTGTTGTGTCGAGGGTGCTGCTTATTTTCGTTTTCTTTATGACATGCCACAGGGCTGGGAGAGTGTTGTGGACACGACAGCACTGGTGCGTAGCTGTGTCCAGAGTGCGGTGGGCATGCTCAGAGACCAAGTAGAGGGTGGCAGCCGCAGCACCAGGAGAGTTGAGATCCTGCTGACTCTTCTGTCCGACAACGAAGAAATAAGAGGTATGCACATCGTGACCGGTTTTCTACTCATCCTCTTGATACGATCCTGTCGCACTGCTAAAACATAATTTCTTTAACATTTTGTCTGAAGGAGAATTCTTGAGAACTGTGAAAAGACGCCTTCATTCTCTGCTGGTCACCTATGATAGCAGTACCCTCTCTTCAAATAAAAACAACTGGGTCATCAAGGAGGCGTCCAACATTGATGCTTTGCAAGAGGGAGGCACGTTCAGGTAACAGAAGAACTTTCTATTTCTATATTTTAGGTCTCGGTGTAAGTTAAGTTTTAACACTTTTTCATGTTGATAAGCATCCTTACAAGGCACTTATGACCTATTAAGGAATACAAAACTCAACATGTATTAACCCTAACAGACACACCCTGTGGAAGCGTGTCCAAGCTGTGGTCGTCCCCTTTCTGGCTCAGCTGATCTCGGTCGTCGACCGCGACCAAAACCTGGACATCCTTCTGGACACCAACTCTAGTGAGCCTGTCAAGAAGCTCTGGTTGGACATCTTTGGGAATGATAAACTACTGGATGTCCCCTATGCGAGAGTGGACCACAAGTAAGTAACATCTGTGGTGTAACACTTTTAGTTCATCGTTGCAAGTCGAGTAAATAGTGCACTATTTCGCCCCCAAAAATTCTGGTCTAGATGCAGGTTCTATCCTTGTTTTAATGATCATTCTCTAAAAATGCCTTTCCTTCACACAGCGCTGAGTCCCATACTATCCTGGTCCAAAACTACATTTCTCCAGATAAGAATGTCAGCTGCAGCATGCCTTTCAGCTGGAGGATCAAGGACTACCTGGATGAACTCTGGGTTCATGCTCTTCATCGTGAAGGTAGCTGCATGCAACTAATGTACCGTGCCTATATTTATTAAAGAAATAGGTTGCTGCGCTGTGCCAGTCTCTTGTTTGAGTGGGAATGAGATACCATTTCCTATCACCTGACAGGCCACACTCAAAGTCAGTTTGAGGAGTTCTTTGGGAAGACT
The DNA here is from genome assembly GCA_903064625.1 of Mallotus villosus. Taxonomy (NCBI): domain Eukaryota; kingdom Metazoa; phylum Chordata; class Actinopteri; order Osmeriformes; family Salangidae; genus Mallotus; species Mallotus villosus. Next base: position 9,669 of record CAEFZP010002249.1, read on the forward strand.
CCACTGGGCAGATACATCTTGAAAGCAGAGAAGGAGATGCAGGCAGAGTTTTTCCATAGATACCTGCAGGATTTCATCTCCATGACAATGAACCTGGCCTCTGAGGATGATCTACAGGTAGGATCATTCACTCATGAAACGTTTATGATTTTCACTTTGGTGGATCCTGTTGATTTTCTTGTGTTCTATTGTATTGAGTGTTTGTGTTAATGCTCACAAACCGTCTAATCCCCCAGCTCCTCTGTGGTGCCCTGAATTGCTGTGTTAACGAGCTTCGAGTCCATTGTGAAGTCCCCATGGAAAATGAAGTGCTATCACTACCTTGGGTCCATGCGGCCTACCACAAATTTAAGAACCGTTTGCAAAACCTCTCCAGGATGATCCACATTGAGCCCCAAGTGCCCGCTGCTCTCCAGGGTAACATCCACGCCAGGGAGGGGGCAGAGCTGGTAAGACTATGCCCTGGTTTACAATTGTCATGAAAACCTCACTTTCATTGGGGAACACCACAAATGGTAATGCTAAAACAGAGGCAGAGACCCATTGTTGCCCACAACATGGCTTTTTAATGCCTCTTACTCGTTGTGAGCTTGAATGGGTTCTACCTAATATCATTTCAGCTTGAACACTATCTCCCCCCTTTCGTTCCACCCCTCTAAGGTCCTGGATGTGTACGCAGCGTTGGCCTCCGTGGAGGTCCTGGAGCCCCTTGGCTCTGGACACAGACCCCCAGAGACGGGCCTGGCTCAGGCAGGTCAAGAGGCTGCAGGTCCCCATAGAGCTGGTGTGCTCCGAGGAGAGTGTGAGGCATTATGGAGAGAGGAGCAAGACCATGGCTTGCAGGGTCCAGTAAGTTCCCATGTAGATCTAATGAAATGGGTGGTTCTGACTACGTGTCATCATACTCGGTGTGCATTAGTGTAAATCCCAGCTGATTCTGTGCTGTACCACCAGGGCACACAACAAGGTCACAGAGATACAATTAATCCATTTGATTGTATTCTAAATGCAACTTTTCTTAGATCAGCACTCAGAAATAAAACGATTACAGACTATAGTAGTGTGTCATCCAAAGTTTTGCATATATTGACATCATTAGTATAATTGACGTCACTACGTACTTTTTTTGCGCCATGTGAGCTAACTTTGTGTGGTACCTTCTAGGACTGGGTGGAATCGCATCTTCTCCCTCTCTTTGTTCGTGGAGCACATGTTGCTGGGCATCGAGGGAGTGGAGGTGAAACTGAAAACACTAGTCTTGGAGCACACGCGAGGACTTGGCAAGGTAAGTTTAGTTCATCATGTAGTTATGAGTCTTGTTCAACCCCCTAGCCATGACAGGGACAAGGATGTATTGTCTACAAGTGCATTCTTTCTGTTAACCCTGTCAAGGTACTGGAAAAGAGTTCGGACCTGAAAATGCAGAAGCCGTTTGAAGATGTGATCGGTATATTGAAGGCCTGCAAAGATGGAGCGGTGGAATGTTTCTTCAGGTGTGGATGGTTTTTCTATGTGCTGCTGTGTTTTTTTAAGTGTACGCTCAAAAAAACATAATTTCCAATTAGATACACTGCTATCAACAAGGCAATGACAAGACAAAGGTTTGCTAGAATATTTCAACTTCAATCCAAGTTTCAAATCCAGAACAATAATAGGTGGATGCCCTCTTTTGTCCAATCAGGTATGGCCTCCAGCCGTGCCCAGTGTGTCTGGGCGACCCTCAGGATCCCTCTCAGTCTGCCCTGCAAACACATCTACTGCTTGGGCTGCATCAAACAATGGCTGGCCCCAGGCCAGATGTACTGTCCTCTGTGTATGTCTGAAGTTCCTGAAGATCTATCCTTCCAACCCTCAGAGGACATACGGTATGGAGATACTCACCTGCCAACCTCTAAAGAAAATATATATTTTGTTTAAATGATTATGGTTTTTCCTTTTTTTTAATGGATTGATGGTGTTTTTATTTGCAGTCAACTCATCAACCAGAACGCCCAGTTCAGGAAACGGTGCAATGCCTTCTTCATAGACATGGTCTCCACCGTGTGCTTCAAGGACAACACCCCCCCCTGCCAGAACATTATTCACCACCTTCTGTCATTCCTCATGGTGGAGGTCCAAGCTGTACCCATCATCAGAAGTGTGTTGGAACAGCTCTTCATGTTTGTTTGGGTGTATATATGTGTCTGTGGTATTCTGATTATGTGTTTTTTTCCTGGTTAGGCCAGAAGATTCTGACCAAGGCGCTTTCTCCCTTTGACGACTCTGTGGATAAAAACCCAGTGGTGCGGTCTGTCGTGCTCAAACTTCTGCTCAAGTACAGGTAAGGAGCAAACGGTTGCTTTTCACATTCAGGTTGTTTTGTAAGTCGTAGGCCACACTTGGTAATTTAATGGATTTTCTTCAAGCTTCGAAGACATCAAAGGCTACCTGCAACATCACCTGACTGCAGTGGAGCAATCCAACATCTTGGAGGAGTCAGACAAAACAAATCTCTACTCCCTTTACATAAACTGCCTGGAGGTATGTCTGAATAACCAGAGCACTGCCCGTACCTCATACAAGAAATATTGTTAAAAAATGTTTTTATTGAATTTAAATTAATCAACAATGTGACACTAATTAAAGGTGTTTCTGCCCAAAAAGTTTCTAAATTTTGAGTTCCAGAGTGATTGCAGTTGCTTCCTGTGTTTGTTTCCAGGACTCGATGTTTGAGAGGACACAGTGCCACACGGTGGCAGAGCAGCAGGCGTGTCTGAGGGAGGAGAGAGCCTTCCTGGGGGACTTCCTGCAGTCGCAGGCTGCCTCGGGGGCCCAGGGCGCCACCGTGGACTACCTGCAGCAGATAGCCAGGACGCGCTTGTGTCTAGATCAGGCTGCGAGCCTGCTGGTGGACTCCCTGGATGGCACAGGTACCTCGTCGTCTGATATTTGGGATCATACGTCAAGTATCCTGTAGCGATGACAGCCTGACAGCGATTCCACTGAACAGTCTGGTTAGATGGTTTTTGAACAATGTGTTTCTTGTTTAATATTCATTGCTGTTGTCATGTCGCTCGGCCCTCTCTCTCCCTTGCCTAGAAGAATCCAGGAGCGGACCCCGGAATGGTTCTGCTGCGTTCCTGGCCAGTGTGAGGGAGCTGTGTGAGCAGAGCACAAACGACTGGTACAGGGTCTACATGATCCGCAAGATCTGCAGCCAGCATGGAGTCGAGTTTGTCCAGAAGCTCCAGAAAGAGGCCAGCATACGCTGGCTGTTCCCTGAAGAAGTTATTCAGCAGGTAACTCCTGGCTAATATACTTGTCTATGGCATTCTTGAAATAAATATCGGATGTTCTTTCATTTGATCCTGTGTTGATTTGCCACAGTATAGCCATGCACTCTGATTATAGCTTATTCTGGTTCTGTATTTGTTGGGCATACACTGAACGGTAGCTGTGGGTTCTCTCTGTTCTCTCTGTCAGAGTCAAGATGACAGCCTCATAGATCAGTACCTCGTGTGTGGAGAGGATTACAAGGCGGTTCGAGATGCTGTCGCCAAGGTCATGACGGAGGGCAAAGCCAAGAGATTGGATGCGGCTTGCGAGGTAATTCTGTTCTGTTAAACTCTCAAAACTGAGACACCGTTACTTGACGAATAATCATAGTACATACTAGTGTAGGCTACATTGTTAGGAGAAAAGACTCGCTCATAAGTCTATGTGTGTGTGTGGTTGTGTGTGTATAGGGTTGTGCGTGTCCGCCACACAGAAGGACAGTCTACCTTCTTCTGGCTCTGTTCAGAGAAGTCACCTCTCTCTACAGGGCAGCTAACCCCACCTTCCACCCCAAACCTCAGGTCAGTCTCTCCACATCAAATCCTCAGAACATAAACCGATTTGGAAGACTTGTCTTGACAACACGTGACCAAGTATGAGTGACTCTTTCTGTCCTCGCCTCTCCTAGCAATGTGAGCCACTGGTAGCTTTCATTGAGACCTCTAAAGTCCTGGCCACCCCAGAAGTGAAGGCGTTTGCCCGGGCTCTGGTGGCCAACGAGCTGGGGGCCATGGGAGTCCGACAGGGGGCCTCTACAGCAGAGAGTGTGGTGGTGGAGCTCACCGTCCACCTGGCTGCTGTCCTGCTCTGTGGGAACCAGGGCGTGATGACGCCCCTCCAGCAGCTGGCACTGGTGCCCGCCAACATGCAGGTGGGCACACTGTCCCCTCAAGCCTGTCTCGCTGCTGGGTTGGTTAGAGCTGTTGCATTGTAGCACCTGGGTCTTCTAGGGGCACGTTTGAAAGTGGGGAAGATGGCGTGCTGGATAATCTTGCAAGTAACAAAAACCTAATTGAGTTCTGGTTCCTATTTTTATAGTTTTTCCCCCCAGCATCCACCAACTTTAATAAATAAAATAAAATAAAAAATATTACTTGTGATGCACCGAAATAATGAAAATTCTGGGCTTTTTGGGAATTCAGACATTTCAAAGCATCCCATTAATCAACAAATGCATAAATAAGTACTGGTTTTCCACAGAGGGCCTTCTTACCCACTATGCCAGAGGACATGCTAGCAGTAGCTCGCCAGGCCATGGGACCATTGCAGTGGTACTGTGAGTACTGACTTAGGCAACTGCATATCAGAGCACATTCAAAAGATCCTATCAAACATTCTTTGTCATAATCATAATCGTTATCTTCCACAGTGTGTCCAAACGGTCATCCTTGTACCATTGGAGAGGTATGTAGCATGATGCTAATTTAAGCATAGTGACACATTTGCAATTTGTCAATTTAACAACAATCTTTTTTTTTGTGTATGATTTCTGTATCTACTTTTTATTTTTAATTCATGAAACATGTAAAAGACTTCAGCCAACCCCATCATTTTTACAGTGTGGCCAACCAGTGGAGAGAAGCAAGTGTCTGGACTGTGGAGCGGTGATTGGAGGAGACGACCACAGACCGGTCCAAGGCTTCAATGTCGTAGCGGACCAGTATGTACAGTCCCGCTCACTAACATCCATGTGCCTCAATCCGTGTGCTTCCAGGTTCATAATTCCGTTCAATATGGCCGCCTGAGCCCCATGGTGTCGTCCTCGTTAGTGAGGAAGTGTTTGGGTGTGTCTCTTTCAGGGGCGACCGCACCCAGACCGGCCACGTGCTGGGAGACCCCAGACGCAGGGCCCAGCCTGACATGATGGACACCAAGAACATGTCCCCCGTGCCCTTCAACCTGGTCCGCCTGCTCACACACATGGCCATGCTACTGGGGCTCCACCAATCACCGTCAGGTAGACACACACACACACAAGTACAGGTGTAACTACAATGCTAGTTTGATTAGCATTTGACTCTAAACGTCACTCTTCCTCCCTCTGTCTTTCTCTCTTTGGACTCATCAGTTCATCGCTGCCCTCATCAAGCCTCCAGTGGCAGACCCAGAGGTGTTCCTCACGGCCCACCTGCAGAAGGACGTGGAGCAGCTCACCAGGTCCCTGGGGAAAGGAGCCGACGACACGGTCAGCACCGTCCACCTGGTGATCAGCAGCCTGCTGGAGCCTCCTCAGCCTGGACAGTGTAAGAGGCCCTGACCCTGACGGACACATTGTCTGGAAGTGTTATGAAAGAGCTTTGGATGGACTTTATCCATGTCCTCGTCTTGAGTTCAGTTAAAGACGGTGAGGTGTTTGCGTTCCAGGGCCTGTTCAGTACGATAACTTCCTCTCCACCAAAGAGGCCAGAAACGCCTGGGAGACCACTGTCGGCAATGACGTCATCGCTCCTCAGCTCAAGGTAAGATAGAAGGGGGACACAATTCCCGAAACATCTAAACATGTTTTCGGTGCTCTCAGAAATAGTCAATCCAATGTCTGTACTCTCCCATCTTTGGTCTCCTTCTCATCATCCTCCTCTACCCCCTCCCTGCCTCCAGGACCTGGACAGGCACCTCAACAAGGTCAACGGCTTCATCCGGACTGACACTCGGGTCTCCTCCAGCCCCATCATGAATCTGGTGTTTGGAGACCCTGTCCTGTTCATGTCCTCGCTGCCCCAGGCCTCCCTCATCCACGGTTCTGCCGTGTGGAGCTGCAGGGAGAGGGTGTCCCTGCTCAGCCTCACCCATATCGTGGAGCAGAACGACGGCAAGGACGCCCTCCCTGTCCTCTGGAGGTTCCTGCAGAAGGTACGGGTACAGGAAAAGACACTCTTGTAAAAGTAGTCGAGCTTGTGTTCAGTCGGTGATTAGTGTCTCCCTGGCTGTGGCCGTAGGAGGCCGAGGTGCGTCTGGTGCGGTTCCTGCCTGACCTGCTGGCCCTGCAGAGGGACCTGGTGAAGAGGCTGCAGAACGTCTCGGACCTGCCCTGCAACACCATTGGAGAGTTCCTCAACAACCAGAAAGCAGGTACTAGAGCGCTGGGTTCAGATACCAGAGCAAAGAAGAGGGGTGACAAAGCCAGGAAAGTTTGCCTTGCCCAAAGTCTGTCTGTGTTGGTGATGAGCTTCACTGTAGCAAGATGGCCAGGCACCGTTAGTGCTCCGTCTCTACAAAGACTACTTGTGATTCAATCCTGTTGAAATGCAACATGCTCTTTGTTGTCCCAGCTGGCTCAAGTCATCATGACCAGGATGTGATATTGAATGTGTGTGTCTACAACATGGATTAACAAATGGGTTATTTTAATCGTAGCCACTCTGAAATCCTGGTATGAGAAACGCATCAACATCTTCCTGACAACTTGGAATCAGCTCAGGGTGTCACTGGAAACGAACGGTAAGATAACAAACAAACCTAAAACCCCACGACCGTGTGGCTCAATCCCACCTCTCTTTGGCCACGTGGATTACACCAGCTGAGTCTGTGTTTTGGGTACAGGTGAGATTAAGATCCCTGCCGAGTTCTGCCAAGAGGACCTGGACCTGAACAGCGACTTTCAGGTGCTGTTGCCACGGCGCCAGGGTCCGGGCCTGTGCTCCACGGCGTTGGTTAGCTACCTCATCGCTCTGCACAACGACATGGTGTACTGTGTGGACAAACACACCGGGGAGCAGACCAGGTAGGGGCACTGTCAGATGACATCGCTGTCAGACCACTCCGCTTTATTGACCTTCTTTATATTCATAAAGACTCTCCGAGGGTAGACCGCATCTCCAGTGTACAGTCTTACAGCCGCCCCCAAAAACATGCCCCTCCCTCCTCTCTCTCTCCTTCAGCTACACCGTGAGCCCGGCGGACCTGACAGACCTCCACGTGGTCCGCTACGAGCTGGAGAGAGACCTGCTGGCCCTGGTCCTGTCCAACTGCCAGTACAGCATGGAGCGAGGCCAGGAGACCCTGCACGAGTACGACCTGCCCAAGATCCAGCAGCAGATCCTCACACGCTTCCTGCAGGGCAAACCCCGCATCACCCTCAATGTGAGCGCGCGCATGCCATGCTAGGCAAACACGCACACACGCGTGCACGCTTCCAGTTCTCACACACGCGCGGATGTGAACACGCGTGCTTTTGGTCACTGTTAGCCATCTTCAATGTTTTTTTTCTCTCCCATGTCTACAAAACAGGGCATCCCCACACTGGTGAACAGACATGACCGCAATTATGAGAATATCCTCAAGGATGTGAAAGAAAAAGTTGGACAAGTAAGTTTGCGTTGCTTGTCTGTTTCACGTACACAGTCGTATAGCATGTGTGCCCCTTGTGCCCTGTCCGTGTGCTCTGTGTGTGTGTGTGTAAGAGACACACGTGTGTGAGCTGTGTGTCTCTGTTCACACCCCTCTCCTCTCCTCTAGGAGTCTCTGGCAGCCCTGGCCCTGTCAGGCCTGGCGGGGGAGCTGCAGTCCTACAGCGAGGTGTGTGAGGCCCTGGCCACGGTGGAGGTGGCCCTGGGCTTCCTGGCCATGACCGGGGGGGAGGCCTCCATGCAGCTGGACTGCTACCTGACGGATGTGCTGCAGATGGGAGACCAGACGGACCCACACATCCTCAAGGTTAGAGGCCTCTTTCTCTCTCTGTCTGTGTGTTTGTCTCTCTCTTTCTCTCTCTCTCTCTCTCGCTCTGTGTCTCTCTCTCTCTCCTGCCTCTAGCTTAAACACACAGCTACCTGTGTGCCTCCTCCTCTACCGTGGTGAAGGCCAGCTCTGTTTTTGGAACACTATCTAGATGTTGACGTGAGATCTTAATGAGTTTCCTCCTCTCCCGATGTGTCCTCCACAGACCCTGAACAGGTGCAGTCTGAAGCACTGCGTGGCCCTGTGGCAGCTCCTCACATCCCTCAAGTCAGAGAACATGCTGCGTCTCAAGAGGGTAAGAGCCTCTCGCCACAGCACTGCTCAGCAGCCCTGAGGTTCAGACTCGTATACAAATACGATCAGATACCTCGGTGCGCGTGATTGGTCCAACCCAACAGAGAAAGGGGACGTTCATTTCATCCTTCACAGAGTTGGGATTCAGCACCCTTGGTACTCGGAGCACACACAAGTCACCACAAGTGTTCGTGAACACGTGCCTTTGTCTCCCCTGCACTTCCAGGACCCGTTTGTGGGCTTGTCGGAGGAGTACAGGACGGCGCTGGGAGAGGAGGAGCGTCGGGCACTGACAGGCTTCTTCTCCAAGGGCTGCGCTGAGCCCTTCCTGCTGGAGATGCATGAGTTCCTGCTGCTGGTTCTCAGGAACCCCCAGGCCCCAGACACCTACAGAGCTGACTGGGGGTGAGAGGCTCCACACCAGCTACAGTAGCAGGCCTAACATACCACAGGGTGATAGAGTGCACAGCCGTGGAGCTTGATGGTGTACCGTAGCCATCTCCTGAAATGTCCCCGTTTAATATGCAGTGTTTTTCAGTTTGGAGTATAGTAGATTGGAAATGTTTACAGTTTAATTGGAATATCAATGTGGAGCTTAGACCTGTGCATACTAACATGTAGACTGATTCTGCTCCCCCCCCCCTTTCCTTCTCTTCTTTCCCCCCCTCCTTCCCCCCCAGTCTGAAAGACACGCTGGTGTCCTACATGGAGCGTAAAGACCTGGACGTCCCACCCGAGGTGGAGAAGTTCTTCCCTGGGGAGATCCTCTTGTCCCATTACCTGGAGGTGTGGAAGCTGACTGTGGCCTTCAAGCAGGAGCGGAGCCAGAGATAGGTCCAAACCAAGCACTTGTGCTCTGCCCTAACTGCCAGGTTAGACTGAGTTTACCTACAACAGCCATGTTAGTTGGCTTATTTTTCCACTGTGACTCTTACTGTGTTTGTTGCTCGGGTAAATCTGAAAATGTGAGTTACGTGATACTTAAATGATAAATAAGTGTTAAAGAAGCAATCAGATGAAATGCCTTTGACTTGGCTGTTGTATGTGAACCTTTCTCTCTTGGCCGGAAGTTTACAATCTTGTGTATTATTTGTAAACCACTTTGTACCTGTATCATTAGGGGTATGCTGTCTGTTTTACACAGCATAACCCATGCAAGAAATGCAATTTGTGTTGAAAAGCACTCTTATTTAGCTTTAAAGTGCCAAAACGGAAAACAAATGTGTGCAATACGTACATAAACGTATTACTCAGATGTCTGATGAGTAACTGACTTTTATTGATCAACAATGTACCTTAATCAAAAACCATAGCTGGTAAAATTATATATATATCATTTTTCTTTCAGCTAATTGTTATCTTGAAATGTTCTAATTTGCACTTCTTGTAATGTGAATCTATGAGGGTGAGTTGTAAGAGTTTAAGAGAGAAGGAAGAGGTTTGATTCTAATATAGTTATGTTATGTGTTTAACTCAGGTACACATTTGTGTAGATGAATAATGTATCAGGTCTGATGCAGAAAAGCAACCACTTAGCAAACCAATCAGATCCTCTCATCATGTACTATGGCAGAGCGTATGTCTTCAGCCACCTCCATAACGTTTCTTTGTGATAAGATATTTCTTTCTGCCACTGCCGGTTACCTCAACCCATATTGTTGTATCACAGTACACCTCTGTCACAATACATGTGACAGTGCTTTCTGCCTGTGTTCTCTGAAGCCTTAGGGAATCATCAAACTCATTATGTGGGACTTTGTTCCTCTCGTTCGATTTAATGTAGGACCAAATTGTCTTTCTGTACTCCATTGTTCAAAAGAGTATCATTCTGCTGTGACAAAATAAATCTTCTGCCTACTTTTTTTTTGTCTGTTTGCTACTTTTTTGTCTTGTTTAAAGTTAATATACAAGCTATTTTACGACAAGCAACACAGTTTACACTATTGTATGCTAGTCATCGTGGTGGGTAGGTGTCTGTCTGCTTTACCCACCACCTGACCATGGCCAGCCAATGGGATCCCACCTTACATCCTACTCAGAGGCCAGAGACACGATCCTAGTCAGACAGGAAATGGTTACCTGACCCCTTGACCCTGCTCTGTTGAGAGGGCAATGTGTTTGTGATCAGCGTGATGGACATGATCAGGACATAAACAGTCCTGAGAGCTGAGACACAGGCTGGGGATGCCTTCTTAACTTCATTTCCTCTTTACCAAAGCAACTTCCAGCATTACAGTGTTTATGAGAGACCTCTGCAGAACTTAACCACGACCACCGTGTGGGCTGGCTTCTAGTCTGGAGGACATCTAGGCTAGTGGGCTTAGGTGATTTCCTGAAATAAAGCAATGAATTCAGACTGATATTCTTCCCCATACAATATCTTGACACATGCATTAGAAGCATGTTGGTTACACCACAGAACAGAAGAGAGCCCCTGGGCCCCTAACTAGGCTAGCTGTCGGTCTGATCTTTAAAGGGACAATTTCATATTACAGGAGAGTATTCCAGACTATGTCCTACGTTGGATCCGGTTTGAACTGACTGCTGTGGTGTGACGGGATGTCTTGTCTATAGGCGAGTTCTGTCTGTCTGAGGAGGGACACCTGACCCCCGCTGGGCCTCGCCCCTACTGACCCCAGTCTGCCTCGTGTTCATTAACAAGGCCTGTTGTGGGAAAACGATCAACACGACCACAATGGGGGTGCGAGGCGTGATTTACGGTGCGCAGGCAAGGGGGCAGGGGACCAAGCCTCAGTGAGCAAGCTCAATCACACTCCATTCCACTGTTCTGAGCTTCGGAGCCTATGTACTGGCAGCACAAAGGATGGGACACAAAGGGGCCAAATGAGCCACTGCCCCGGTATTGTCTCTGTCTTTTTGATGAGGAGAAATTTGGGACATCGAGCACATCCAAGTTCATGGATTGGGGACAATTGGTGTTGGGTGATCGGTGGATGAAGATGGCCTCGACCACCTCCACCGGGCGGGGCACAGAGGCTGGGTATCGCCCTGGGAAACGTAACACCACGCGACCTCTGGCCTATGACAGAGTGAGATCTTTGGAGATGCGGCTGCCTTTCTGGGAGGGTACTCTCCTCATACAAACTGTCAGAGCAGATATTCTGATGGCAGTGTCTCTGTTAACAGCAAAGTGAGTGTGACCACTAGATGGCACTAGCTGCCTTCTCCGAGCATCGGGCTCGAGGGTTTCAGCTTGTTCAATGACGTGGGAGAACTGTTGGAGAGAAAGAGAAACAGCACACATCCTGAATAGGATTAGAGATTTCACCCATAATCTAAAAGAGCTGTGATGACTGTGTCTGTTATTATTAATGTATACACTTATGGTTGGCGACCGCTCAAGACTAAGCCTATGTCTGACCACTTTTTGCACTGCCATCTTTCAGGGTGAAAAAAAACGGTGCTTGTTATTTCACGGGGTCAACACAAACTCAGCAGGGTTTGGTTCATGCAAGGTCACAAGCCTGAGAGACAGTGTGTTCAAGTCTGTGGGAGGTTGCCCTTGAATAAGGGCTACCACCACCACCACCACCACACCACCACCCTGGTTTCTATTGCAATGCGCTGCCCTCTGGACTTCCTCCACTGCAGGAGCCAGGGAAAACAAAGACCTGTTCGCCCGTCAACTGTCAGCGTCCCCTCATTCAGGGCAAGCTTCCGACTTAACCCTCTGATACCCCCATCAGATAATCATCAGGTTTGCACCTTGGGGATCCGATGTCCTCTGGCGGGGCTGACGCCAGACTGTCGCTCCCTGCCAAAAGGGGAACCTAGATGTTAATGATTGCGCTATGAAATCAGTAGCCTGGAATACCCCAGAGCTCCGCAAAAACACACCAACATCGGGCTACTGTATCTCCTATGGGGAATTACATGCGCTTTACTGCTAGGTTGGGTAAATGTTTTCTTTAAATTAGCCCTCCAGGGTGCTGCTGTTATTGCATTATTATCAAATTTGTGTTTTTTAATTACTACGTCATCAGAACTGTATGTGGTGGTGGGTCGGGGTGGGGTGAGAGCTGGGACCGTGGCCCAGTTTCTTTAGTTGCCCATTCTGCTTTGTCAAAAACTTCATCATACAGTAATATATATCACATCTGTGAATTATATTAGCTAATTGTATGCATTTCTCCCCATACTCAACACCTAGCTTGCTTTCCAAGCACAAGGAAGAAATTAAGAGTTCAGCTGCCATGTTGTTCTATTAGATATGTGAAGAGAAAATACAATTACAAGTTAAGTGGGAACATACCACAAGGGATTATGGGAGGCACTGTGTTTTTATGTTGGAAAATGAATGTTTTTCACCACACAAATCAAGGAAGAAATCTGATTAGATTTCCCCACGGGAACTATAATGGTTGCTTTCGAAAATAATAATCTCGATCAAAGAGAGTCAAAGCACTATCAAACATTTCTGAAGTTGTGTGGGTGTACCCATAAAGTGCAAACACAGCACATATATTATGGAATATAAAATTCATAATTCAATTTATTAGCATTACAGTGACAACTGTGATGCCAAAGCCATGCTCCCCTCATTAAGACAAGTCGGACGTTAGAAACTCTGCAGTTGCTTGACTTGACCTTTCTGCTTAGTCTCATCATAGTGATTGTATCTGACCACTAATAAGACAGCTTGGCATGTACAACTTGGCATCGAAACGATACCCTTCGAAACCAAGGACTCGATGACACTTTCCGATTGGCTGCACTCGTGCGATCAAACGACAGGCCAAGTAGTGTCTGACACATGAACCCAGGCCCAGGTCAGGAAATCTCAGCCAGACTTTACACCAGTTTCATTATGAGGGCTTGAATTTCAATACCAAAGTGTCTGCAGCAGGTAGACAGCTCTGCCTTTGCGCTCTGCAGCAATAATACCTCATATTGAATTAGCTTGTTATGGTAAGATGAGAGGGTGTTTGAGAGGCCCAGAAAATATGTCTAGCATTTCCCAAATAACAATAGGGAGCAGGGCAGGCGGAGGCTGCAGTGTCCGGTGCTGTGTTACACTTACAAAGTGAGAAGCCCCTGCCGTTCTCCCTGTCTTGTTTTGGGAAAGCTACAGTCACTGGATACAATTATGGGAGCCAAGATCACCCCCCCCCTCCCCCCCAACACACACATATAGCACATTCATCAGGATTGTATTTGGTTTGAGGGGGAACGGTTTGGAACACTATGTCTCAAGGCCGAAGAAGAGTATTTTTATAAGGTGCTGAAACAGAAATGGTTTCTGCTGTGCAGCAGGTTCTGAGCTCCAGGGGACATTTCAAATGGGCTGTGGTATTCGATACGGCTCACGACTGCCAGGATTGATTTAATGGCTCGAGATACTACAAATCGTTGTTCAACACAAGTCCCAATATGTTTAATTCAATTTGGTGCTTCTCCATTCGCTTCAATCCTATCCTTGTGCATCCCGGTCTGACGGGCACTCCGACTTTACCGGGATCAGAACAAATGACCCCGGAGGCTTTTCGTTCTATCGTCATCTCGACCTATCCTCTCCTCCATCCTCCCTTGGAGGCCTCTTGTCTCTTCTGAACTCCCCACCCCCCCATCGTGCCTGCACCCTGGGCTCTGGTGGCTGAGCCCGGGGCGGGGAGGGAGGCAGGCCGCAGCTGCTCCTCATTCCCCTGGCCTCCAGCAGATCCTCAGCTGTTCCCACTTTCCCAGGAGTTCCTGTGTGAGGGATTAGCACTTTGGTTCTGCTGGATTTGGGCTCCTAATGGCTCCCAGCACCGTGGGCCACACAGAGGAAAGGGTTAAGGGCAGGCTGCCGGGGGGCAGCTGAGTAACACCAGGCCGGCCTACCTCAACCACCTGTGGACGGCCTGTCCAGAGATGACGGAGGAGGAGCTGGGAGACATTTGAAAGCACCCGGGGGTCTCTTTCACCCCTGTTGATGTGGTGACTGCAAAAAGCCTTTTCAGCTCTCCTTTTGGACAGAGAGAGAGAGAGAGAGAGAGATGAGAAGGTTCAGAACCAGTGAAAGGCCAGTGATCTGTGAAATCTTACCGGCAATGGTAAACAATGACATTTTCACAAAGTAGAAGGACTTTTTGTTGAATAAATCAAACAACAGAAAAACATGAGTATCCTTTTTCATGAGAATGGAAAATGTCAGAAGCAAGTGGGACTGTGAGACTCTCATCTCACCAGAGGAAACTCTCATAGAGAACACAGATGCTGCCTGGCACACAGAGGACAATGTTACATAATACAATGAAAGTCTCAAAACCAGTCCCAAAGCTCACCCTCTCTGTACCTTATCTCTCTCTCTGACTTTCTTTCTTGTTTTCTTTCTCCATTCCTTTCATTCATTCCCTCCTATCGGAGTTCTGGTTCCTGACAGGCTATTGGCTGTGACTAGATAATATGTGTGTGATAGTTTCTGTTTACCAGGGAGACCGAGGGATTAGGGTGATTATCAGTGGAGCCAGAGTAAGATCTAGCCTGGTGACTCTGCCACGGTCTATGGAAGTGTGGACGGATCTCCTGTACAAGATTAGACAACCTGGATTATAGCTTGTGTGTGTCCCGACTCTGCAATGAAAGACTAATTACAATGAATGGGGTCCGCTTCTCAAGGCAGAGAAATACACAGACCTTCTGATCTTGTCATGAGATGCACATTATATGAAATATTATGATGCATATTTTGTTGCCATTTTCCCTAGGTATAATAAGTGCAACTTATAATGATCATTAAACTTGATATAAAAAGTACTACTTATTAGCTACAAAAGGACTTTCATTCAAAAACCATAACAAAGTATGGATAATGGCTAAGAGTTTGAGAGGCAACACCCCACGCACATGACTTGTTTTATACACCTACACAGACATTGCTGCTCTACTTCCAGTGGGCTTATTCATTCTTATTGATTCGGCCATCTTTTTTTATGAGCTAGCCCACGCATGCTAAACAGCTTGAGGTGTGGGACTCCCATCAGCACCTACCTTGACTCCCTGACCTCTGTTTCCCCATGACACCCATGGAGACACCCATGGAGACACCCATGGAGACACCCAGTGAGATGGTTCAGTCCCAGCCTCCTCCTGGCCTCCCTGTTGTCACGGCCCCCAGGGCAGCATTAGGTTTCACAGTCCTCTGGCCTCCCGGCTCCAGCACAAATACACAACGCCCTCTCGGGTTGCACTTAATAATATTTACTCTCAATTATAATTCTGCAGATACGGATTCTTGACTGGAGGTACAGTGGCAGAGGGAGAGGGAGAGTGACCTTGAGCCCCCACCTAGGCCTTGTTGAGCTGGGCTTCTGCTCCCTGGAGGCCTCCCTGACTGCACTCTCCAGCACCAGGGCAAAATAAGCAGCCCGGCCATTAAGGGCCCCCAATGCAATGTAGGAACACTTTGGTGTATATTTGTCCATGCGATGAGAGTCTTTGTTTGGGGGTGGTGAAACGAGAAACCAGCCAAATTATACACTAAGTATTGCATGTGTGGTAGCCACATATTCAACAAATGAGCCTCGGCCAGACCCTCTGGTCTCTGTTAACCCGGTAAGAGGGAGGTGTCAGAGATAAGTGTATTAATGACTGCAGTTGAACACAAAGCCATAAACTGTGAAGTCATAAATCGGTCAAACACATGTCTTCGGGTATGAGGAATGGCGGTGTGTGTCGGCGGAGAGACCTTGGTGCAGCCTCCCCTGGCTAAACACTTGTGAATGGAGTTGCTCACCTCAGGCTCAACCATAATACAGATGAATAACGGCTGGTGCAGAACTAACACTGTCAGATTGTCGTTTTTCGCGTGCGGATGAGTAGGCAAAGACTGCAGCGGGCTTGACAGGAATCTCCGTAGAGTTGTACTGCTGGGAAAACACGTTTTCAGCACTTATTCCTTGGCTGGCTGCAGTGAGAGCTGCTTTTGAGGGGAGAGAGTGGGGAGAAGGTGAACTGCTGGGGACTACACAAGGGTGCCCATGGAGACACGTCTGGCCAGGCCCTGCCCCTATGTCCTCATCTCCTCCAAGTGGCCAATCACAGACCCTACTGGCAAGTGGGGTTCAAGATTACTGTACGAAAGATGGATGGCTTTCGTGTGGCTAATGAATGCTATTCATTTGTCTGTACTCTCTCTGCGTGCCATACTGAACTGAATGGCCCAGCGTGCGTGCACTGGTAATAGCTAATAGAGCTACTCTGTACGATGTGTCCAGGAGGCTTATTTGACTCTGTGGAGAATACCCCGGTCCTTTCTATACATACAGTCTCATGTTGAGCTTGGACCATCACAAGTCACCAGGGCCCCATTACCTGTAGCCCCTCACCCCAACGGCACCCGACAGCACCCCCCCGGTCATCCATCTCTCTGAATCTGCCTCTCTGCCATCATAACCCCGGGTGCAGATCCATGGAGCTCGTGTCTAGGTACAGTCAGTGATTTGTTGGTTGTCTTGGCTATTAGAGATGGTTCCTCAGTCTGAGGGTTCTCTAACAGGAGAACGTAATGAGAGGAGGAAACCTCTGCCAGCCTCTGCTGCTCTAACCTGTAACACACATAAGGAGATTTGTGTGCAATTGTTGTTCCTGGCAGACTCGGTTTTGGGCAAGTCAGCACCGCCCCGCGATGCCCAGGAACGACACGCGTGTCATTTCCTGCCAGGGGCAATCATTTGGTTATTACTGCCGCTTGCTGGCAGCAGCTTCATGTTCTGTCTCTGATTTCCAAAATGAAACATGTATATTTTTCTTTTGTCGACAGAGGCAATATTTCCAGGCAAATCAAGATTGCGGTCCAGAAGGTTTTGGTTCTTGGTTTAAAACTTTGCAGTTTATAATGAACTGTATGAAATGTCTGAATCAGGCCATTTATAAATACACTCAAGAAGTATCCCGTGGCTTTGAGAAATAGAATATTTATATACTGTAACTTTTAATGCTCTAAATGATGGATTTCCAAACTGTATATATATAAAGCTTAGAAAAACAATAGTGACTAATTGCAAAGTCTCTTGAATTACATGATGTTTAGCTTGTTTTACAGGCAGTGATAACAGGAAGGTCACATGCAATTAAATGTAATTTATGAGCTGACCAACTACATGGATGCTGTTAGTGGCTCACTATCTTCGACCTGTGTTCCCCCCCCTCACCCCCACCCCGTACTCAGTCAGGCCGGGTTATCAGAGTGGCTCGAGTATCTCTGGGCAGATGTCCTGCAGTTGCTCTTTTTGGCCCACAGACTGCAGTCTTGTGCTCTCAGAAAGCTACCATTAGTATGTTCCTCATCTGTCTCCAGTAGAGAGATAAGTCCTTTCTTTTCCCAAAAAGAAAAGATTAAAACAAGAATGCGTTGTAATGATTTTAACACAGAAAGAACCCAGAATAAACAGATATTTTGTAAGTTTGACAGAGTTTGATGCCATTTAGAATACAGAATTGTTTTACAATTTCAATCAGCTCACCGGTCAGGTCAACACTGAATTTGTATGTGTCATTGTACAACAAAGTAGAGTCTAAACAAACCTGGAATCCGACTGAAAAGACCATAGTAAAGCAGTTCCCACACAAAACATTCATTCAGTTCTAATTTCATTAGCCTAAACCCCCTTTCCAAAAGCAACAAAGAGAGAAACAAACAGGAAAACAATGAGGATGGAAGAATTGAAATGGCCTTGATGTTTTGGAAAGGACGGCCACCCCACACAGGCCCCCACAGCTGAGCACCAGTATTCCTCAGCCATCAGATAGTTGGCCAGGCTGTCGGCACAGCCGGTGGTGTGGGCCCTGTGCCAGGAGAGCACTAATGGCTGAATTATGGGCCACAAGCAGCTGGGCCTATCAGCCAACGGGCCAGATCATTGAGATGCATTCGTCTTTTCAGTCTCCAGACTTTTGATAATAGGAGGAAGTGGGTTGTGAGAATTGAAGGTGTGTGTGTGTGTGTGTGTGTGAGAGAGAGAGAGGGGGGGGAGAGAGAGGGAGAGGGAGGGGGGGGGGAGAGAGAGGGAGGGAGGGAGAGGGAAAAGTGTGAAAAGGGAGGTTGTTAAGTTGTCAGACTAGGCCTGTGTTGTGGCATGTGAACAGCTCTGGGATGTCAGACTTCACTGTGGATATTCATGAAGGGGAGTAGAGATAACACTAAGCTTCCTGACCTCTGGGACTCTCCCCACTCCTCTTTTCTCCCTCCTGCTGCTCCGCTCCTCCACTCCTTCTCCTCC
Organism: Mallotus villosus; assembly: GCA_903064625.1. Classification (NCBI taxonomy): domain Eukaryota; kingdom Metazoa; phylum Chordata; class Actinopteri; order Osmeriformes; family Salangidae; genus Mallotus; species Mallotus villosus. Next base: position 28,172 of record CAEFZP010002249.1, read on the forward strand.
TCTTTGTGCTTTACCTTCCTTTCCTCCTCCTTCTCCTTCTCCCCCTTCTCCTCCTCCTCCTCCTCCTCTCAGCCATGTGCTCTCTCTCGGAGGGTCCCTGTCAGGGAATAACGAGGATGAGATCATGACAACAGCTGATGTCATAAAACAAGACACAGCACCTCTCGACATGAGGTTTCAATCCACCAAACACGCATGTTTTACTCACAACACAACAACCGCAGGGAGGCAAATCATGTTGAATTTTCAAGCGCCTCTGGTTCTCATAATTCTTCTCCCCTGTTGGAATGAGAAGTGGACCTTTTGTGAAGGCACGGTATTTCTCCTCATATTAGCAACATGACATTTAGTCCCCTTAAACTGACAAAGACGTGCCTCCGTGATTTAAGAGCACGTCATCGAAGCTGTGGATTATCTGCAGGCAGAAGACAGAGATAATGCTAGTTTGTTGTCTGCACATGCCCCGACTAATTTGCTGTGGTTTATCAGAGGTGATGGGGCAGCCGGCCTGGAAGGCAGCAGGCCTGCTGTGTTGTCTCTGCCCAGGCCAAGCCGCAGAGCCAGTGGCCCTGGAACACCAGCCTGATAAGACTCTGGGAAGGGCCTCCCACCAGGACCTGATAACACACACACACAGAGGATGTGGAAAGGCAGCCTCCCACCTGTAGCCCACAATAGGTACAGTGCAGCTATGCATGAAGCGCACACACATTTTACAAAAGAGAACACATGCAGTTTTGACATTCCACAGACGGAAGAGGCCATATTTCACTAAAAAGGACATTGCAGTGAATCCTCTTAAGTCTGCCGAGCCACTCTCAGTACCTGGCAGCTCCCTGAACCAGGCTTACTGTGTCAGACCTTGACACCAGCTCCAAACAAGGTCACCCATGTAAATCTCATATATACATTATACAGATGATCTTAAAAAATAACAACCATAAATTTATGGGATGGTCGTCGAGCAGGGGAGGAGGGCTAGACAGAAAGCAAAATGAAAATCAAATGAGTATTTCATTTCCTTTTGAACTGGCGCAGACAAATAGAGAGGGAGGGAGAGAGAAAGCGCGCGCGAGAGAGGCCCATCTCGCTCTCGTGTTACATCACGGCGTGATGGCTTTAACACACGGCCCCCACTCTGCTCCCCCCTGTGGGCCCATCGCTCTTGCTCCGCACACAAGAGGCCTGGCTCCCAGGTAGGAAGATAATGAGGGATCATAGCGTAGCATCAAGGTGTTTAACACACTCAGAGTGGGAGAACAGCGTTTTATCACCCACCGCTTGGAAAGGATGGAGGGAGAGAGAGGGAGAGAGGGAGAGAGGGAGAGAGGGAGAGACGGAGAGAGGGAGAGTAAGAGAGCGAGGGGGAGAGAGGGAGAGGGAGAGCGAGGGGGAGAGAGAGAGGGAGAGGGATAGATGGAGAAATATTCCGGACACTTCTTCAAGCTGCCTTCTTAAGTGTTAATCCACATCCCTCCTCGAGGCCACTCATCTCACACACTAACGTCACTCATGCAAATGATGGAGTGTCGTCAACGGTGATTCATCTTTATATAAAAAATTAAAAAAACATTTCAACCACCGTCGCTTTCTGAGAATGTGTGAAGTCGGCCCGTGGCTGTTACATAGATCACAAGGCAGGAAACATGTGCTGTTTTCACAGCGAGTTCAGATGTGCTATCAGAGAGAGATTTGTCTGCCTGTCCCCCACCAACCATCCATCTCTCTCCTCCCGCCTCCAGAGATCCCTCTCTACGATAGCAGCAATAAATTCTCTCCCCGAGTCTTATCACTGACAGGACCCAATCCCCTCTGCCGTAGCTGTCCTGCTCGTCTGCCATGGTGGCTTAAATATGCTTGCCAAAAGCCCTTCACCAACGCTGGTGTCACTGTCAGGCCTCAAACACCTGCAGAGATTCTTCTCAGTAAGAACAGGGGAGTTTACAGTATGTCATAACACCAGACACATTATTTTAATAAGCGAACATCGTTACGTGGTGGAAGAAGACTAGCTGGGGGTATTTGTCAAATGGTTAAAACAAGCTTTCTAAGGTGTGAATTAGAACACGTATTGATTCTGTTTTTCCGGTATTGTGACAATTGTAGGCTAATTGGACCCTCAAATGACCCTGTGACTGTAACAAACCCCTCAAACACTGCCTTAACCAACTACTGTAATATTTAAATCGCACAAGAGGAGACATATTTTATTTCGTTTTACCAAGTCTTCCCAGTTACACATATCTCTGTCTTCAAAAATAGTTGGCTGAAATGGTTACGGTTTGCAGAAAAAGAGGCTTAAGGAGATGAACAAGCAGACCTTTCCCTCTTTTTTTTGATGGCCTTTGTACAGGGATAAGAAGAGACTGTGTACGGTTGTTGACTCAAATGCTGAGAGACAGAATCTTCCGGCATGTTGCTGATAGATTTTTGTTTGCTTGGACAGTGGCCCAGCGATTGAGAGGTGATGATTGCTGAAGGGAAGCTGTCAGTCAGAGGCGAGGTGTGCTGGGGGTGCTAACAGGTGTGGACCTGTTACTACACACACGGCTTTAGCTGTTCATGCATGGAAATTAATGTGCATAACAGATGTATCCCATGTTTGAGAGTGTGTGTATGTGTGTGAGAGAGATGAGAGAGTGAGCGTGGATGTTTGTGTAACAGAGAGAGAGAGAGAGGAGAGAGAGAGAGAGAGAGAGAGAGAGAGAGAGACTATCTGTGTTTGTGTGTTACGAAGCTGCTAAACCACAGAGGGAGGAAACTGGCTATTCCACAATGCATATTCCTGGGTGTCTGTCAACACCCGCCCCCCCTCAGGGTCCCTGTTCTCTGCTCCAACAGCCCCATCAGCTGGCCTCCAACCCTGGGAGCTGGGGCTGAGCTGGGACTGGGACATCCCCTCTATCACCAGAATTCCTCCCATCCGGAAGCCAGTCGAGGTTCCAGTCCCTTCAGAATCAGAATCAGATGGAGAACAACCTAGCCTCTCCCTAAGGGACAGGGGTCGTTGTGAATTTAACAAGGGCCTGAGGGGTCGCATTGGAGGGGCCCTCAACCCCCCTTGTGCCAGCCTGTACCTCCACGGTAAAGCCAGCTATGAAAGTTAGTAAGCCATGACAGTGGCCACCACGCAGGCTGTCAGGTAAAACTGGAGCTGTTTCCTCAGTGGCTGTTTCAAGGAGTTGGGAGCTTTCAGCACGCTGTGTAGTAACAGCAGCCTTGTGTTATGGGCTACAGGAGGGACCTGACATGTCGTTTGCGGTATCGGCCGTATGGGCTATTGCTAAGAGCTGCGCTTAACATGAACTCTGCATGGACTGTAGGCTGTGTGCAGTGTGGCCCATGGTCTGTTATTCTGCCATGCAGTTCAGTGATATTTACGACAGGCCATATAGCCTGCGTGTACACCTACAATGATCATGCTCGGTTGAAGGGAGGTCCTCTGACTCTTATACCATACCTGCTGAAATAAACCAAATATAATTTCCCCCCAAAATGATTTATTGACATTATTTAACCGTTTATTGACGTGCTGTAAATCCCTCAGCCGCAGAAATGTGTGTTTTAACCAAAGCTAGAGTTGCATACCATCTGCTCCTTCCTTTATACTCTGGGCTGAATCTGGACCATTGAGTCTGGCACCCCTCTAGACGAAGACAGATGTGCTGTAATTGTGGGTTGGGTCGTGTTTGCCATGGTGACGGCCAGTGGCATATTGGCACAAGGCGAGTGAGTGTTTCTCACTTGAAACCTATGGCTGCCTGCTTGTCTGTCTGCCTGTCTGCATGGCTGTGTGCCTGTTTCTCTGTCTGTGGTGACGTCGGCCTGGCTAATCATCACTTCCTGTGGAGGATGGAGGAAGCCAGAAGATGAGGACATGTTTGGAGGTGCAGTGTGGGACACTATGAGGTCAGCTACAGTCAGGGGACCTCTCCCTCCTCCTCCTCCCTCCTCCCTCCTCCTCCCTCCTCCTCCTCCTCCCTCCCCCTCTCCCTCCTCCTCCTCCTCCCTCCACAGTGACTTAGGTTTGGCAGCCAGCGTCAGTGGGCAACGTCACTGTGTGACTGAAGTCTTATTTCAGGCGGCTACACTTATGTGTCCTCATGCAGTCACTTTGATGCTGCTGACCAAGCGCCAGTGGTGGAGGACATTTACAAGCTTTGACCTCAGTATTTTGTTTTGCTGTTTTGCTGCTATAAATGGCCAATTTGGTTGGAGCCAAGATTGTTGACATTTGTAAATTGTTTGTGATCCAGATAGTAACTTTAAGTCACGCAAATTGCTTGAACATGCTGTAGAATCAGTGGACAATAAACACACTGGAATTCTACATGAGAACAACATGAGAATATCAGTACTGTGTCAGGTAATAATAAAGTCTGAGGCTTTTTGTATCTTCTTCTAAAATGGACTACGAGCAAAGACGATGGCCCACTCGACGTTCTCAACATTCTCAACAAGACATATTAGACCACTGCTCCGAAGTATCTCTTATCTGTCAACCATCAAATCAGTAGAATGTTCCGGATAGTCTTTACCTCTTCCCCGCTCTCTGATGTCAAGCTTTCATGGAACCTTGAGATGCCAAAGACTCTGGCAGAAAAGACCTCAGCCCATTTCCCAAACATCTGTTACAATTTACCTTGGCAAAAGAGCTGGCTGAACATTTTGCCATTGTTATTCCTCTCTCCCTCTTTCTCCCTGCCTCTTTCAGCGAGAAAATATGGGACTGTATAAGCAAACACAGTGTGCCCAGCAAGGGCTAATGGCAGTGTGTGTGTGCATTAATTAAACACCTTGTGTGCTAAAGACAACCGCACTGACCACTCTTGGGGGTTTGGATTTCTGTGTCATAATGTTCTACTTATGGATGTTTGTCTGCTGGACAGAGGGTAACATGGACATTCCATGAACGACTTCAACCATGGCAACTTTACATGATTGTATTTGTGCAATTTTCATTGGGCAGGAACTGGCATGTACTTTGAATCAACAGATACACCACGGAAACAAACGGCAAAAAGTTCCTCTTCTTGGAACGTGTACAATTACACAAGATGTTTAACTTTTATTGACATTCTACAGACTTTCCAACTGAACATGACAACACTGTTTGAAGGAAACCAGATACTCCAGTCTCCCAACAATACTTTTGGGGATACACCACGGAGGGATACGTAGATATTGTTAACAAGCTGTCGGCTTACTTTCACCTGCAGTACCACTGATGACCTAATGATGGCACTCTGGCTCCATTCAAACTGGCCTGGCTGTGGTATGAGCCCGGCTCTGTCTTGATGAGTGTCCTAATGGAGCACAGCCACAGCCGAACCCAGGCCAGAAGAGCAGGAATTACAATGCCTTGTTAGATTGTATTGACACCAGATGTGCCCTGCCCCCCCTGTGCTGGAGACTGACTGAAAGGTGTTCTTGGTTTAATTGCCCATCTGACCTACAAGCTTGGTTTTCAGACACACACAGTATGATACAGAAGCACATTTACACACTCACACACACATACATATAGGCACACACACACATGTCAAAGTGCACAAGCTTATGTTTGATGACCTATGTATGCTCACTTTCAGATTTGCGTAAACACAGACACACACATACACACAGTATTGTGTAGGCACAGTGAAGGGAAAAGTTAAACCATTGTAAAATACGATTGGTATCTATGTCTGAATGGGCCAGATTAATGTGTGTGTCAGTTTCAGGGGAGATAGCACTGTGTATTTTAGTTCAAGTGAAACTGGCCCCCCACGCTGCCTCTAAAACATGACTAGGGTGTTTATGTAACCAATAGCGACATGAGGTCAGAGGTTATCGGGGAGTGCTGTCTCTCAATGATGATGTCACTGATAACATCTGGGAGGGCAATAAGTGGGTTCTCATGAGTGATAAAATTCCTTCAAAACAAACACTAGCAGAACACAAATTCACCTGACTTGACAGGGGCCTAAACTCTCCCTGTTCAGTATTTAGCAGAAACATCAATGTTTCGATTCAGGTATAAAACACTCTCCTTCACTTACATAGTTGGCTTTTTGTCTGTTTATGTAGGCAAATATATATGTTGTCCGTTGTAAAAAACATACATTTGCTGAGTTTGGTTGAAGTTGCCAAAGGAGCAACACCTGGCAAGAACCTTGTCTTTTCACCCTCAATGGTCTGAGGTGGTCTCCAGCAAGAGGGCTGACTCATAGTAGCACCCTACCTGTGTGAGTCAGCTGATAAAGACAGGCTTAGGGACCCATAGTTAAACACCTTTCCCTGTTATCTGGCTGCTCTGTCACTACAGCACCGCCTGTGAACTCTCTCTCACCTGGTCTGCAGGTGTTGACCGGCCACAGGTGCATGTTGTGACCCCATAGCTTACCTGAGGGTGGGGCTCAGGCACTCTCAGGGCCCCCGAAGGGAGCTCAGACCCCGGCCTCCACAGGCCCATCGTCTCTGAATCATTACTCACTCTCTCATCAGCTCCCAGGCCAGGGGGGTTTTGAACTGGTTTTGCTGGAGGCTTGTTGCAAATCTTCTTTTCTCTCTCTCTCTCTCTCTCTCTCTCTCTCTCTCTCTCTCTCTCTCTCTCTCTTTCCATCGGTCCTGATTCTCTCTTTCTGTCTGTTTGTGTGCGAGAGAGAGACACAGAGAGGATGAAAAGAACAGGTGATTAGTATGTCTTTGGCAGGATCACAGTGCCAGCTGTGTGCGGGAGGCCAGACAGATTTACACTGATACCTCTCCATTATATACACAACTCCAATAGAAACACAGGAATATTCACCCTCAAGTTCTACTGCAGGAACAGCAGATCTTCCAATATGTCTAAATACCAGCTTTATGAACCTCCAGCCAATCCTTGTCTCCTGGAGAGCAAAAACCCCCTATGCATCTCTGGTGCTGTTGATAAACGACGCATCTGCTGTTGTGAACGCAACACAGTAGCGTCCCCGAACGCTCCACAGGACGGGCTTTTATGGCTCGTAATATGGGTTGAAATCATTTGTTCGACGGTAGTTGAAAACCTCCTTGGGTTCTAGCGAGCAGGGAGGGGGGCTGAGACTTGGCCCGTGTTGAAACAGCACTGTGGGCTCTAGGTGCCATTAGTGGCTATGGAGCAGCTGGAAGTGATTCCTAAAAACATGGCGTGGAGGAGGTTGTTTAAAACCACATGGTTTCAACTGGCTTTTCACACTGTTCTTGGCAATTTAGCCCTAATGGCTTCACACGGGCAGAACGTGACATTGTTTGCAGATGAGTTTAACCGAGAAAACAACAACAACAACAACAACAAAGAAAGAACGACTGCAAAACGACGGACGAAAGTCAAGCGGTGTGCCGCTAGCTCGACGACATGGCTACTGTATGAGAGGTGTTAACGGCCTGGTGGAAGCTGCACGGTCCCACATGGGGAGAGAAGGAAGGCCATCTGCATCCTGTCTCTGAACCACAGAAAGTCTGGTGGGCACGTCTAATGGAGTCTTGAATTGTTTGTTGCTCTTAACTAAAGACCCGAAACAAATACTCACATGCGGTCTGGGCTGTACACATCTCCAGTCATTTTAATCAGGAGAGAAGAGATCATTTCTTTTCTAGAGATTCAGAATAGGCTGCCACTAAAGAGACAACAAGAAAGCTGTGCAGGACAGTGTTCTGTGGCAGGAGAAAAGTACCTTCACATTAAGACTTACATTTCATGTCTTTTGTTGCGGGCTCCATATATCGTACAGTACAGAAGGCAGACAGGCCTGTTAAAAAGCCCACCTGAATAAACTTCCTGCTCTATCTGCTCTAATTATGGGATTATCCCTCTGGAATTCACAAACTCCCGAGGCCTCTGCACACACACACACACACAAATACACCCACACACAGCCAGTAGGTACTGTCAGTGTTAAGATTGCATTCCCACAGTCGGCATATTTACTGGAGATATGTTGCGGTGGCTTGGTACCACTCTCTGGAGTTACTGTACCTCTAACTAAAACCTGTAGTGAAGGAGTGGTCTCCTCTGAAAACCACCAAGCTGTAATGGAACAGTACTGTAACCTTCATCATCATCATCACATGCCTCATTTACTGGAAGACCTCTGAAATGTACAACTGTGTTCTCTGGTCTACGCTACTGACCACGTACTGTAGACCACATGTCATCTGACCATTATCCAATTTCTAATTCAGCCGATCTAAATGGCCAAGCGTCCGATTGAATATACCAGATATCCAATGCTATTATTTAATCCCAAACCAGATTTTCTTACTTTCAGATGGCCTGATATCAAATACACAAACAGACTCTTAGTATGGGTGGTGCCATTTCGATTTATCTTTCCAAATCAAGTTGGCAAGTCATTTATTCCATCTTGAGAGAAATTGTCCTAATAGCACATAAACGTGGCTTGTTGACTTAATGGCTGAAATGACTGTTTCATCTGCAGATCAGAGAGTTAGTTTAATATCTCCTAGATCTGCATCTTGCATGTGTGCAGTCCACTTGGACACGGTTGCAGCAGTTTCACATTGATAGAGATTGCCTTGCTTTGGGCTTTATACTCTGTGGATTCTAAAAGCTGCAGTAACTTTGCACTAACAATACCAAGTGAACCTAGAAGTGATCTTACTTCTAGTCAAAGCAAGAGTTCTTCAAACTCCCAAAAACCTTATCTTGGGAGAAGACAATTTGAATAGGCCAATAAAATAAAACACTTTCATACAAACATACAGACTGCCTTGAGCATCTCTCTCTCTCTCTCTCTCTCTCTCTCTCTCTCTCTCTCTCTCTCACACACACACACACACACACATTTCTGGTTCATTTCTCTCAGTCCCAAGTCAACTGTGAACATTTTTGTTTCCCTGTGAGTCTTTTAAGCATTTCAAATGACCATGATGCATTGCTCCAGGGCCATCTCGGAGAGGAGGGGAGGCTTAGGAGCAAGAGGCTCTAGTAAAATACTAACTTTACACTATTGCTCCAAACAACATTATAGAGCTGTTGTACACAAAAAGCCCATGCAATTATCATTTAGTAGCACTTAATGCTGCATCTAACATTTGGCATCACAGCATGTCAACATAGCATTCTTCATTTGCATTTGAATGCCATAATTTCTGAATTATAACCATAGTAAGTACCATACAGTAAGTACCATACACTGGGACCCAGTTTAATAGCTGAGTACAGGGATTGTGTTGCATCATTATGAAGGATGTTGTCTTTAGCAGAGCCAACCTACCCCTCAGAGGCCTGTGGCTGAGGAGAAATTATATTCCTCCCTCAGAAAACACGCTGATTTACATTTATGGAGAATGGATGCCATATACAATCCCACATCACTAAAAACAGGCTTCTGTTTTAAATCTTAAAATGTGTCTTTTTTTTTACCCTGGCTTTGTCTTGATACATATATGCATACAGTATGCGGCAAAACATATATCACCAAGAAAACCAACTTTCTTTTTACGTAATGTGTACTTTTGGACAACTAAGATCAACGTTGAATCTTAGGATTTAGGATTATGTATCTGTTTCCTGCATAGCTTCTTGAATGGAAGAATAAATAATGCTTTTTTACTATTCAGCCATGTGCAGCGATGAGGGAGGTCGAGGACAAGCCCGGAGCATTCTATTACTGCCGAATATGTCAGACCTCTCAGCTGGAAGGAAGGACATGTTAACATATGATGCCCTCCTTTCCAGACGGAAAACTAATATAAGATGTCTTAATAACTTCCCCCCCCAAGTTTAAACACTGTTTTTAATTTGATGTTTTTTTCACTCAGGGTTTCATAAAACGTTATGTTATTTACTTTTTCGGTATGTCATATATTTTCTAAATGGTTATGAAGTTCTATATTCTCTGTTTTCTGGGTACAATATTAGAATTGCTATTGAGGTAATGGTTGAGGCAATGGCAATTTTGTTTTCAATGTAAGTAATGTAGAGAAAGATTGTGGGTTAGAGTTACTATGTGATGCATTTAGGCCCTTTATGCAGTCTACCAGGAAATGAACCACTTACAGTTTTAAACCACTTACAGTTATTCTAAAATGGGTTTCATCTCACTTTGTTTACAATACATTTCAAGAGTATGGATTTGGAGCAATCTCATGCGAAAGGCCGTGTTTATTTAAAACAAGCCATTCAAATTGGCTGAGCCCAGTTTGGGAAGTGAATACTTTCATTGTCGTTTTGTTCTTCCCAGTCATGATGTGTAACTGAACCAACGGGATTGAGCCCCACTGACATGGAGCAGACCCTCGCTAACAAGAGACAGGAATTCATGGGCATCATAGACACCCACACGTTCATAGAAAACCCAATACACCTCAGTTCTCCCACCCCACCTCCCCACCTCCCCACCCACCCGTCCCTCTCCCCCGTCCCGCCTGTCTGCCGGCCCTGCTGTCTGGGGAGAGAGGCCAGGGGGAGGGAGGGAGCCGTGGGGGCCAACAGTGGCAGACATGTGTCTGTCACGCTGGCAGTTTCCTGGCGTTGACTTGTGTCTCCACCACCCTGGGATGATGGGATATTTACAGAGCGTGTGGGGTGGATGGAGTGTGATTAGAAGGTGGCCAGGCACCCGGTTCCTGCTGCACGCATGTGCAGGGGACCCTCTCTGTATTTTTAACATGTGATGTGTTTGGGGAAGAATATGGACGTCCAAATATTTTCCTAACTGATTTTCTGTCAGCAGCTTTCTCGAAATTATGCATTTGATTCATTCTGTCATGGATGAAAAGAGCCTTTCATTCTGAGCCCGGCTAGCACAAGCCCAGACCAAACTGGCCTGGCCGAGAGGCAGGTATTCACACTGAAGAAGTCTATTTCTGATTTGTTTTTTCTAGAATGCTATGTAATGCTTCATATCTATGTTAATGGGTCCAAGTGCACTTGTTTGGCAATTAGACAGAAATGTATACCTTAAAAAAACACAGAGTAAAATCTATTTGGTCTAGAAATCCCGATAGTTCTGCCAGCAAGACAGGGAGCCGGGGTTTCCTCCTCATCTCAGGATGGCCTCTGGATTTGTATTCAATCCCCAGAACAATATGAAGAGCTTACGGCCTTGCCTCCCAGCATTTGATTATAGAGCAGTGATCGTGTTGAGCACACACTAAGCCCCCCCCACGCCCCCACCCGCCCCCCCATCTCCTTCAGCCAGGCGCTTTCACTGCTCATTTAATTGTCGTTGCTAGGCACATCTCAAATATTTAAGCCTTGATTTATTTGCCCGCATGAAAAATCTCCTTAAACGATGTGTAGGCTGTAAAGATGACAATCACCGAGCGGTGGTTTATGGCTCTGTGGAGTGCGAGAGCCAGGCTGGGAGATGAATTTCACTTTAATATCCTCGGAGGACCAGATTTGCCTCCGGGCTTGTGCACTGTGGAGGAGGACGTCATCGATGGGCTCTCTGTGCCTGCATCAAGCAGCAGATAACAGGAGATGGGAGAGGAGACCTAGCCTGGCACAGAGGACCTGCTGGCAGAGGCACACAGAGACGTCTGCAGCACAGACAGATGACAACAAAACTGAGAATGAAACATGTTAATCCTGTTCTAACAGTTGCGGTGGTTAATGAACTTTCTTCAGCAAGACGGCACAGCCGAGGGGAGGTTCATCACATGTGAGGCTGGACAAACCGTTGACTGAATGAAAATCGAAATATTCAAAAGGGACTGTATCACAATATTTCACAAATGTCACAAGACTCTTTTAGTACTGAAACCAAGCATGTGTCCTCCCTGACTGGTGGTGTCTAGGGTCTTATGGTGACTTTACAATTAAAGACGCTATAAGCAGCCTACAATCCTCCTAAAACCAAAGGTCACCCTGTCAAAATCCCCCAGTCTCATTCACTACACACCAGGTCATTGCCAGTCATTGTAAGACTGTGTGAATGCATATTCAAACACACAGTGATTGGTTGTCACCAAATCTGCTTTGTTGACCCAGATACAGCCGAGGCCCCAATACTTCCCTGTTCCTACCTGGAAGTGACCTCAATCCATGTTTACAGGTTGGAAACACAACAATAAGAAGAATAGGTCCTTTCTGGAGAAACTACGTTTAACTAGGGGCATTACTGACAGGTGCTCCACTGCTGACCCAACCTGTGACCTGTTTTACTGAGTAGTGGCAGAAAACAGAAGCCTAATTATGCTGGTGGGAAAAGAAATGACCACACGAACGGCAACACAGAGATAGCGTTTGTCCCCCTCGGCTCCCTGCTTTACATAACAACACGGGTTTACAGGCGCCGCTATGGACGCTGACAGAGTTCCTAGCCTATTAGCTGGAGCTCTGAGAGGAACATGGTCCAATTAGCACTCAGTCCAGCGGCGTTGTCGAGGTTACGAGGTGATTGACAAGAGGCAGGCCAGGGCTGGAGCAGGTGAACTCAGAGGTCAAGAAAGAGCAGGTCTCTGGCACCCGCCATCATCACACTCGTAAACCACAGAGGATATCTCATTTCCTTAGTTATTGACTGCTTTTACACGCAGAACTACCGATACTGTCACATGACAGCAACCTTGTCAGGAGCTGGACTGGGTTATTAAGATAGCAGCATGGTTTTCCCTGTGAAATCCCCGCCCTGCACTAATAAGGAATTCCCCCATGATTGTATTCCATTTAATAGAATTACCTCTTCCTGGTAAATCAACTGGAGGCTGGAGGTTTCCCTCTTTAGATTCCCAGATGTCAAAAATAAACGGGGGTCACATGCCCTCCCCCTTCTAACAGTGACGCTTCCCCACAGCCAGGCACTGCGAGACTGTTGTGTGATGAATATAGACTTGTCACAGTGTGTGTGTTTGTTACCACTGGGTCTCCTCCCTCTAAAATGTCGGTTAGCTCTTCGCGGGCCCTCGGGGGACCAGTATGGCTCTCGCTGCCCTGCTAGCACACTGTGTTCACGGCCTTCAGTCTAGACTGAGGAGAGGACCGCCAGGGCACAGACTGTAAAAGGAGTCGTTCGGAGAGGAGGGAGTTTAATCACTTTCTCCCTCCAGATAACCCCATATTAACTCTGACATTTACTCTCTCCTCGAATCGCATAAATGGCTGGTCTCTGCCCTCTAGTCAGATACAAAAATAGAAGACTTGTTTGAAAAAGGAAACAATTTGAGGCAAATTTGAATTTATGCAGCAGTCAGACTGTGGTCAACACAGCATCATGGGTCTCCAAACATGGGCACGTATCGGCAACCCTCTCCCCACCCCCACCCCCACCCCCACCCCCACCCCCACCCCGGTGAGCTGCCTAATGGATCACAAAACACATTGAGATTGACATGGGAGATGGGTGGTACAGTGTTTCAGCCAGACACACTGGTCGACAAATTGATATGACAAAAGAACATACTGTAGCCCAGACTTTTGGAAGCCGGAGTTGGCAAATTTGAGTAACTGAGTTAAACACTTCCTGTGTTTTCAAGGGTTTTGCCGAATGCAGCTCTACTTTTCCTCTCCATTTACAGCATGAATACAATCATTGCATCACAGACGCATCCAGCTGCCAAATACAATGGTGGTTCTGGGCCGATGACGACTCTGCCTGCGGTGGAGAGAGAGAAGAAGACTGCTGGCTCACACACAAGACCCTGTAGCTGGCATTAAAGGCTAGGTTCTCTCCAACAACTGGTGCATAGGGGTGCTAATGTACTCCAGCCTCTCCTATGACTGGAAGTATCCACATTGTCCTGAATATACTGTATGCCCGTCAGAATACTACAGGCTGTATTTGGCTTTTCTGCTTTGACAGCAGTTGTCTCAGGGTTGTGGAAGTAGCAGAGGTGGGCACATGTCATTCATCTACACTGTGACAGGTGAACCAAGTTACCTCTCTGCCACTCATTATACTGCTACTGTATGGACGACTGCTAGGTGACTTCCCATCCTGGGAGACCACGGATCAGCTTTCAATCCTAGGCTTTGATTCAAGCCCTAGCACAGTCTAGCCCTAGCCCAGTCTAACCCAAGCCCTAGGTCTAGTTACAGCCACAGGCCGAGGTTGTCCCCAGCCCCTTCCCCAGTCCCAGGCATGCAGGGTAGAACCCCAGCCGCAGCCACACCGTCATGGCTGGCCGTGGAGTGAAAATAAACAGGTCTGGATTATGATAATTGGATGGTTGGGGCCTACTCTAGCACAGCAACCAAGACATGCCCAATTAATCAACTGCCCTCGTGAAACCTTTTACAGCTAACGAGCGGAACGATAACTTTTACACAGATGGGAATCATTTTGTTTAATTAAAAACAGAAATAAATATTGGTTATGACAACACTGCCACTCTGGTCATGCTGCCCTCTTCAGTTGTACCCTGATGATTGCTTTAGTTGAGACAGACAGGGAGTTTCAGTGGCAGTTTGAGACTTTTTATGAACTTTCTACTGTGTTCTGGATATACAGACATTCTGATTTGCAATGCATATTCAGTTGAATTATTCATGTTATCAAAGTTTGGCAAATAGTTCTATTTTGAGCTTCCCATGCAAGACGTGGGTGGTATTTTTTCAAGATTCCACATCCATAAATATGTAAGTGCAGAATTGGGAGAGTGTATGTGTGTTTGTGGGTATATGTGTGTCTGACCAGTCACGATGGACCACCACGACCCTGTTTATGAACAGAATAACTAAATCAACCCTGGTGTGGTCTGAGTGACTGTGGATCTCTGGGTTAGCATTGACACGTGTTCTAAAAGTAGAAAGAACATCTTGGTTCCAGACTGGGACTAAGACCAGACTGTCCCCCTTCCACAACCAAAGCCAAGGACACCCCTTCAAATCAACTGAACCCCTCAATCCTCCTCACAGGACCAGGGAACTTCTGGGAGACAGAACTGGTCAATCTTTAACAGACCCCGACACACAATGTCCAGAGCATGTCCATCTTTCCAACAGAACTCCTCTCACACTCCCTCCCTCCTTCACTCCTGACTTTCTTTTTCCTCCGAGCTCCTTACCACCAGCTCCACGCTGCACACACACTACAGCACACACACAACAACACACACACTACAACACACACACTACAGCACACACACTACAGCACACACACTACAGCACACACACTACAGCACACACACTACAGCACACACACTACAGCACACACACTACACACACACACACACACACACACACACACTACAGCACACACACACTACAGCACACACACACACACACACACACACACTACAGCACACACACTACAACACACACACTACAGCACACACACTACACACACACACACACACACACACACACACACACACAGCACACACACACACACACACACACACACACTACAGCACACACACTACACACACCCACCACACACACACACACACACACACACACAGCACACACACTCACAACAGCACACACACGGGCTATTATGACTGTCTGTCGTTGTCTCTTTTTCTTTTTTCCGTTCTCTCTCTGCTGCAAGACGAGTCATTCAGGAAGGGGCCCAGTCGTGCTGGAACATGGAATAAAGAACCACGTACAGTTTAAGCCTAATATACACACACACATTTGAAGTATACTATGCAGGCAAATGGTTCATCCGATCTTTGGCCTTAAGTTTGAATGAAGAAAGCGTGGTCCCAGAGCCTAATAAACATGGAGGAGGCTGGGGGAGGCGACCGGGCCGAGCCTCTCACACACTGCCCACAGTATTTGTCGTCGCCGTGACCTGGAGGGCTGGCGCTGGGGTAGTTTAGAGCTGACTTTGGGAGGAGACAGACTGTAATCTCCACCTTAATCCATTTTAATCAACAATAACACGGCGGCCACAGTCCCCGAGCTGGGCCGCAGAGCTGCTCTGAGCCCCCCAGATTTACATCGCAGTGAGGCAATGCTGAAATATGGCTTTGATTTAGACCGGTTTTATTTGGCACAAATTGTCTGAGTTACAGATCAGGTAGCTCGGCCCTTTTCCCTCTCTGACATTCATAGAAAGTGCTTTGAGTTGTACTTAATTGCCCAAAGGAGGTTCATGATGTCACAGAGAGTCTTTCAGGCCCATGTGACTAATTGCCCTCACGCTGGTTGTTCATATCCTCTTGGAACACTCCCTGTGTACTACTGTGTGTGTGCTCCCAAAAAAAGCTTTCAGGGCTGTTTTATCTGAGAGGAACCCAAAAGCAGACACGGCGAAAACGGCTCGGCTTGGTCTGATGATGTCCCCGAGGAGATGGGACTTCCAGAAATCTTCAAAACACCAGCCAATAGAAACCCTGCTTTTCGTGAGCAGAGGAGGAGCTGGTCGCTGACACGGTGCAGGCGATGCCACATTCTTACCGCGATTCCCTTTCAACGTTGATTCGAGACGCAGAGTCATCCGGCTCTTATTTTTGCGCTTCGTCACCGCGAGCCTCTCTAAAGTTGCCCGGGGCGATTACACCTAACTGAAGCCATATCCTTTACCCTTACACCCCTATTAATGGGCCATCCAAGTCTGACAAGCAAGCTCTTTGTTCAGCTGGCCTCCCCCAAGTGACAGGACGTGTTAATATCACTCGCTTGATTGGATGCGATAAGTCCTGCTGTGCGCTGCAGGTTTGGGCCTGTGAGCTGGGAGGACACAGTGTCCAGCAGCAGAAAGTACTGGCTGCGTCCGAGGCTGTGGACCCGGGGGCCCCTGAATCGGCCTCTTTGTCCGACTCCCCACTGCAGATCCAAATCTTCAAGGCCAGCGCCATGGCGGCCCTGGGCGCTCCGTCGCCATAGGAACGGGGCCCGCGGGCCCTCGGCCAACGTCGAGTCTGTTTGCTTTGGCCAGGAATCAAAGAGGGAGTGGAGGCGGGGATGGATGGTGGTAGCAGGAGGATGAGGGGAAAGGGGGAGGGGAGGGGGGGGGCGTTGGAAGACTTAGAGGAGAAGCGGGAGGGTGAGGTCGGGGTGACGTGGGATGAGGAAGGTGACTCTGAAGTCCGCCACGCGCTGGTCTCATCTTGCACCCTCGCCCCCCACCTCGCCCCCCACCATCCAGCCATCCCAAACAGGAAGCCGCTACACACGATCATGTTTTCTGGGACACCCCCCGCCTTGTCATCGGGGCTGTGTTTCTCCTGATCCTGACAAGACCTGGTGTGTCGCAACCCCCCACCTCTCCTCCCATGCCCCTCCCACATCCCCCCCCACTAAAACTGTGTTTTCTTTGGTGGTGCTCGGGGGGGCTCCTGAAACAGATAGGACGCGCTCCTCTAAATCTGACAATATCACCTGGAGTCCTGCGATCAATACCACTGCTGTTCCCAGTCCACCGAGGTGCCCGATCACGTTACATGCGTGCGGGCACGATCGGGTCGGCAGTCACAGTTAGTCTTTTGTTATCTGTGAGAGGGCTAATCGCTCTCTGAGCAACTGAAAGCAAACAGACTATTATGCAGCAAGAAAACCACACTGTTACTCTTTGACCCCCCCCTGCTGAAAAGCCCCCCGGAGAAAGCCGGAATGAAGAACAGATCGGTTGTGTGTGAATTCATCAGGTGTTTGAATTTGAATTTGTATTTATCGTCAACTCCGCTGTACAAATAAAGTGGATCTCGGATCGTAGTTCTGCGGGCACAAATTCATATTGGGAAGACAGGGCCATTTGTCAATGTCAGAGCTGGGCTCACCACCACAGCTCACTTAGGACCCCCCCGCTCCAACAGAGAGCCCTGTTTTGACAGGCCTTCTGGAGGCCTCCGCCGTCGAGGGTCCGACAGGCGCTGTAGGGGGTCCGCTAACGTACGCGGATGAGGTCCCCCGGCTCTCTCACTTTCAGGTGTACAAACCTGGAGCCGGGCCTCGTACGCCCCACTCCGACCCCGCCCGGCTCAGCCTGCTCTGGACCTGCAGCGCCACACTGTCTGAAACCCCCCACCCCCCACCTATACCCCCACCTCCACCCCACCTCCATGACCCCCACTACCTCCTAGGAGCTCCGGCCCGGCGGTACCACTTGATACGGCCTGTGTCTGAAATAGGAACGGGAGAGAGAGAGAGAGAGAGAGAGACAGAGAGCGAGCGAGAGAGAGAGAGAGAGAGAGAGAGACCTGGACCAAACCTTACACCAAGTCCTCAGATTTGGAGTCGGGCCATCATAACTGAAGCTGAGATGTGGTAGTAACACTGATGTTTAATAGACACGTGTCATAGCACCGGCCAAAACATTTACTGAACTGTACATGAACAGCTGTTGTCCCGTCCTTTTTTTTTCTCAAAATAGGATGTACAGTCTTGCATTTTTGCAACTGTACAACTTCATTAAAAAATCGACGTAAAAAACTTGGAAAATAGATGTTCAACCCCCACCAAACAGATACCATCCTCCTCCTCACAGCCTGTGAAACATTGTTTATCTCTCTGTAAACGTGTTGTTCATGTGTAGGAGGTGGGGTCTCCAGACGATGACCAGATGATCCCCCCCCCCTCCACTTTTGCTTCCTGTCCAGCAGCACGGTGCATATCAAAACCACACTTGCTCCTCCACCCTTGTACCCTTGTCTGGGCCCCCCCCCAGGCCTATCCCTTTGCTACTTCCTCCACTTCCTGAAAACCCCAGAGGTCAAAGGTGAGTCCCTGGTGGGAGCGGCTCCCACAAGCGCTCCCCGCTGGACTCCCATAGGCCCCCGAAACGAGAGCGAGGCGGAAGGAAGCACCTCAACTGCCACAGAATAAAAAAAACTTGACGGTACGCAGCAGGCGTTTTGTTTACCAAAAACAAGGGCCCGGCCAGAGGCCATCACGTCTGACCTGGGGAGGAAGTGAGCACCAGACGTGAGTGGGAGAGAGAGAGCAGCCAGATGTGAGGGGAGATAGCTACAGGGCTCTCGGAGATTCCAGAGCCCATCACAGCAGTGTGCGGAGGCGCACAGCCCAGCGTGCCGCGTCGACGGCACCTCCGAACCCCGACCCGCTAACAGGAGAGATAAGTCAGCGGGGGCCGCGGTAATGAACGACTCAGGAGCGAGACAGCGTGTTCTCTCTCGTCAGGAAAGAGCGAAGGCGAGCAGTTTGACAGCAGAAAATAGACTACAATCAATCTCAAACGTTGAACCACGGAATCATTTGAATCCGGAGAGTTCCACTGGTTGGCTGAGCGTTTTCCTGGGGCCTCATTAGCGTCAGGGCTGGTTTCCTGTCCTGTACTGAGTGCTGGTCTCCGAGAGGGACTCGGGTACCATGGAAGCGGATCTGTCGGCTGGAGTGACGATGATGGGATACTTTTGACACGTGTGTACTTTTACAGTGAGACGGCATGCATTATGCATGGGGTTCTAACCAAATATCCAGGGCCGATTTGACGGGTGTGTTATCTGGTGTGTGACTAGGGCTCTCTTCCTGAGTGGGATGGTGGATCGAATTCCTAGAGGCCCTGCTTCCTCTGAGACACACACACACACACACGGACGCAAACGTACACACACAAACACGCACTCGCACGCACGCAAACACACACGCGCGCACACACACACGCACACACACACACACACACACACGTCCCCAGCTGACGGAGATCCAGATGTTGTGTTGCAACATCAGCTCCTTAGCAGAGTCTGCTCTGAGAGATGAACTCGTGTCCACACGGGACACATGTACATTACACAACCACTCATGACATACACACAAGTAAACACACCCACCAGCGGTACATTTGACAAAAAGGGAAAATGAAGCATTTAGGAGCTATTGAAAAAGAAGTGAAACGACCACCACAGCATACAGTATATGTGTGGTGATTCATCCATCTTATCTGCTGGGTGTTGTTGAAGAGTCAGGGTTCATGGGAGACTCTGGACCAGATGCAGATTCCAGAACACAGATCACAGGAGGGTGATAGGATCCAGAAGCCCTCCACCCTCCCGCCAGGCCAACGCAAACCTGCCTCTCCCCTCTCCCCTCTCCCCTCTCACCCTCTCCCCTCTCCCCTCTCCCCTCTCCCCCTCTCACCCCTCTCCCCTCTCCCCTCTCCCCTCTCCCCTCTCCCCTCTCCCCTCTCCCCTCTCCCCTCTCCCCTCTCCCCTCTCCCCTCTCCCCTCTCCTCTCTCCCCTCTTCTACTCTCTCCTTCCAGGCCACTAAAGGCTTGCCTCTCACCTCCCCTGGGCCTTGGTTGAGGAAGCGTGGGCCAACTTCAAGACATCTGTTGTGATAGAGAATGTCTGCACTGGCAGGCCAAAGAGGTTAGACACACACAAAACACACAGTCAAACACACACACACACAACACACACACACACACACACACACACACACACACTAACACGGACATAAAGGACACCCAAGACTTGGGTGGTTCTTAACAGTTAAATCCTCTGTGAAAAAACAATCCCCACAATTCATCTGGTTTACAAGATCTTCTCCTACAGATGCATTTCATTCACACTTATCGGTGTACTGTGTAAAATGTACTGTATATTCCACAACACAAAAAAATAAGGCCCTGAACTGCTGTGCAATAAAAGAGTGCAGTGGACAGATTTTACATGCTGTCTAATTACTGAACCAGCTGGAGCCATTTGATTCATGCAATAACAGGCGGCAAAGTTTTTACGAGTTTTTTAGAGTCCAGCGTTTGCTTAGCATTACAGATTCCCACAACATGCCAGAGAAAGTGAGCATGAATGTGTGTGTGTGTGTGTGTGTGTGTGTGTAGGTGTGTGTGTGTGTTCCTGTACATATTTCTTTTTCTCACTAGCTTGGCCGTAAGGACCACTGGGCACAAAACGCCTTTAGCACAGCAGAGGGGGCGATGCACCACATGTGAAAGTCGATATGAGGCCAACAGAGAGGTCCTTCCAGTGTTTCAGCCTTCACTACCGTAATACCCAAAACACCGTTCTCCTCGTAACGATGATGAGCGCTGATGAGATCCGATCCGTCTGGTTAGTAACCTCCGTAGGTTTCCGAACCGGATCATTCGAGGATCCTGTCAACAATGCTGTTGACCCTTTGCTTTCTGGGTTGGCGGTGTTGGGTTTGAGCACTCCTCAGCAGACTGGAGCAGCAGCGCAGCCTCAGTGTGAGTCGCTGCGAGCCTGTCATCGCGGGCTCCCATAAAGCAGGGTTAACCACACACCCAGCCTGATTACCAGGGAATACAGGCTTTTCCT
This sequence comes from Mallotus villosus, assembly GCA_903064625.1. Taxonomy (NCBI): domain Eukaryota; kingdom Metazoa; phylum Chordata; class Actinopteri; order Osmeriformes; family Salangidae; genus Mallotus; species Mallotus villosus. The sequence continues at coordinate 49,290 of CAEFZP010002249.1, forward strand.
CCACTCCAGCTGTAAGAGAATCGCACCCAGGGTGCCTTTTAGGGCCCATTTGACTGGCTTTGACCCTCCGTGTGCGTTATATGGGCGAGCTGCGGTTTTGGGCCGCCCGCGGGTCTCCCTTAAATACAGAAGCCCCCAGCCGAGAGCGGCCCCGTCTAATATCTGTGTGTTTATATCTGTCAGGAAAAGCCCGACTCAGCGCTGCTGTTCGCGCTCCTCTGCTAATGTAAAAATGGTGATACTTCAATGAAGCTTGGAACTACCCTCCAGCCAGCTCTCCCTGACGGGCTCCCAGGGAACGCAGGCTAGCATCCCCAGCGGATCTTGAAAAATCACTTCATAAAAATGGCTGTTATATGCCCAGAGGTTTAAATGAGCTTTTTGATGAATGAAGTTTCCATAACGTGAGAAGCATGTATCAGTGGCCGGTCCTTCAACACGTGTCATAGAGAGTGTTAATAGCACACCATGTGCTGCTAGGTAGATTTTTTGGGGTTGCTACAAATGTCTGAAGTCAGCAACATTTTTATGGATTTTGTTTTTCCTCGGTCTGTGGGCATAATGGATGACTTTGTGTTTTTAGTTTGACAACTCAGATCTCCGTGTTGTACCGTGTGGTGTTTGGCATCAAAGCTTGATTCGGAAGAGCGGAACTTTCTATTGTTCCTGCTTGTCTTTTTCCTCACGTTCCACTCACTTGTTCTGTAACCCATCGAGCGTGAACAGTTTTGTGTGTCTGCAATGCATGCAGTAGAGTTTTGTGTGTGTATGTGCAGGTGTGTGTGTCAGCATGCTGGAGTGTGTGTGTGTGTGCGTATACGATGGAGCGTGTGTATGTATGTCTTGCCAGCGCCCAGCGCCCAGCCCTGCATCCCTTCTCATTTACAGTAGGCAGTATGATCCTGTACAGAGAGCAGGGCCAGGCGTCCAGCTGCTTATTTACCATGGAGCACACCAAGCATCATCCAGCTGCAGCAGCAGCCAGGGGTAGGGCCAGATCCAGGGGCCAACACACTGTCTGACTCTAGCATAAACACTGGGGGCGTCTCACCTCCACAGGACCACACTGGTGCCAAGCACCACCACAACCACCACCACCACCACCACCACCACCACCACCACCACCACCACCACCACCACCATCCTACCACCATCCTCCTCCACACACACAGTTTGTTTTAGAAACGAGCATTGCGGGCAGAGGCAACCCGAGACGGTTTATGTTATGATTTTATAGCCGTGTTCTAATTAAGCATAACAGGAAGTGAGGTGTATTTGGACTGATGAAACCTTCAGGACGATGGACAGAAGAGAGCCGCAGTCATTCAGAGCAGGGCTTTTATTTGACTTTCCCTAGTCTCGGCGCTCCGAAATGTACTTTCGCTCAAACATACATGTTCTGCAGGAACCTGTTAATGATCCTTACACTGTGTATATATACTTCTCAGTACCTCTCTGGCATGAATCTATTCCGAACGTATTATTTTGCTAGCTCACAGTGCTAGCGCAGGAGTCGAACGATCAGTCTCTTTACATTGAGATAACATAAGCACAAAGACGGTCATTCACCTTGTGGGTGTCCAGACACACTGATGTACTCAGACGAAAGCTACATGAGATATGTGAATGGTATCCCTGCTTGATGAGGCCCCTGTGAGACCGACTGGAGACCATGAATCAGTGGCATCCTGTGCAGTCAATGGGCCCCGCTCGCCCACACACACACACCCTCGGACCCCTTTGTAGGGGAAGAGAGAGAGAAACGAGGGCCTGACTGCTATCTGTTCTCCGATGCTGTTGTGACTGTCGCTCGGTCACTGGAGCCCCGGGGCATTGATACATTACACACTTTTATCTCAATGGGCCAGTGTGTCTGTGACGTGGGAGGGCAGAGAGAAAGAGAGAGAGGCGGCCGCCCGGTTGCTCGGCCCACCGCTCCGTCTGAGGAAAACATCCAGGCTGTCCAGTCGGTGACCCTGCACAACCTCAGACAGCGTTTCAACACCACGGAGCCTGTCTCGGCAGCTCCGCCCCCTCCACCCTCTATCACTTCTGGAGAGGGAGATGTCGCTCAGCGGGACAGAGATGGAACCAAACAGAAGAAAACGGCTTTGATTGACTCCTGTGGGGGTCCTTCAAAGGCTCTGCTAGGGCAGATAGCTCGGGACAGGGCGAAGAGTTCCCCATCTGGGCTCTACTGTGAATTCCTCCTTCCATGTTTTTGAAACTGCAGTCCATCGAAAACGCATCGTCTTTGTTTTCCCGTCGACAAACGACGTGACTTTTAGTGCTTTCCCAGCGAGGCTTTCTGAAAGAACGCTCTCTTTCGGGAACCGTTTCGGACTGGTTTTCCCTGCGAACGCGGTGGAGAGTTTTTTTTGTTGGGGTGGGTGGGAGAATCTGGCTGTGGATGCGATGTTGAGTCACTGCCCAGCTGAGAAACAATAGCTGATGCTGTGTTTAGTCTGGAGAGCCCAGGAGCCTCAGGACGTTGCGTTATCAAAAGCCGAGCCAGGAGTGAAAACACGGCGTTACGGCCGCTCCTGGCGTCGTGGCGGCTGGCCTCCCTTCATCGCCGTCCAGAGAATGAAAACAGAGAAGATAATAAAAACAAACACGCTTTCCTTTTCTTCCCTCCTGTCATAATCAACCTGACAATCCCACTTTTTCACCACCAAGAACTGACCCAATTTAGCATACATCTTATGTTTCCCTTTACTGTAATTTTGTGTGCGGGTAACAGAGTGCAACAGCTAAAATGTACAGTTCACACGACACACGGAGAAGAGAAAAGCCGCCTGTCAAAATAAACGGGAAGTTTGGACCGCCCTCCGCGGCCCCTCGAGCGATGCTATAGGAGAATCCCTCTTGTCTGTCACGTCATAGGTCGTTGGTATTATTACTGCCTACGCCGGTGGCCCGGTCACGCTTTAACAATGGCTGAGGCCTGGAGAGCTCCAAGACACACAAACTCATGCGGTGGAATGTGGCTCCTGTCAGAGAGGGCTTCCTACAGGAGGCTGTGGCACGCAGGCATGGAGGTGTCACGTTCTTTAATTACATTCTGCCTACAGCTCCTGTCGTGCAATACCTCACCCACCCCTCAATAAGGCTACCTTTTCAGAGAAAATACGAATACGAGCTTTTGTTTGCTTTGCTCAAATTAGGCCTTAATTAATATTGTCGTCTCAAGAGCAGGCCTCAAATCAGGCGGGCAAATTAAAGAGACAGTGTGTATGTGTGAGAGAGAGACAGAGAGAGAGACAGAGAGAGAGAGAGAGAGAGAGAGAGAGATGTGAATGGGTCTGTGCGGAAGGGGAAGAGAGGTTCCGTGGCTCCGATACAACTAAAACTGAAGTGAGAGACGGCAGGAGGAGGGAACGAGATCCCGCCTCCCGTTATGAAAACAAAAATGGAAGGAAGTGGTGCCGGGTCCCTTACGGCTGCTACAGCGTTGCCAACATGACAAGACAACGTGCGCTTTTGTAGTCTCGGAGCCTCAGTCTCTACCTGAGGTGACATTCTCGTCAAGGTCACGCAAGGAGCTAATATTTCCTCTTCTAATAAGCGAAGAAAGGCGCGGGGGGGGGTATCCACCAGGCCGAATGAATCCATTTCTAAGTCAACGTCTGCCTGGATGTAAGATAAATAGCCTTTCTTCCTCCTCCTTACAACTTACCACTGATGACATCCCGCCAGTCATTAACCCATGTTGTTGCATCACAAGTCCACTGGCTGGCTGGTGGGCCTAGCTGGTTGAGTAGGAAACACATACAAGCAAGCTAAACTGGGGCGATGCTGGGAAAGCAAGACAGCACAAGCTCCAGTAAATGTCAAGTGTGTAAATATCCCCTGCCCATGGTGCTGGGGTAGATGGCGTCTAACTGCCACCTCACATTCTCCTTTCCAGACACACAAAACCAGAACGGGTCTCCTGGGCTGAGTGAACACCACATGAAGGCCGTCTTTGTCCACTGTGGCCCCCGCTAGTGGCCCTGCTAGCGCCGTAGCCCTGCCTGCGAACAGGAGCCTGCCACCCCTGAGGTGTCAGTCCAAACGAACCGGTGACACTGATGTCAGCCATGTTTTTTTTCCACGTTGGTCACTTGCACTGAGCCGGTAATACGTGTGTTTCTGTTTGTGTGTTTTTCCCCCGAGTGTGTTTGTTTGGAAGGGTGTGTGTGTGTGTGTGTGTGTAGGTGGGAACGGGCGTGCGATGTCACTGGAATGTGCAGTCACTCTGCCTAGCCCTGCTCTTAGCTCACCAAAAACAGTCAAGGTGCTATTGTGTTTATGGAGTTGAGCGTGACTGTCTGTGCCACCGGCCCGACTGACACCGTGCCCTGTGCTATAAACAGACTGAAGAAACCTCCTGTACAACTCCTGTACTCGTTCACCCACCTGACTCGCAGAGTGTTCAGCACCAGCATCATCACTCTCTCTCTCTCTTTCTCACACACACACATACTCACACACAAAAACCAAAATACGGAATACGTCTTTCCTACCGAGCGTTTTCCCTGGCTCTGCCTCCAGTATCACAGTTCTATAAAGCTGTCAGTATGGCAGGAGGCCCCTGGAAGTCGGAGGGTGTAAATCCCTCTTTAAGGCTCCAGATCTGGATTTGTGTTTGCAAGTGGACCTGTTTATCAGCTCAGGTGAACTGCCACCATGCCGGGTCAGCCTCACGGCGCTGGAGGCCTTTTAGCACCTTGTTTCTCACTAATGTTAAGTCTGCCGCCGGCCTCATTACGACAGGAAACCTCTGCTGCTGTTTCTGCTCGGAGGCTGTTAGCTCATTCCTGTATCCACTGACGATTGTTAACTTTTATTGTCCCTACAAACAGTCGAAATATTGTTGTGTGGGTTGTAAACCTGGATACAAAGTGTTTACCCACACCTTGTTGAGCGTGTGTGTGTGTGTGTGTGTGAATGAGTGGGTGTATGTATTTGTGTGTGTGTCTGTGTGTGTGCCTCTCTAATGCCAGACCTTGTAGGAGTCGGGTCTTAGCCGAGGACGAAGTCTTTGGACCCGATGAAAGATAGTGTACCTCCTCTGTTCAACGCCTGACTGTCTGGCCTCAGTGGCTCAGACAACCTTGAGCATCCTCCTCGGTGACAGAGACACGTGATAGAGAGGGACGGGTCACTCCTTGGTGTCTCAGCGGTCCTAATAGATATGGACGTGTGGGAACAGTCCAGAAGTCACCTTGCAGACTTCACTTTCCAGACTGAGAAACCCAAGACCGTGCCAAGCCAAATGACTGGTCTGCATTCAGTCTGCATGCAGCTGCCTTGGTTCCAAACACATTCTGGGACAGAAGCCATGAGAGGTTGGGGGAAGCGTGTGTTTGTGTGTGAGGGCGTGTGTGTGTATGTGTGTGTGTGAGGGTGCGTGTGTGTGTGTGTGAGGGCGTGTGTGTGTGTGCGTGTGTTTGTGTGTGTGTGTGAGGGCGCGTGTGTGTGTGTGTGCGCTCGCTGTGTTATGCCAGCTCCTCGTGCCCACGCCCAGTTGTGCCGCTAGCCACGGTGTGCTACACATGCTCAGGCCTCGCCAAGGCAAACAACTTCCCTCTCTCTCCTTCTCTCTCTCCCCCTGTACAGTATCTCACTCTCTCCTTCTCTCTCTCCCCCACTGAATCTCCTTTTATCTCTCTCCCACTGCATCTCTCTGTCTCTCTCGCTCTTCAACACACACACACACACACACACACACACACACGCATTACACACACACACACGCATTACACACACACACACACACACACACCGCATTACACACTGTCTTACATGAGTGCCAGACCAGCGGGCTGCAGACAGGCGCACTCCTCCTGTTTAGGATGCCGGGGTCTGAAAGCACACAGCGCCACAGTCAACACACCCTCTCTGCTCTTCTCCGCATGACAGCCTCGTGCACATCATATTCTAGTTGAGAAATCCCTACATTGAATCGAAATGTATACAAAGTGAATTGGTTTGGACAGTATGTTTGATCAATACTGTATTGTATAATTGGTATATCTGATGACTTCCTGTATTATAAAACATGGAGTATGATAGGCCAATGCATCAAAAGATAGATGATGCTACATGCATGACCGGGAATGGTTGACATATCAAGCGGCCTGTTACCTGGGTAATAGGGGTCCATGGGACAAATGTCACAGGAACTCTGCTCCACAATAACACCTGACCTTTCCCCAGCAGTCAGCGGGAGGCCAAACAGGAAGGATTTATAAGCTGAGGTGAGAGGCTCTGGCAGGGGTTTGGCCCCACTCTCGCCCCCCCCCTCCCCCCCCGCGCGCACCCCCCCCGGAGGGCCTGCTCTCCCTGGTGTGTTGACAGCGTTACTACGCATGTGGACCACTGAGAAATTGGGTGTGCGTCGCCCCCCGATTGTTCTGACCCCTGTAAACTGTGGCCTGGCTACCATGGGCTTTTCCGCCTCGGAATATCTCACCCTTAAATGGATCTCCCAGGTACTGCGTGTGCTTCCCGCGGCCCATGGGAGCCACCAGGCCCCGGGTCATTAGCCACGCACTGATTGGGCGATCTGTGGAAATGGAGGGCAGGGGTAGGGATAATGTGACTCTATAAAACAGCTTTGGGAGTCCCTCAAGGCTAATTATGACACAGACAAGTACGTCTGTAAAGATTTAAGGCAGCTCATATAAAATCCACATTGTTCCAATTTTGCTCCCGGTAAGCCCTGCTTGAGTAACGATAGCCGTTAAGATTCATCTCAACTAAATGATGTATTATTTTAGCCGAACAAATCCACGGCCAGATTTAATCCTATGAGGTATAGAAATGTATTACCAGTAATGTAAATATTCAGTCTGCAAAAAGAAACCCTTAACCTCAATCCTGGCCATGTAGATCACTGGAGGTGACCGGTGATATTGTGGAGTCAGGCTCCCATGTGTTTAGTGCCGCGTCAGGGGCCTGCGTCCACGCAGTGGAAAGTGCCCTGTGTATGATTGATGAGGGCCCCGGTGCGCTGGGCCCTCCCAGGTGAGCTGGCCCTCAGAAGTATGGCACTTCAAGGCGCTGTGTGATAACATTGGAGCTGTCCTCCCTGCCATCGTCCTGCTAGCAGCCCCATTCATCATAGGCATGGGCCACATCACAGCTCACAGCAGGATTCACATACGACTCTCTTCCACTCCCTCTCCACTCCCTCTCCATCCCTCCCTCCCTCCCTCCCTCCCTCCCTCCCTCCCTCCCTCCCTCCCTCCCTCCCTCCCTCCCTCCCTCCCTCCCTCCCTCCCTCCCTCCCTCCCTCCCTCCCTCCCTCCCTCCCTCCCTCCCTCCCTCCCTCCCTCCCTCCCTCCCTCCCTCCCTCCCTCCCTCCCTCCCTCCCTCCTTCTCTCTCCTCCATCCTCCACTCTCCTCTAGCTTCTACGAGGAAGCAAGGTAAATACATTTCCAAATGAGTCAACAGAACATGAGCTTTTTTTCTGGGTGATTAGTGAGCTATGTTTGTTCGTTTTTTGTTGTTGAGTTTTTCCTGCATTTTGAACCAGATTGGTAAACAAAAAGCGGTATGTGTCAGACTAAAACTCATCTGAACCCTGAGGACTGAGTAGAGATCCTACGTTTTCACCTCGAGTCAGCCACAGTCTCAGGCAGCATCAGGCGGTCGTGGAAGAGTACAGTCTGCTTCATGTTCTCCGTGGCCCTAATGCACTCTAAAAGGTGGAGTGAGCCATCAGGAGATCAGGAGTTTCCGGATGCCCGCTGAGAATGCCCAGACTGCTGGACTCCTGGAGCTCAGGACTGCTCTCCCGGAGCCTCCAGCACAGTCTTCCTCCCTGTCCAGCTGAGGTGGGCTGAGGTGGGCCTTCACCACAGCCTCTTGCAGCCTCTCCAACCTTCATTCCTCCTCGTCTTAAAAAAAGAGGAGTGGTTTCCAGGGGCTGATGGGTTTGCTGGCAGGTTGGCTCAAACCCTCACTGAGCACCTCTGTTCCCCCATTGCTCATGGAGAGGCAGGAATTTACTGGGACCACCCGATTGTTTTTGATACGTCCTGACCAGTTTACCCAAGGTATTCCCATGCAGCAATTATTGTGTGAATGGACTTCTTATAGACCTGCCACCTCTCTGGATAAAACACCCAGAACACACAACATACAGAGTTCCCTTCTGTTCCAGAAAGGCAGACCTTTCGACTGTGGTGTAATTCTATCATGTCAAATACCTCTCCGTATCCATACCCTCATTAGTATTTTCAAATAAGACAACAAATGACATCTTTAATTGAGCTAATGGATTTCCGCCTATCGAAACCACCTGAAAGGTGAATGGTGTCAGTTGTGAATTGATAAATATGAAATGCAGGGATAGAACATGTACCTACCACCACCAAATTCAAAACTAACCGCACCCCGATATTACCCTCCAATAGATATGACAAGTAAATAGGTAGAAGTTTACTGGTTGTCGAGTTCTGTGTTGTTTGTTCTGAAGGACTCAGGTGCCAAAGCCCTTTGTAAGCACAGAAACAGACGTTTCATGTTCCTCTCCTTAAATTAAAGGAGTGGAACATCTTACTACGATACTTTAGTGTACTTGACAGTAGGTGTGCGCCTGTGGAAAGGTGTGCGGTAGGACTGGAAGATTAATGCATGCATGGCATCTCCCAACCAGTAAGATTTATAACCGAGCATGTTGGACACGCCACATTGGTCAGACTTTTTAAAGCCTTGTAATTGGGTTTAAAGAAGTCTAAATTTCAACATCTTACAGACGCTTACTTAGCCATTCACCACTAATAAACAAACAAGCTGACCTTTTTTAACATTGGAAAGTCTAGAGAATCAACCAGAAATATTTCCTGTGGTGGGAGGCCAACCTAGGTTTGGCAAGGCTACCTCTGACCATCCAGCAAGAGAGATTAACCAAGTAGAAATATGGCAATATTTTGTAATGCATTTTACGAACAGAGCACGCATTTACTAGACATATTCAAATGAGTGTTGGAGAGAAACGCCTTGTTCGTCATCACGGTGCCTCACTGGTCAGGCCAACAACCGTTGAACTCATTTAAACTCAGCGTGTCTGACACAGCGAGGCCCTGAAGGCTTCACCTTCCTCTCACGGTAATACTCAGTAGACATGGATGGATCTAGAATATTGCACTGTAGTATTTCTCCAAGCAGATCTAACTATGAGCTTTGTGAGGCCATTTGACGCCGTCAGTGTTTCATTGTCTGTTGACCACCTTTCGAAGGCCATGGTCAGTTGAGATGGATTTAAATAGACAGGTGCTTCATTCATCCCCTTGGAGAATTGACTCCTCTGTGATGGATTTGGGCTATCGTAATGATGTCCTGACCGGGGCCAGGATATTGCACAGCAGAGAATCTAAAATGAGACATACTTAAAGAGAAACACCTGAGTGGACTTCCAGTAAAAGTAGAAGGGCGGGGTTTCCATGGTTTCCCGTTTGACAGAAAAACACACAGCTATACCCCTCCACTTCTTCACTTTCTTTCTATTAAAAGAAACATTCAGAATAAGCTTCTTTTACTTTGTTTGTTTTGCTCTGTAATTCAATGAAATCCAAGTTGGAAAACAAGAAAATAACCCCTCCGAATGGAAAAGACAAGTAAACAGTACCAACAGGCTGAGGTCAATAAAGATGGCGTCATTTTGTCTACACGTTGACTTTTACACGGAGCTGGTCAAGTTTTCCTGCCTATCTCTCGCTTTCTCCAGCCAGAGACACAACAGACATCAGCGAAGGAAACACCGACACACAGTCAACTCACGCTCGTTAAGTTCCTTTATGAGCCTAAAACGGTTGTCATTTGTTTTTTTTGAAGGGGAATCATTTCTGCACGCTATGCAAAAATGAACGATACCCAATACATCACACTCACGGTGCGACTCCGATGATAGCCACATCTGTGGGTCCACCGACTTTCCCGACAATGACTCAGCAGATGGTCGTCAGTGATGGTGAGCAGTGGAACACTGTGGTGACCAACCACAGGCTGTGCTACACACTGACATGGAGAAACACTGTAAGACAAGTCTATTATCCTCTCTTGCCCTTTTTCCAATTCTCATTTTAGGGCAAGAATAACCACCAGGCCCCTAAAATAGATCCCCCACGTTTGACCAGAGCTCTTTTCTCAACGTTGTCTCCTGTGTCACGTGACCCCCCGCTCACCAGGCGTCATCGTGACCCATCGGTACTGACACAGCGGACGGCTGGATTGGGTTTCCCTAAACAGGGACAGCACATGAAAGGCTTCGCCAACAACGTCAACTAAGTTCAAATGTTTATTTTCCAAGTTATGTTGGAATATTGATTTTATTTCCATGTACATTTCATGTAGTTCTAGACTTGGCACAGCAGGTCAGTGAGTCTCAGACGTTTGTTTAAAATCAGAGGCCAGGTCTGAAATTGTGTAGGTCCATACCGGGACAGTGTCAGTACAAGGCAAGCAATGATAAGAGAATCTGTGTCATGGAATCCAAGCAAAATAAGCAAAACCATGGAATACTTTATTTTTGAACATGCGCATGGAATATCAGACCTGCTCTCTGGAAAAATACCACCATTAATATCAAAATCTGAGGGTGTCACTTTTCCTTCTTTTTTCACTTTTTTGGAAACAGAAATTTACTTTTCATTATGTTTATACAGGATTGTGTTTCATGTGCAATAAAACACCTTTCGACCTATTCCAATAAAGTATGAAATTCTTGAATGTCTATTACCATGTCTGCTGGCTTGGCTGAAATTCTGTCTGAAAGACAGACTCTACGAGCAGAGCGGGGGATTGGGGGACCCACCACCCCAGTCGGTCAGGTGTGGGCCAGACAGGCCAGCATGAATGAACACAATGTTACCGGCATGTTCCGGGACATTTCTGAGAGTCTGTACATAACATCATCTGATTAGATGTTTTGAATTTAACCGGTTTAGTAAATGACCTTGAAAAACATGCTGGAAAGGAGAGACACATTCAAGTATGATTTGGATCGAATCAAACGTAATGCTATTTGATGTGGAGATACATTTCTGCTCTGCGTTGACTTTTGATTGGATTATTAGTATTTCCATGGTTACTGTGTCACCACATGGAATATGAGTGTGTTATATGATCAATTACCCTAAAGAGACTCTCAACATCATGGTGCAAACTCGGCTGTTACAGGGGAACAATTATACACTCTCCTGTCAGTGTGAGGATAAATCAACCATATTAACCATCTGTGTAAACCAGGGCAACCCAAACACAGGGTCCTGAACAGCCCGTGAAATCAATCAATCAATCGTCCTTGTTAAAGTCACACTGTGTGACTAAGGTGAGCCATAAAAGTAGTCTTGAGTTGGAGGGTTTGGAAGGGGGTGGTGGTGGTGGTGGTGGTGGTGGTGGGGGGGGGGTCATTTTCTATCCCCTCCTTAAGTAAATACTGCATCTACAGTGTGTATTAGGCCCATCACAATCCCTGGTTATTTGGCAGCCTGTTGCTAATGGAAGCTTGGCCCAGAGTGGACGTCACGAGCTGGGGTCTGAACAAAGAGGTTCTTTCTGTGTGCCGAGAGGTGCTGAAAGGCTGGTGGAGGGTGGCAGGGCACTGGGGAGCACCACTATCATGCTGGGCTTCACATACTGCATGGGGCCACAAAGGTGAGACCCATTATCCAACTACCACCACCATCGCTATGGGAGACCTCGGATGGGGAGGCAAGTGTGTGTGTGTGTGTGTGGTGGGGGGGCTGGATCAGGTAGCCTGCTTGGTGAATACTGTCACTCAGGACAAGATGCCCGCTAGCTCACTGACTCCTAATATACTGTAGAACGTGTCTACAGTAACGTGTTAGAAAAAAAGAAAAGAAAAAGGTGGATGATTGACGAGACAATCAAATGGTCTGTTAGGACGTGACAGTTAAAGGGAATCCACGTGGTGGTTTCCCCTGTACTGAGGCCTCCAATACAAATGAGTGTGCTTTGGCAGATCTGACTCAGCCATGGTTGCCAAGTTGCCTCCTCCTCCTCCTCGATCTTTCTCCTCCTCTTTCTCCTCCTCCTCTTCCTTCTCCTCCTCCTCTTTCTCCTCCTCTTCCTCCTTTTCCTCCTATCCTCTTCTCTTCCTCCTCCTCTTCCCATCAAATTACTGGCAGTAGTTCTCCTTGATAATAATTAGCTGTGAACACACACAGCTAACATTTCATTAAGCACTTAGTCAAATGCAGGGAGTGGTGTGTGCAGGCCAGAGAGAGACAGGGCCTTCTGCCCAGTTTGCCCAACTGAATGATGGGATCTAAAAGTAGACATGGCAAAACTTCATACCTCATTGATTTTTCTGTGGCACGGCTTTCGTACATCGCACAACATAATTCAGACCACATGTGCCCGAAAGTGCCCTCTTGAACACGAAGCCGTGGATGTCTGAGACGGCTTGCATCAAGTGGAAGACACTTACGCTGCACTTCTCAGTCGAAGGATTTGAGGGGGAAGACAAAGTGAATAACTTTGTGTCCGTGTTTCTCCCGGGAATGAATGCGCGCATCTCTCTCGCGTTTTCTTCCTATCCTTCTTTCTCTGTCTCCGTTTTGTTTCTTTCTCCCACTTTCTATCTTTCTATGGCTCTCCACCCATACTGCCCTCTCCCTTCCTCTCTCTCTCTCTCTCTCTCTCTCTCTCTCTCTCTCTCTCTCTCCATCCATCCCCCTCTCCCTCCCCTCTCTCCACTGTCCGGTTGGGTTTGTCGGAGCAGTCTCGTTGCTGTGTCAGCTGATGCAGTGTCACTGTTGATTTATGCTGTCCCGTGTAGACATCTGGAAGTTTGAACGCACTCCTGATGAGTCAAAGTAAAAACAGCTGTTCTGAGACGAATTAATCATTGCATTTGTCATTGATGTTTGACTTTGAATTGTGCTGTTAGCGTGTGTTATGAATTACCCCTGTAGAAACTACACTCACTAGGAATGATGCATGTAGGCGTAAGTTTAGCTAAAGGTGATACCGTTGTTTTAGAATACATTATGAAGTATGTAATGACCGTTAGTTGAAGACCACCTCTTTGGAAGAGAGCTGTACATTGAAAGGCAAAGAGAGGCTGCAAAATTATGTCAATGTAATTTTGAACGGGCAAAGTTGAGACAGCTTACCAGAGGAAAGACTGGGGCCCTCGCGACAGGACCCTTGGAGCCATAGGGGTGATCCCCTGGACACCGTACACAGTCCGCCTTTCACCTCCTTCTGCATACACAAAGGGGAACTTATCCAAGCCCCCCGCTCCGCTACACCCCACTCCTCTGCCCTCCTCTCCCCCACCCCCCAGCACTCATTATGAGCAGGAGCCAGCTCCCACCACAGTATAATAAAAACCTGCTTCTCTGGACAGATCTGCCAGATACTCACAGCAGGCCAGAGGAGAGGAGAGGAGCAGGGGAGAGGGAAAGAGGAGGAGAGGAGAAGAGAATGGAGACGTGAACAGTTGAGGAGAGGAGAGGAAAAAAGTGGAACATTGCATTTCCAATGCTTCAATCTCATCTGAATCGGGGTCACACACGCGCACTGTGCGTGACCCCGCGTTCAGGAGGTGTCGAGTTAACATCCCCTTATCAGAAAAAACCCAGCAGCGACGTCTAAATCTCAGAGAACCACATGCCCTCATATTGTGTTTGACTCCGTGACATCTCAGAGACACATGTCCGCGGCAGGGGGCAGGGGCTCCTCGCTCCGCCTGGCCGCTCCCCTGCCCCAGCCACCTGTTCTGGATCTGTCACCAGGGGAGACTACTGTAAAAGGTTACGTTTCCTCTGGCGAGGCCTGTGCTGCACAGGGTCGTGGCTGGGGGGGGCCACACACAGCTTCCCCCAGGCCCCGGCACTGAGAGTAAATAAACTGGAGGAACCATCACCAGGGAGTGTATGTGTGTGTGGGGATGGACAGTACAGATTGCTGGGAAAACAAGACTGGGTTAAGCATGGCTGCCACCTCACCTGTGTCTGACCTGTCTGTTATTGTCTGGGGAGATACGCTGGAGAACCTGAGAGCTGGTTCGAAGGGTTCGCTGTTGTTACTGGAGGAGTGGACAGCACACGCACACCTAGCTCTGACATGGGTGCCCTCTCCCAAAGTAAAATACTCAATACTAGATCTTTGCAGTGATTCTAATGCTCTATATCCATCACTATCTCCACCATTACACCATATACACTAGGTCAAAAACCGCACTCACTGGCCTGCAATACAATGTAGCACAACAATGCATGACATCTTTTTTACTGAGCAGGATTCCAACCCATACTATAGTGAACAGTGGGCATGGTACAAGAATGGCGCCATGTCACACTGATCCACCCTGGAGCTGAATGGAAGAATCGCTGTTCCTCTAAAAAGACGAGCTCATTAGCATTTACACTTCTCTTCCATACCCTGAGGGGATGTTATTTGTTCAAATATCCCCTTGTTTTCACAGGTCTGTTATCACAGTGTAAAACTAACACAGGGTCCAGAGGCTGTATAACCTAGACCCATAGCTGAATCTGAGCCAAAGACATACATCATGGCTAGACTGGACTGTAATCAGGCAAGGGTTACACATGCCTGCTTAGTCAATAATGAAGGAGAGAGTGAGACAGAGAGCATAAAGTGAGAATGAAAGTAAAAGCGTGAGAGGAAGTGACAGGAAGAGAGACACAGACAGACAGAAGGACAGAGAGACAGGACAGAGACAGACAGACAGAAGGACAGAGAGACAGGACAGAGACAGACAGGAAGAGAGAGAAACCAAGAGAGACAAAGGAGGAGAGAGAAACAAACAGAGTCATTGCAAACGAGAGCGAGAGAGAGAGAGAGAGAGAGAGAGAGAGAGAGAGAGAGAGAGAGAGAGAGAGAGAGAGAAAGAGAGAGAGAGAGATAGAGAGAGAGAGAGAGAGAGGGAGAGAGAGAGAGGCAGATCAGTGCAGGTCAGCTTCTATCTGTGCTAATTCATTGAACAGATCTGTTTTGGTTTCTGCAACACCTCTGTAATTAGCTCTGTGAGTTATGGTGCAATGCCCCGAGGAGGGCCCTGTGGCCCTAAGAGACCCTGACTACAGCTTCTGGGCTGATGTATTTATGAGAAAAGCCGTCCTAATATTACTGATGTTTCCATAATCACTTTCACTGGGATGAAAGGCCAGCAGGAGTGCTCCATTTATCTGACAGATTCCATAATGGAAGAATGTGAAGAATCTGGTTGGACCGAGATCAGCTTTTGACGTTCGGTATGACAGTGTAGTAAATTCCATGACATAAACACATCCACAGAGATGGAAAGACACAGGGGAGGAAGTCCTTCTCATCTGGCCCGGCTAGTCTACCCTGCTGACTACCCTCCAGACCAGGATCCAGTGTTTGGGTCTTACCTGAGGGCCAATTAGGGACAACTTGTTTACCCAGGAAGTGTCTGGCGTGGCTCCTCCGCTGACTGGCCGTGTGTGCTACAGGTGCCCGGGGCTATTCCTCTTACAGTAGTCCAGAGCAAAGCAAAGCCAGCGTCAGCCGGATTGAGAATGACAATCCTGACGTTTCTGCAGTCAAACACACCCAAACACACACGGCTAATCTGCATCCTCAGGATTAAGCCTCCCAACAGCCTCCGAGGCCTGGTGGTCTCTCTGTTTGTTGTTCTCCGTTGCTACATGCAGACTTTAAATAAACAGGGCTTTGATAAGTCAGGGGCCAGGCAGTGACCTTTGACCTGCAGCAGTTCCGATCGGGACGCAAGAGCATGAGGTTGACCAGGTGACAGGGGCATGGCTCTAAATGACCCTGGCTTTTCAGGACGGGGAGGTTTGTAAACAGTGGGAGTGGATGACTAGCTGTTGGGAGGAAACCTTCTCCCCAGAGAGAGCGCTGACCTGGAGAGGTCCTGGGGTTAAGAGGGACGCAGAAATAAAAGGCAATATTTTTACAACAGTTATGGCTGTTAATAACTTTTGAGGGTAAAAAAAAGTATGAAAACATATAAACTCAACGTGGTTGTTTAACTATACATTGTAAAAAAGAAACTGATTACAATCGGTTTTGTTCATCTTTATACAACATAGGCTTTTGACTTGAGGAAAGTGGAAAATATCTGGATGTGAAAGCATGACAAATGCAAAAGCCTAACTGGCTAGCTAAGAAACATTGATAGCATCAGTTAGCATTGAGCTCAGGTGGTCATGATTAGCCTTTGCTTAAACAACATTTACGTTGAACTGTTAGGCCTAACCTTGTGATGTGCACTGTTGATGTGTGGTCTAAGAATCGTTTTAAACAGCGTCTGTTGGTGAAACAACACGTGCCTGACCAGGAACAAAATACGCTGTCTCATTCGTCACACGAGTCTAATGTTGCTTCTCAATCTTTTGTTTGTATAGTATAAGTATGTTAATGTCTAGTAGCTTTTATTCATATTATTGCTCTCTCTCCAAGAGGGTTTACACACCGTTCACATAAAAACAGTTTGCCAACATCTGCCAAAGCAAATTCGGGAAAATAAAGTTAAAATATTTCCTTCTCCAGGACGAGAGGTCCTTGGCTTATTTGTGATGGAAGCGGCTAGCTGTAGCCAGCCAGTGCCGTTCTGAGGCCTCTTTGTAGGCTGTCGAACGTTCACCAAACCACAAATTATCATTGGAGCAGGGCAAGCCTCACGCCCCGCCACCAGGCCCACCCTCCCGCCTCCCCTGAAGCCTGGGATTTACAGCATCTGTCCAAATAAACATGGCCGAAAGCTGTGGTGGAGAGGGCTGGAGGAGGGACCGGGGAGGGGCCAGGGAGGGGCCAGGGGTGAGCACTCTCCACAGAGAATCAGATCCCACACCCTGCCTGAGTGATGTTGCCTGCCCAGAAACACGGCTGGCCGCACCAAGCAATTAGACGGCTTCACCCTTTCTCAAATAAAGTATTTCCTGGCTAGAATGAGTGTTATAAATACACGCATTTAGTTCTGTATCTTCCCCACTGGTCATTTTCTCTCTCTCTCTCTCTCTCTCTCTCTCTCTCTCTCTCTCTCTCTCTCACCTTTGCTTTGTTTTTACTCAAAGTTTCAAAAGTGTTGCGTATCTCTCGTTTGTTGTCTCTCTCCAGCCACCCCTTTCTCTATCTCGGTCCGTCCCCCCAAGTGTACCCCCTCTTTGCTTCACTCTAATATTTTCATGGTAAATGGAGTGAGGCCTTAAGCAAATAAGGCTCAAATCTGTCTCTGTATGTTTTCCTTTCTGTCCAGAAGTCACGCATACGTGCGTTTATAGTGTACAGTGGAAACAGTTCCTAAGGTTTCCTCATCACTTACGGGTGCCTGGCCCTTGACCGAGGCCTATTTCTGTTGAGAAGGAACCCTTTTAGTTTCGGTGTCGGCAGTGGTATTAATATTATCTGCACTGCATCATATGGGAAAATCAATATTGCTTTATGGGAGATTATGAAGACAAATATTATCTGAAAAATACCAAGGTTTCCCTTAACATCAAATTGTTTTTTATTCTTAGATCAGTTTTTTTCTTTCTGTAACACGCTGTTTCAAGTGGCCAATCAGATTTGAGGTGGGCGCCTGCTGAGTTCCGTGGTGCTCTGGGTGTTCTACTGCAGGTCTCCAGTTGATCAAGTGGTGGCAGCAGGAGCATTGGAGTAGAAGTCTGCGGGATGGTCCGTTCACATTTCACACACAAGTTCTCTCTCTCTCTCTCTCTCTCTCTCTCTCTCTCTCTCTCTCTCTCTCTCTCTCGCTCTTTGTCTCTCACACACGCGCGCGCGCACCCCCCACCCCCCTCACACACACACACACACACACACTACACGCACAGCCAAGTAGGCCGTTCCCTGTTTATCATGATGCAATTTGACTGTTTATTACACTAACAGGTTTTACCACTGTAAATAATCGAAACATTGTGGTCCTCCAACTGGTGTACTGAAAAGACAATGCTGACAAGACTGTGTGAGTGTCCAGTGCAACCTCGGGGACACATTAGGGATTCTCTACTTCCACTGACCCATCTCTCTGCTCCTCTGTCAACACACCCAGCAGTATTGACAAAGCTGGGCCTTCCATTATGGGACAGAAAGACTCTCAAGTGTCCCATTGATGAGGAATCTCCGTCCGTGTGTACATGTTTGTGTGCGTGTGAGCACGAGTGTGTACCTGTGTGTGTGTGTGTGTCTGCGCGTGCACGCGTGCATGCACCATCAGAGCCAGGGCATGTCAACAGCGTGAGACTATTTGACTTTTACAATCCATGCGTTTGACCTTAAAATGGATCGTTTTCACCACAAACGACAAGCTTTTATTTGGTCCACATACAGTTGTGCTCTGCTGTTGTCCATATACTTTAATACCGTGCATGTACAGTAGTAAAACATTGCTTTTCTCAGAGCTTTTAGGACCTGTCCTTTGCCATACACCAAACGCACTGTACTGGTTGGGTGTTACTTAACAGAACATTAGTGTAAATTGGGAGATTACAACATAATACATGTTTGGAAAAGAGCCACCGGTTGAGGTAACAGTATACTCTACTATACTTCTACTAATAAAATTGCTTCGTTTTAGATAAATGTTTATATACTGTGAGTTCATGGCTTACCCGAGGAGGGTAAACCTTTCAACTAATAGTGGAGGTGATGAATAGGAGTCATTAGATTACACTGCAACAAATCAGCTTTACCGTAAACCTTTTCACCTTCTCATTTTCTAATGAGTGTTCCCTCACAAACACCTGGTCCCTGGAGCTCTGGCCCTCACAGTGACTTAGAACTTAATTAGTCGTAATAGAACGCTAATACACACTGATACACACTAATACACACTGATACACACTAATACACACTGATACACACTGATACACACCGTCATGATGTGAAGGCTTTTTTATTTCTTTGCTTTGACATCGTTTCGCCAACTCTTGATTTTTCTGTGAGGAGCATTGATCTAAAGTTTGCGTGTGTGTGTGTGTGTGTGTGTGTGTGTACCATCCATCGACACCAGCCTTTGGGATAGGATGTTTGTCCCATCGATTTCTCCCCTCTCCTCCTCCCTGTCCGTTCTCACCGAGTGAGAAGAGTGATCCATGCTGTAAACAGGAGACCGGAGACCCAGCCGGGCTTCAGCCTGGACATGAGACACTGACAAGACGTCTACGACACGCCTCTGCTCTCTGATGACCTTAACCCGTGGAGGTGAAGGCACCGCGCTTGCCAGGGGCACGGCCGTGTGTCTTGTATATTTGCGCAGCGAGCGGTTTGCAGAAAGACATCCTTGTAAAGGCCACCGGCAGTGCTCTCGCAGGGCTGTCGGGGTGCCGACACACTGCGTCTGTCAACTCCGACGTGGCTGTCAGCACGGCACCCAGCGTCCCTGGGCCAGACGGTCTCGTCCAGCCCAACGCCTCTCTCCTCAGGCTCGGGACTGATGCAGCCCCAGTCCCGTTCGGCCGGACGCACACAGAGCTCCTTTGATCCCGTATTGACACGCTCTGAGTTTGATTGCATGTTCCTGGGTGCTGAAGGATCATTACCGCAGGGAGATTAATCAAATAAATGCGTGAGGGTCGGCACACAGACTCCTAGCCAGGATGTTTATATGTGAGCGTATCCTCATCGTTGATCGCCCCGGTCTTATTTGTCTACATAGAGGTGGACCCACAAATAAACTACATGAATACTACAGTGTGTTCTGGGAAGAGATATGTCCAACGTTTTCAAAAGCCAAAAACCTTCCGACGTGAGAAACGCTCACGTAATCAAATCAAATCCGTCTCTACGAAGGGTTCCCGCGGCACAGATGAAGTCTTTCACGAGCGGAGGGACGCCGACGAGCCCGTGGGTGTGTTCCGTGTCGGTCCGGGACCCTCCTCAGGTCGGAGAGAGCCAGGGGCCTCCGCGGACCTCTGAGGAGCTGATAGTGAGAGTGTTCACTGGGCAGCGCTGGTGGATTGATGGGGGCCGAGGGACCCCTGTGTTGATACTAGAGGGGTTAATGTCAGCTCTGAGGCTGGGAGGCCTGCTCAGACTGGGAGTCCCATCTCCATAGCCAGCCTGGGGCCTGCTACACCTCGTTCATTAATCATGGGCCTAATTTGTTTTCACACAGGCCCGCTGACACAGAGTGACTGTTATTACAGTGGCAGAGAGGGGAGGGGGATCTGAGAGGAGAGGAGTCGTCCCTGGGACGCACGCAACGGGAGTCACCTCGCCTGTCCATGGATCGGTCTTGCTCCACTCCACCCATGTGTGTGTGATTGTCTGCGTGCGTGTGTGTGTCTGCGTGTGTGTGTTTATGCATGTCAGTCAGGGAGAGGACCACTGCAGAGAGACGGACAAAAGAGGTGAATTCTTCGACTTTGCTGTCAGACGGACGGCTTCCGCCAACGACAGCTCCGACTTGACGGCCTGTCCGACAGAGGGGGATTACAGGCTTCGTCTGTCAGGAGAGCAATCACAGGCTCATCTTTTGGAAACTATTTGAGTCATAAAGCTTTTCTGTCCACAAGCAGAAGCCCGTGTACAGTATTCATTTCCATCCACTAAGTAAAACTTTGAACCCAACATTACAAATGACTCGCATGGAGAGCACCTGCCTGCTTTTTGGGGGGGGGACGGGACTGAACAACCTTTCATGCATGTGTGAAAACAAGCAGGTATCCTCAAACAAGTGTGAGTGACCTATTTGAACCTGTTTATTAGTATCCCCGGGGGGGTGGGGGGTACGGTGGTAGGGGTGGTGGTAGGGGGGGGTCCCAAAGCAATGTTTACACGGCAAACTCCCTTTTTCCAAGACTGTCAAGCTTTGACAAAGATGTGCTGCTTCTTTTACTTCCCTCGGCTACCCAGCTGTTAATTGGATCATTTGCAAGGCCCCTCTCCAAATGACATGATTGCCTGCACACAGTCACGCAGGGACAGGTTTGGTTTTCCAGGATCTCGAGTGTGTGTGTGACAGTGTAGCGAGAGAGAAATACAAGCAGAGGGAGAAGAGGCTGGGAAGACAAATGATTCCCTATGGTCAAGGTTAACAAAAGTGGATGCACATCTCGAAAAGTCCAAATGAAGAAGTGTGAACTGATGGACTGGTGGGTTCGAGTTAAATAGGTTTTGTACCCCGTGTAGAATGACTGGGTAGTCAGTGGAGCTCCACAAATGCAATTCTAACGTCCATACTGAATGTAACAAGCGCTTGACTCCTTTCCACAAAGAAAAAGAGACGCTTGTAAATCAGATGGAGGGTTCTACAGAACTGAAACTTTCAACACTCAGAGCTCTGATTTGATAGCACTGTTTCACTCCAGGTTAGACATCAAGTACTATATTCGAAATTTAGCTTTCGAGAATAACTTTATGACTTACCAGGGAATAGTCCAGGCTCCTTTCTTTCCTGTTAAGTTAATAATGACGTTCAAAGTTGAACAAAATGCACTGACCTAGGAGTTAGACCAAAGAAAACACTCCACCTCTCCTCCCCTATGTGTTTAAGGAGCAAGCAGAGTACAGGGAATCATAGTCATGGCCCATCCATCAGATACAGAGGAAGAGAGAGAGAGATGATGGGGAGAGAGAGAGAGATGAGGGGGAGAGAGAAAGAGAGATGAGGGGGAGAGAGAAAGAGAGATGAGGGGGAGAGAGAGAGAGAGAGAGATGAGGGGGAGAGAGAAAGAGAAGGAGAGAGAGAGGGAGAGAGAGAAAGAGAGGGAGAGGGAGAGAGAAAGACAGAGGAGTGGGGGGGTTCTTTGAGTGACTCGACCCGAGGAGGAAACCTCTCGTCTCCTACCAGTGGGAAATGAGAGAGGGAGAAA
This sequence comes from Mallotus villosus, assembly GCA_903064625.1. NCBI lineage: Eukaryota > Metazoa > Chordata > Actinopteri > Osmeriformes > Salangidae > Mallotus > Mallotus villosus. The sequence continues at coordinate 71,082 of CAEFZP010002249.1, forward strand.
GAGAGAGGGAGAAAGAGAGAGGGAGAAATTATTGTAGAGCAAAAAAAGCAATTTGATTTTCCAAAGTTATCTTTTATTAAGGAAATGAGTCAATGGTGTGTTAATCTCTGGAGTGCCAAAGGCTTTGCCAAACTGCGGCCTGCTGTCATAGGTCTAATGTCAATTTAGCATTTAAATGTAAAATGTAAAGTTTAGGTATACTTTTGTAGTGTTCATTTAGTCAGCTGTCTTGTATAATTTCATTCTTCAGTTTGTATTTCCGCAAACCACAAACACTGAATGAAGATCTTCTTTTAAACTGAATGACCATTTAGTAATCAATAACATCTCACTCTATGTAATGCATGCACCCAGTTGGATTCCTGTTGTTAGGTGTGGTAATAATAGAGCTTTAGCCTACCATAACTCAAATGTATTATTTCATTTCAGAATGAAATCACCAGTAAAATGCATTTATAAATGTAACCTTCACTCGGGTTGTGGAAAAGTAAAGAGAGAGTGAAAAAGTCAAAGACCTTATTGTTTGGCCTCTGAAAACCAGTAGCAGATAAGGCCAAATGTCGCCATGGAAACTAGAGCCACCTGGAGCCAGAGTCCAATTTTGGAAACCGCAAAGTCAACATGAACGCGTGCTACGGTAGGAGAGAGAGAAAAAAGACTTGTGATTATGCGAGCCATAATCAGAAGGCAAAATATATAAACTAAAAGGCCCTTGGATACTGCACAGCATCACTGTTAATTTCCATCAGACCAGGTAAGGCTATCAGTCAGGGCCACAGGCAGAAGCCCGATGACACATTTACAGTGCATATAATGTGAGAGACTGTCACCATTCCAGAAACCATATCCTTTTATTTATACAGGGCAAAGCCGAATGCTGCAACGGTTGCGTGCTTCCTTCAAATGTTTTAAATCACCCACATTTCGGTGAGTGGAGACATTAAGCTAATATCTCCGTAGCCCCGAGCTAGCTAAGTCTGAGGTAAAGAGTGCGGTATGGTTAGCGGGGAATAAGAACACTCTTGTGAACAGGGGATGTGAAAGGAGAGCTCGTCATTGGCTCCAAGCTGCCGGAGACGGAAGGTCAGCTCTCTGTGGTTAGATTCCACCGGAGACCTAGACTCAACCTTCCCCAGGCTGTGGGTGTCTCCTGCTTAAAGACAAACATGAACCTGGACGTACTTGTGTTACTCATAAGAGGTGCAAAATCACAGTCGGTGTCCTTTAAATTAAGTCTCGTCTCGGCACCTCTAGATTTCAGACTGGATTTGTAAAGAACGTCTGTTCATTTGAGAGACGTCGCACAGAACCGTACAACGTCTGCTGGAATTTGTTCTGTTAGCTGTCAAACATAGAACTTTAACATTTCGTCAAACGAAACAGGCTACAAACAATGTCTTTATTTTTTTACAATTTTAAGACTCTCTCCCATAAATAAGAAACACACAATCTTGTCAAAACCTAAAAAAGCAACACCAACTCTGTCATAAACGCTACCCTGACACAGCCTACAACCTGCGAAACCTACCAAAGCAAGTCTACCCTTGACGATATGATAATACGATTGACCTCATGTAGAGTCTGTTTGGACAGTTGGAAGCAGGGCGCTGCAGTGGTACCCTCAATGTTTTCCTTCGTTTTCTTCTGTGATTAGCCAAGGCAGAGACAGCGCTAGTCTGACATTGTTCAGGCCGCGCTCGGCCAAATTATGCCCAACGAGCCACAGGTCTGGAGAGCAGTTAGGGTCCAATTAACGCGGGCCAAAGTGATTTCCTCGGTCGGATCACCACATGTCGCATGCAATGGTAATTACACGGTAAAGAATTCAGCACACGCCTCATGTGAACATGGCCACATCCTGCCCGACCTGGCTGCATGGCTGTGTGCGGACCTGTCAGGTGAAAGTAGGTGGCATGGAGAGGATCAACACAGAACAAGTAAGTTTGAGCCTCTGTTCCCCCCGTAGATCTGAGAGACATCACGACGGTTGCTAGCGTGGGCACGAGTGTACCAGAGTCTGAGATGTGAAGCTGTGGAAGACAGATTTAAGGGCACCCTGGTGGCTTTGTGCGAACCACAGAAGCACAGGCCCTTCTGCAGAGGCCCGGGTATGATACCATCCTGGGCCTTTTTCCTAAATTTCCTCCCCTCTCTATACGTTTCCTGTCATCTTGTACCAATAAAGCGGAAATGCTTTGAGAATTTGTTATTTATTTTTATTCTCGTTGTTGGAAAAGGTTACAGTGGACTAAAACATCGAAAATGTGTCTTATTTTTGTTCTTTCTACAACATTGGCACACCTTGTGTTACAGGCCCAATGCACATCTGGATCAAAAACATGTGTTCTTGTTGCATGATGTTTGAATATGCAATGAGATAGCTCTTTGGGCCTAAGGCTCCGGTCGTCCTAGGGAGTGCGTCCACAGTGTGAAATATATCAGGATTTTGACTCCTTTCTCTGTCATTCCTGCCCTAACACTTGAGTTCAAACAAACATTTCTGGTTACACTGAAAACCACAAAAAGATATGGTAATGTCATTAACCCCATCCAGGTTAGGACAAATACCACGAGGAATGGAAAAGAGAAAAAAAAGACATTGACAGATTAGCATGTATTATTAATCTGAGGTTATCCTCGTCCTCCATACACCAGACCAGAATAAATGTAGATTATAGTTGCCATTTTAAAGGCAACATTTGAAAGTATTCACATCTGTCTTCTTCAAGCCTCAGAACAATGTGCTTGCCTGAGGATATTAAAAAAGTGATGCCGGCAGCAGCACAGATTTGACATGACTGCTGCACTGAAATTAATCTGTCTCTCCTTGATACCGCCAACCAGTTATGATTAGACAAGTAAAATGCTATAAGAACAAGTTATGCCTTTTAGCCCTAGCTGTACATAACGGTTAGCCTTTCAGATAGCTAGCAGGCTAGCCTGTTAGCCGTCTTCCTCTCATGTCATAATGTTTGGAGGTATATGATGAATAGAGGGGGGCAACAAGGGGCAATGACCGAAGCTGTAATTATTGCTTGTCAGAAATGACATTGAAGTAGTTTTTGTTACATCAGTCTGGTAAAATATCCTTGGCGTTGCCAGTATTAGCACAGGAGACTCCTACCACTGCAGTGGTACCTGTCCAAGAACAACTTGTCTGAGGTCGTTTGAGAGTCGGCGCCTGACACAGTGATTATAGGTGGTGCTCTGGGTGAGGAAAGCTGTGGTTTCATGCTGAATATCTGAGAAATCCATTGTGAGTTTCACCTTTGGAGAGGTAGTACTTGACTGAATTATTTGCAATAGGGAGGAAGTTAGTAAGTCCCAGGGCTGTTATAAGGAGCGATGTCAGCCGTGCATGGACGGCTCAGAGTGTTGGGGACATGCATTCACATCTGTGGTAATGCTTTCTAGAATAGATTAACACGTTTCTACAACAGCTCCAAGCCTGCATTATATTCGCCTGAAATCTGACAATATATGCTTATTAAAAAGTAATGTCATTGTTTTGACTGATTCGCGGAGGACTGACGTCAGTTTGGGAGGATGAGAAGGTGTGGGGTGATCGACACTCGCCCCGTCGCCCACTCTGCCCTGGTTCCAGGGGACACCAGGGAGTGAGGGGAAAGAAACCATAAGCTCCCCACCAATGGCTCCATTGTGTGGACAGAAGCTCTTACCTCATAGCAACACACCACGCACGGCACGGTGATGGAGGAGTGGAGGTGTGTGTGTGTGTGTGTGCTAGGGGGGTCTTGGTTGGAAAACACTCTGTCTTTCCATCAGAAGAGCCATTATATCAGGCATGTTACAGTCCATCAGCTGGACGCTGGCCACGAATAACGTCTGCCAACATGGCTCCCGGGAGTCGTATCACCCGCTTTGTGGTTCTCGCTCCTCTCCTCTGACATAAGTATCTCATGATGTGTTGCTTCTGGTCACAGACAAAAATCATACGGCTAGACATGTCATGTCTTTCTTCACGTGTGTTAAAGGGGACACACCGCCGTCCATGCGCTGCTGGTGTGTACGGGAGAAAGCGTCGCGCATGATGCGTGTGCTGGGTGTCATGACGTGTTTCGCGCCGCTCACAGCACACGTACTAAACTCTATCGGCCACCCAATAAATCGTGCTGGAGGGAAAACACAACACATGATATACTGCTGCTTAATGAACGTGAGCAGAGGTGGTAGAGTGGGGCGGAGGGGTGGGGAGCGGGAGGTGCTGAGGTGGAGAAACTTGGACGGGTGGAGGAGGGTTAGAGGTGGAGAGCTGGGAGAGGGGGGCAGGGTTGGAGAGGCTTAGCGGGGTGGGTTTGCGAGGCAGAGAAGTTCAAATGGGTGGCGAGGGGCTGGGTGCAACTAGTGCAGAACCAGGCTAAATAGGGGTGGGTGGACACACTGGGTCTTAGTCACAAGGGGTTAATTGTAGGTGTTTAAGGAGCGTGTGTCGTTAAAGAGTAGGCTTGACTGGAAAGAGTTCTGTATTTATACATGGCAAAGGTAATGAGCACAAACGATTCTGTGGGACAGATATGGGATGTGACCACTGGGTCTGAAAAAGAGAGAGAGAGAGAGGCAGAGAGAGAGAGAGAGAGAGAGAGAGAGAGAGAGAGGGGGGGGACAGAGAGAGAGAGACACTCCTAAACTCCAGTCTAGGCTCCAGGGATTGTTTTTACTCCAAATACGATGGCTGAAACTCAAGCCGGCTAATTAATTCCAATTTACATATGCCCATTCTGCCTTGCTTTCCATTCAGGTCCAGCAAACCAGACGCTTGTCACACTGCAGGGCGATTGATTGACTAATTAATGATTCCCCAGGTGCTGTAATTAAATGGAAATTAGCTTAATAGGCCACAGGCGGTGTAATGCTGCCGTTCTCTGTTTTTATTACCCACATGCATACACATGAACACATGCATGTTCTTATGAATGAGAACACACACACGCAGATACATATTAACACATGCATGTGTAGCCGGTGTAGATCTGTGAAAACTCACTCCTCGGGTATGTAACAGGGCCACCCGCGCCAACAAAGCGCTAGCTTTTCTTTGGCGTAGCTGGTCGTGGTTGCGCTTGGGATGTCGGAGGTGAAACAAAGCACATGCTCCGACATTGTTCTGTCTAACCCAGAGTGAAACCAATCTATTAGAAATGTCTACAATACTGAGAGTTCCTGGGTATTCATTCTCTTCTTTTTGATTATTTGGTTTTCTTACATACGCTTTAAACATGTTCAAATCACTTCTCTGAAATGTTTGTACAGGTTCTGTTCTTGTGTACTGGACTATCCCCACTAGAGGGCGCTCAACCCCACAGGGATTAGACAGCCACGTCTGGCGTGATAACGCTGGAATATAGGTCATGAATACACTCAATCTCTTCCTTTTAACTAAAGGTTACAGTAACAGCAATGTCATGCATCCCATACGATCCAAATATCCTTTCGGAAACAGCTACATGCTCTCTGTCCTTACCCTTGCTTGAGACAACCTCAAGCAAATAAACTTGTGTGGGGTAAAACTATAGTACGTGGTACTATTGTTATTTTCACCAATGAGTAGCAGTGGTATGTTTGTTTCTTCAGTTCTGTCTTAGACATAATTTTAAATATAAACTCTTATGAACACAGGGTTGTTTATATGATAAAGAACCAATAAATGCTTCCTTATGTACAATTATACATCTGAGTTTGTCGTCAGAGTTTTTTTGTTTGACATTTGTGGTATGAGACTGATGTAGTCATGTTGGCTGGTGGTGTCAGTGGGCTGTGGTCCAATCCGTGCATGTTTGGATGGATGATGGGTGGGACATGAACCTGGGTAGCGTCACTGTAAGTGTCTCTCCCTGGATGCAGGGTGGTTGCCAGCACTGATAATCTGGTGGGGACCGGCAATATCATCTTCCCCCCACCTCCTTCTTTCAATAGAAAGGAAAATGAAAATCATCGGAGCTGCTCTGAAATGTCAAGGGAAGCTAAATCTCCCTTTTGGGTTCATCGTTTTCACTTCCTTCAAACCTTTTGCTGGTCAAAATCAGTTCATTTTTAGACGCCGCTGCTCAGCAAGCAGAGAAATAGTCAAACAGAGAGGGATAATACAGTAATTCAGAACGGGATAAAACTAGAGATAAAAGCGACTTGGAAAGAGAGGAAGAGAGAGGGAGGGTGGGGGCGCCTCAGGTGGTGATTAATAGATGGGCACAGCAATGAAATGTCTGTCATTCACGGTACCCTTTCCCCTGGCACTCAGGTTACATGAACTGTAACACCGTTTGTCCGTTTAGCTCGCGAGCTTGTGAGGGCCCGGCTTCTCCCTTTCCTGTCTGCTCGCAGGCAGGGAGAGGGGCCAGGGGCGCTATGGCACGGCTGGTCAGTGGCACACACTCCCAATTTCCATTGGCGCCTGGTGCCCTGGCCAAGGCTGAAAAAGGCAAGGTAGTAGATATGTGCGCTCTCACACAGAAGGCCATCGAAAATATCGAGCAGGAAGAGCTGGGCCATCTCTGCTTATGGTGATGGAGCTGGATCTGTCAGGCTTCAGCAAGAATGTGACCTCTGGGTGGCGAAGCAAAATGTGTTTTTGGAAACACAATGCACAGCTTTTTTCGAAACCTAAGGTAGCATTCTTTGACACATATACTCAATGTTCAAAGATCTTATAGATGTGATGTATATCTTTACCCTGACCCATGGTATCAGACAATAATAAATGAGACCTAATCAACAGTGAACATCCTGGTAAATTAGCTCACAACCGCCCGTTTCGACCCGTATTTCATTACGCACGCTTTTGATTTAAGCGTCGAAGAGAGATGGCCGAAGGCGAAGCTACACAAAAACGGTGATTCACTGCCTTTGTGTAAATATTCCTCTTGGCTCTTGTCTTCCCTCAATGTCTCAGTATGGCTTTTCCAGAGAGAGGAGAGAAGAGGAGAGAAAAGGAAGGGAGGAGGAGAGGACGAGAGACGAGAGGACGAGAGGGCGAGGGCGAGAGGACGAGAGGAGAGGGACCTCCAGGTTGTGCCAGGCAAATGTGGGCTCTCTTTGCTTCATTTATTGAATTCGGACTCTCAGGAAGCCTAAAGAAAGAAGTGGGAGGGAGAAGCCTTGTTACTTCACCCCCTGTCCTGGCAAGCACTGACGTTGTTGTACTTTCTGGCAACTATTTGACACCATCCCTCTCTCGTATTTCCCAAGTTCACAATTGAATGACAGTGTTGGAAATATAATTATCAAGGCAGACAGTATGTCTTCCACGCCTTCTTACCTTGTCACTGTCAGTCAAGCCCAACAGATATTACCAACTGTCACTCTGTACAAGCACAGAAAGCTCAACCAAGTTCCCACTGTGTGGGCGCAAGATAATGTACTCACAATAAGAAACCCGATATGCCTGAGTTGGTACGTTTCTAATACACTTAATGACTGTGTACAGGAGTGCAGTCTGGGTCACATCCTGAAAGACTGTACTTTATATATTCATCACAAGACAACAATTATCATGTATTTATATCCCTCTGGGAAAGCCCGGATTTCTGCAATCTCACCTAGAAATGTCAAAAGATGACGAAGGGCTAATTTGAAGCACATCACTGGAGATTACCCCAAACTCAAAGTAAGACGATGTGCTGTTAAAATCTAGCGAAGAGATAAGGGGATGTAGATGGATGACAAACAAACTTTCTGTTCTTCAACGAACAGAGAGGTGGCGAGAGGAGAAGACGTTTGATAAACTGAGTGTGTGTCTGAGAGAGAAGGAAGAGAGAGAGAGAGAGAGAGAGGAGGAGAGAGAGAGAGAGAGAGAGAGAGAGAGAGAGAGAGAGGAGAGAGAGGAGAGAGAGAGAAGAGAGAAAAGAGAAGCTAGAAGAAAGCTTCTGGGATGTTCAGAACACATTTTGATAGGCGAATGGAAGCGTTTACATTTTATTGCCAGCTTTCTTGGTTTGTTTTTGCTCAGATGAGCAATTTCAGCCTGAAAAAACAACTCCAACCAGTGACTGATAATTGAGAAAGATGTCAGCCATATTGGCTGAGGTCAGGGGTTGTGAGCCTGGGCTGATTGCCAGCTGTGTCTGGGTCAGTACAGATTTGTCATTAGTACCTGTGGACTGTCAGGGGCAATGACTATCAGGATTAGGATTCTCTGCAGCTAAAACAACTGTTAAGCTCTAGTCACTATTAAATCGCAATTTAGAAATATGATGTTCCCTGTAACACAGGTCTGACAAATCTCATATAATGGTTTGGCATTACCAAGAGACCAAGCAGACAAAATAACCATGGGCCAGAGCTATAACCACCATTCCTGAAGTCAGAATGAACTAGAGTCCTATGGAATCGTGACCTCTGCCCTTTAACTCTCATTCAGAAGTGCTTCAGCATGGCCTTGAACCACGGCAGATCTTCAGAGCAGAGCGAGACACGGGAGAGGACCTGGAGTTCAGAGAGTCTGGCCTCCGAGTTGAACCCGCCACACACAGACAGACACGCAGACGTCTGAACCTGCACTTGTTCACATCCCGCCCCGGCAGACCTCTCGCTGCCGCAGAGACAAAACTCATCAACCTGTCCCTCAATTACGCCATGTTTCCTCAACACGGGTCCCTATAGGGCCTGTAAGACCGCATTCGCCGGGCCCCCTGCTCCTTTGTTTGGGAGACCCCACGGTGGCCCTTTGATGGGAATTGCAGGTTGGCCCTGGCCAGCCAGCTGCTAGATCCATCTCTGCCTGCGTTTGCATGGCACACGCTGCGAGCCTGTGCACTATGGGGGGAGAATCTCCCAGGTAATTTCCATAAATATGAGCAACGTGCCTCTTTTCCACTTTGGTGAGGCTCCCTGAGGGAGGACGCAGGGATGTGATGCGTACGCCAGGACATCCACAGACCAATAACTTACCCGCAAATGCGCTCCTGGATTTGCAGATGTCCATTGATTGCCCTTTTAGTGGCGAAGAGTTAAGACCAGGTGAAAAGGGAGGTCATGATTGCCCCCCCTTCTCCTTTAGAAATCCTGTTTGCAGGAGTTGCTTATGATGGCAAGTGACTCTTATGTTATGGTTACCTAATGGTAAGATGTACATGGCAGATGATCTCGTTATGAACGACTCGAAGCTCTGAAGAACAATGAAGAGCGACCTGTCTCCCTGGAATAATCAATAATTTTATGACAATCATCTATTTGTAATAAAGATGATCTCTTTACTGAATTATGTTCAAATCTCTCTAAATCATAGACTTGCTCTGTGTGAGGTCATGTGGTTTTAGACTGATGGAATCAAATGACATCATAAAAAGTCATACATGATCTGCCTGTTGAGCCTTCTCAGAGGTTAAAGATGCCATTTTTAAAATATATTGGCCGCCTGGGGATGTAGAAGACCATCAACTGAACTGAACGTTAAGTATAGACCCAATATATCCATTTCCCCAAGCTCGAGAACTCCACAAAGTTCAACTAGCCTAGCATTTGTAGTGTTTCCAGAATTTCAAGTAGCCGTTTTTATTTTCTTTAAACGGCAATAAAATAGATACTTTGAATGGCGGTGTCACGGTCCATTTCAGTTTGGGCCATTTGCTCCATGTCATCCCTGTGTCTTGGCAGGAATCTGCCTGAATCTCTTACCTGCCTTTAGGCACAATTAACTCCATAAGGAGAGGGCCTGCATGGGTCAGGGAACGACTCGTCCAAAATCAAAAGAAGCTTTCTACAAAAACCTGTGCATCTGCCAACTGTGGGCCAAGCCACTGAAAGAGAAGGATGGTAATGGCTTTTCTTCATTGAATGAACAGAGCAGACGGGCTTACCTCTGTACAGGAGCAGAGAGAGAGAGAGAGAGAGAGACAGAGACAGAGAGACAGAGAGAGAGAGAGAGAGAGAGAGAGAGAGAGAGAGAAGAGAGAGAGAGAGAGAGAGAGAGAGAGTACAAAAACAGGAACATAGTTCTTTAAGTCACCCGGCTTTCCTCTCTCTGAAAATGACCCTTTTTAGCTCATGACTTCAGAGGTAGTGGTGGATGTGTAGCACATGTGTTGAGTCAAGTCAGGCCTGGATGGTGCTAAAACTAAATTAGTTTAAAGGGCAGAAACTCCCTTTAGCTTGCCATTTTTAAAGTCATCTGCTCTGAAAGAGACTGAGAGGATCACAAGTTGATGTTAGTGAGACAGCTAAATGTGCCCTGGCTCTAAACACCCTATAAAAATGGCTATCAAATGTCTGTCTAAAAAGCACTAGGTCTAAATCTTTTAACATGAGAGAGTGGTGTAGAATTCATATCTTAAAATGAAAATGAGTGAAAGACCATTTTAAATGATCTTGCTCAAATGTGCAATATACTGGAGCATAGGCTCCTTGACTAAAAACAGAATTTCTAAAACGAGAGGCTTTCCCCAGAGTTTACAAGGTTTAGATGATATTTGTGTGTCAGTGCCCCCCCCCCTCCCCTCCCCTCCATCCCCCCTTTAACTCGTCTCCTCCACACTGTAAGAGATTGAACTCTGGCTCAGACAGTAAATCATCCTCCTCTGGGGAAACCATTTGTAACAGCCTGACAGCTAGCTTCCTCTTTGTGATTGCTGATTACACCTTGGAGTGGTTGAACGCGGCCTCGCTACGCAGCTCCGGACGGTCGCAGGACGGCGCTGAGAAACCTCCAAGCTGTAAATTAACAACATATATTATCTCCAGCCCCCCAAATTTGATCCGCTGATCACCGTCTTCGTGTAGCCTTGACGTTCGGTAAGACTCTCTCTCTTCTGGGTATGATAAAAGAGAAGCGAAAGCCTCTAATGACTTTACCAGCGTGCTGAAGCCCTGGCTTGTCTAATATTAAATCACTGGTTATATTTCTTGCAGCTGGCTGAGCATTGAACGGCAGGACAGACAGTAGTCACAAACCAGTGCCTAACAAAAATATGGATTGTCTCCCGGTAAAAGTCAACACTGGGCAGTGGAGGGGACCTGAATGGACCCATTAATGGTGTTGTGCGTGCCCCTGGTGTGGGTTACGGGGAGGGTTTAACAACATATCACATGCCAAGGTCACAAATTCTTCACTTTCATCCAGTGGCCTTTTCTCAGGTCAGTTTTTAGCGTGACGTGAAAAGAACAAGAAACAAAAGTCTTGGGGCTGGTTTAAGAATTAGGATTTGCAAATGAAGTGTATCGATAACATCATAAATCAATCTGATTGAATTTTAATGGCGGTGGGCTATCTTTTCTTTTCTTAGCATGCTAAATAGGAATCCACATGCTAAAATTGCATTTTTACTTCGGATCTGCTAATATACAGCTGCAGACCAGTTTGAAAAATGCGAGAGATAAATCCTAAATCTCCAGCATGAGATAAATGCTTCAGCACATCTTTGCCGTGAAAGATCCAGCTAGGTCACTAAATCTCTCATACCTTTTGATTGGAGGGATGAAATACTTTCGGTTCAACCAGCTGTAGTGTACCTAGAGGAACGGGTTGTGTATCTGATAAAAGTTGAGACACACAGCTGTTTGTGTGTCACAAACAGGCCTATAATCTTTTCAGACTTTTAAACATGGCAAAGGCCTAGCCTTTGAGATTACTTTAAATATTAGATACACAGTGACATATTTTACGACATCATGTTTTTAATTTGTTGTCCAAGAAAGTTATAGAATGTGAAAGGACATGGTCATAACAACATCAAAAAAAAATGACAACAGTTTCACAGTACATGGTTAATACAAAAGTTACCAATGCTCAGACTTGTCCCCTCCAGCTCATCCTTCACAGGCCTTCCTACCCTGACAGTTCTGACATCAATAAGGTGTTTGTCGTTAAAGTTAAAATATAAAAAAGACAAATGCTCTCCTTTTAGTAAGTGATAGCAGCTTAGTTTGGTTGGAAGGTCGAGTGTCCTTCTGGCACCTTGTGCAGGGAACACACAGGGGTTAGTGAGCGGTGGTGGGGAGCAGAGGGGAAGGATGGAAACAAGTGTGTCATGGCAGGAGAGAGTGGCGAACGAGGCCGGCTTGTCAGAATGACTAATAGCCCAGGGCAACAGGTCTCGCTATGGGGTGTTAACAGTCAGGCAGGGCTGGGACAGCCCTCTGACAGCATCTTGGGTGGACGGGGGTTGTCACCTGGACTGGGCATGTCTAAGCAGGGTCTTTGTGCATAACCTGAAGGGATTCACGTCTTATTGTGTAAGCATATTCATGTGTAATTATACAGTAAGAAGGATTACCAGTATAATGCAGTAATTACATGTATGCTTTGTGTTCAAGGTTTTCTTAATTATGGCTATTACACATATGTTTATGTGTAGTCACTCACACTGTAATTCATGTTTTTTGGCTGCTTATCAATAATACCAATTCGAGGAATATTTTAGGTTAGGTTCAAAACATGAGACGAAAAATAAAGGTACGATTATTGTATTCTGTCCTTCTGCCCTCTGAAATCAAATCTAGCATGCATCGTTCACACCCAAACCTTTATCCGTCTAAGAGTGAAACTGAGAATCTTTATTTGACAAGTCACCTCAGAACACCATTCATCAATACAACTTGACTTTTACACTCTCACTCACCCATGGGGGGGGTAAAATAGAAACCTGCTTGGTCTACTACGTACAGTTCTAGAGTATAATTTTACTTGGAGTGAAATTAGGAACTAATGGAGCACCTACAAAGTACAAAAGTGCTCTTTTCAGTGATTCTGAGAATATCGTCCAATATCTTTTAGTTTCCTACGTCTGGGTATAAAGTAAGCCAACATCCAGTCAATATTGTTTTAGTCACAGAGTGCCTCAGCTCCAGTAAACATCAGACTTGTTTGCTCCATGCGTTTCATGTCATTTATCATCAACTAAGGAGCGTTTCCAGTTCCTGACACTCTGAACTGGATGTACCGGACTGGGAGCTGTGTCCCAAGTCACTGGCCTTGGTTTGAGCAGCTGTGTGCCAAGCTGGCTCTCCTCCCTCCAGACAGTACTGCCTGGGCATTGTTTCCAGAACATTCTCTATCATTCTCTCAATAATAATTCAGTCATATTATAGTGCAAACTGGTGAAAGGTTTAAGCTTTAACTGTCTTGAAATGTGAAATGAATGTTCAGTGACGCTATATCAAGGGAAAATACTGTCTGTGTATTGATACAAAATAACATCAGCATGTAATTCTAGAAGCTATCAACTTCACACACACACAAACAAATGTCTTTATTAGTCCTATACATGCAAACAAAGTTGGGATTTATAACCGGATACTGGCCCACTGGAATATGAAAACTTTCTTTGCAAAGACTTTACATGCCAACTTGGATCTTTATCCCGGGTAATATTAAAGAGTGAAAATGGATATCTCATTTGTACACAGTTACCCGTCTGACGGCTTTGTAAGATGCATTAGGGAAAAATAAGAGGCTTGTCTGCCGGCCAGCTTCCTGGTTGAGCTGAATTCCCTTTTCAGTGCAACATGTTCTCTCCTTCCAGGACTTGTCTTGTCACCAAGTACAAGATGGAGACAGTCATGTTGACAGAGAGAAATACCTACAAGGCCTCAAGTGCGTCACAGTCCCAAAAATAACCCCATAAAGAGAGAGAGAGAGAGAACGAGAGAAAGAGAAAACACATTGAAAACATTATTTTGGCTTTCCCCCGAAGCTCGCTTCTCGTCGATGCTGAGAGGTGGAGAGGTGGGCCACAGGCGGTGCGGCTGCAGGTATTTAGACTGGAGCAGACTCTACGCTGGGGTGCAGAACTATGGCCTAATGGGCCGTACAGCCACAGGCCGAAGGCTGCGGCCTGGAGGCAGGCCCCTGGAGGGCTGTATCCTGCCCGCTCCACCCCTACGCAGTGCCATTACACAGCACATTGGACATGACATACACCCATCCATGTGCATCCAGGACCCCTACGATGACAGCGAGACTAGACCACACGGGAGAACTACGCACAGAGTTGTAGTGGTGTGCTCGGGATGTATCTTAGAAAAACAACAATCAACATATCTGTCTGACCTGGCACGAGTTAAGCATTTTAGGACAGAGGAAACGTGCGACCTGAAACGTTAAGGAGTGCTTTCAGACGTTGATGGACTCCACTATTCTGACATCATCAACATCAAGTCACACATACGTGTCCAGACCACTTGGGCGTGGAGACTCTTTGCTGACTCCTAGTTTCCACGTTTGTACGTCAGGCTTGCGTCTTTTCCACCCGCGCAGATTCATTTGCACATGAGTGTAACATGGGAACCTGAGTTAGTGAAATAGTGCTAACAGCCAATTAGTGTGAGTGGAGGTGGCTGGCTTCACGTCACCCCCTCCAATAAGACAAGGGCTTTCCATGCCATGGCGGGACCTTTTCCAGGTGTGTTTGGGCTTTTATGTGGTGTGGGCAGACAGGCTTGCCCGCTCAGTAAACAGCAGTATAGAACGTGTCGGGACAATAAAAAAGGACCACCAGAAACCTGTTCCAGGGATAACTGACCTCCATTCATGGCAGAGCCGGCTGGTCGAAAACTGTGATTCCAGTTGACCTAGCTGGTTGGAGGCTACATCTTAGCTCTCTCTCTCTCGTTAGACTGGTTATGGAAATACCCTGCAGAGGTTTCAGTCGTCTGATGTCACCGGCGTGGGTGTTTGTTTGACAACATGGCGTCAGTTTCTTTGTATACCTCTATCACATGTCTGGCATCTATGACTGTACCAGGGTTAAGTTACCAGGGTTATTTCGCCCTCCTCTTCCTGTGTGCCTGCTCTCGCTTTATAGTATCTGTGAGTTGTTGTCCATGATGTCATTGGCACATTGTTTATAGTAGTATACAGATACGACATCTTCCGATACGGTGTTCTGCGAAACATATTTGACTTGCAGTACAGTAAACTCTCAATATAAAACTCTGTACACAAACCTTTTCACAAAATGTTTCCAGTTTCTCCGGAGGGAAAGTTTACAAGAGTGTCGTTTACAGCTACCTGTATACATTTTCTATTCAGGTAGAGTATTCTGCATTAAAAACTCAACTTATATCTTTGATTCACAGCACACTGTCAGACAATGTAAAACACTGTCCCAGTATCCCAAATCTCATGTTTCTCTGGAGAAGGTTGTTTTTGTGACTCATGTGGTTGTCCGAGGGGAATATTATTCCTTCAATCTGGAGATGTGACTGCCTGAGGTCTTGGCACAGTCGCAGTGCGTCCAGGAGAACTCGGCTGTGATTAAATGTCTTTATTTAAGCCTGTGAACTTAAACGAGCAATCAGGGCCAGGGTTCTAAACTTCCCCCAAACCAGAGTGCTGGAAGCTTCTGGAAGCTCTGATGTGTGTGCTTACTATCATCTGTTCCCTCCTGTCAAGTCAAATTAAACACACAGGGTTTGTGCCATTCTACACACACACACACACACACACACACACACACACACACATACACACTTACACGCACATGCAAGCACACACAGACACACAAGCGCATAGACACAAGCGCACACACGTACGCATTCACTTATTCACACACACACTTGTGCAATCATCCAAACGCACAACCATTCTGTATTGTTTATAGTTATATCAAACGGAGGGACAGGTGAACCTCTCTAGAAGAAAAGTCAAGAAACAGGTGGTACACAAACAGGATGTTCTGTCTGTTTGACAGCATCACAGGTGCCAGTCTGTCTCAGCTATCAGTGTCAGCATGACTGCTGGTATGTTAGTAAACCTGGTCAGGTTACCTGATCTAATATGTCACAGACACCTAACCTTCAACTTCTCTTCTTCCTATGACCTATTTTAGACCATCTGGCATACGTAATAACACAGGGTTAGATAGAGAGACAGACATATAGATAGATAGACAGGTAGACAGGTAGACAGGTAGACAGGTAGACAGGTAGACAGATAGATAGATAGATGGATGAGAGAGTGAGAGAGTGAGAGAGAGAGAGAGAGAGAGAGAGAGAGAGAGAGAGAGATGTTACAGCACAAGCATTGTCAGAAGCGTTTTTTAATGAATGGAATGACACATGGGAAAGAGGGAGAAAACATGACATAGTTCCCTTCTGGGCTAATGCGCTGTGGTTGTCGTGGGGACAGGTACGGAGCTGTCAGCGCCTTATTTGCATCCCTCCACGGCTGGATGCAACACGTCTGGCTGATGAGGCATGTTGTCTTTCCTGTGGTTTTCATGACTGATTGTGTGTGTGTGTGAGAGAGCTCAGACTGGCAGTCTGGTCCTGTCTCTACCTGTCTGACGACAACTCTCCCACATTCTCTGCATCTGCCTCCTCGTTCCCTCCGATGAAGCGATAACGTGGAGGAAGTTGGCTCCGGGAAGTGTTTTTATCTCACTTGTTGACTAAGGTGGCACACATGAGCGTACTGTAGCTCTAGAAACAGCAGGTTTCGTCATCGTTGTGCTATGAGGGGAAAAACAGCAACCTCTGACAAAGGAACTAGATATATAACTGAGTATTGTCTGTGACTGAGGGTACATATGATGTTGGTTTGTGTGTGTATGTGCCTGTGTTTTTTGTGTGCGTGCATATGTGTGTGTGTGTGTGTGTGTGTGGTACTGGCTTTTAGTGGATTGAGGGGTGGGAGGTGCGACCACTCCCTCTGGCCTTGACGTGGCTGACACACAGGTATGACACCCGCCAGGGCTATTTTTAGACCTGTTGAAATGGATGATGTCACCGTTGGCTGTGAATAACACAACAGAACAGCAAGTGATCCTATGGCACTCGTGTGTGAGACCAGGCCCATGTGTGTCATCAGGGCTACACTGGACAGGTAGCAGGGACCCAGTCATGACTTTCAATTTATTATTATCATTTTTTCACACCCAGAAATGTCATGGTATGTGTGTGATTGAAGGAGGTGTGTGAGCTCTCGCTTACACATGCCTTGCGCGTGAGCGTGCATGTGTGTGTGTGTGTGTGTGTGCGTGTGCAGGCTGGGGTTACGCGTAGGGGTTATGTGTGTACAAGTGCGTGTCTCCCAGCAGGTACAGCTACACCACACACTAACCCATTTAACCAGCTCGGCGCCTGGGCCAATGATGGGGGCCCTCGGCCACTCCCGTCTGCTCTCACCCCCCCAAAAAACAAGCCCAGAGAGAGAGCGAGGCTGTGGGCCGGCCCAGACCAAGACTCCCATTCACCCCTCCGGCCCTGCTGTTTATTTTCAGAAGCATTAGAGGAAACACTCGACGGAGCTTATCAGATCCAAACAGTCACACTTCTCTGTTATTCTACACACAAGCCTCCTCTCAGGCCCGTTCTCCCTAATTGTTTTCCTTTTTGCACGGCGGAATAACACGGAGGGCTACGTTTAACACAAGTGGTAAGGGAATCCCTCAGAGTAAACAGGGCAGATACAATGCACACTGGGAGTTTTATCTGAGGGGTTTGTGTAATGCTGTGTTTTAAGAGAGACGGGAGCTGTGGGCCAAATATTGGATTTGTAGGTACATATATCGAGGTGAAATTGGCTGGAATGAAATACAGATCATTTGGTTCCAGTTTTTGACCTCCCATATAAAAAGCGCTGTCAGCCACTGTCAGCCGCTTAAAGCTAAAGGCCTCTCGTGTTGTTATTAAATCTCCACAAGATGCCGGGTTCACATGCATTCCATTTCATGGAGGTCATTTATTTATGATGTACACTAGATAACACAGAGGAACTGGAAACACCACCAGATTAAAAGGAGCACCAACACGCTGTGCCTCTACTGTCAACCTTCTCTCCCAGCAAGAGTGGAATCTTATCTGGCTCCAACAGCTAACGGCACCGCCACACACTGACACACTGAACATGCAGGTAGAAGGAGGTGGTGGGGGGGGTGGTGGTGGTGGTCAGTGCGTCCCTCGTAACACAGATGAGTGTTTGGGTATGATTGAGGAGCATGTAGTCAGATAAGGGTTGGCGTGGCCTCTGCAGTTCACAGAGTCAACTTGGTGGCAGTGTTGCACTGTGTCTGAGACACCAGGAAGACGGAGGGTTGCTCAGTGCCAGGTTCCAGTAGGCATCAGAGCAGAACATCCTAAACAATCAATGATGCCGCCTGTCAATCTGCACGTTCCCATGCAGCCTTATTAACGTTCATTCCGAGTGAACATATGGTTGATAGTTTAAGAGTACACGGGTAACACTTTTGATCCAGGTGCAGGTAATAAGCATGAGTTAGTAAGTAACAAGGCCCTTATAGGATTCATATTACGTAATTTTTATGTGTTAAAAAGACTAAGCGTTAATGATTTTAGCAACACTTATTGCAAGCACCTGAATGTAAGTGTCACCGTACAAGGAATGAAGGACCAAAAAATACATTTTCACTTTTCAGTTTTTACATTTACATTTAGTCATTTAGCAGACACTCTCATCCAGAGCAATTTACAGTAAGTACAGGTACATTCTCCCGAGGCAAGTAGGGTGAAGAGCCTTGCACAAGGAAACAACATAATTTTTTGCGCAACAGCCATCAGCTCCTAGTTTTTATTTGATCCTAGCACAGTGCCTGCGATCACATTTCCAGTCCAGGTATCGTCACACTTCGCATCATGAACCAAAGCTTCAAAGGGTATATCAGTGTGCATTTAGAAACAGGAAATGTTTCATGACTACTCATGACTGACAACACTTCATTTGTTCTCCAGCGAAGCATTCAAAGGAGCAAACAGAATATCAATGCATATCATTTGAGGCCCCATTCAAGCCTGCGTACGTGCCTTTTAGCCTGTCTGCCTGCCTGCCTGCCTGCCTGCCTGCCTGCCTGCCTGCCTGCCTGCCTGCCTGTCTGTCTGTCTGTCTGTCTGTCTGTCTGTCTGTCTGTCTTTCTGTCAGCTTGCCAGCCAGCCTGCAGCCAGCGGAGGTCTCCTGATTGTGCTACGTGTGCCAAAAGCCTCTCAAATGAACACACAGTAAATCCCAACAAATCAACGTGCATCACGACCACGTCACTGCAAATTGATGCACTGAGGTCCACAATGTGAACTCCTATCAGAGAGGAGAGGAAAGAGGAGAGAGGAAAGGACAAAGGAGAGAGGACAGAGGAGAGGGGAGAGGCTTCAACAAGAACAGCGAGGTGATACAGACCAGAAACCGGCTAAAGTGAGATCCTAGCAAATATTTTAAATTAGGATTACATTTGATTCCTGTATTTTGGGCTGTACTGGGAACAACAGGATGCAAAGTGTTCACATCAACCTGTGTGTCAGACACGGTAAACTTCACTTTATGTATGTTGCCTTTGTGTGTGGAGAGAGAGAACCCTTTGAAAATATGCAGTTTTTTTGCAAAAAGTCATTATTTAAAAGCCTATTTTCAGCTGTGGCCATGCCAGACTTCGTTTGACTAAAAGGTCCCACAAGGCTTGTAACTTATTGTCAGGGATTGAATTTCAGCTAAAATTAGCCATCAGACCTAATTTATTGCCCTGATTGAGAACTGGAGAAAATGCCAGTAACTGCCTCTCCATAACACGGGCGAACCCCTGGCTACACGATATAATCTTGCAATTTAATGCAACCCACATCACTTGTAAGGTAAATGTGTAAAAGCAGCACTAATGGTAGCTAAAGTTTCCCCACAGTATTGAACTGGACAGAAAGGGCTGGAAAAAGCAAAAATCCCCACCGATTTTATGGTGGCGGCAAAACAAGCCTTTCTCCTTCAGTGACTTGACTTATTATGAAACTCACTGGAGGCTCAGTGTTATAAAATGATGGACCCAATTCAAGTGGACGTTTTATGGATTGGATATATCAAAACACACCACAAATCCAGTCAGTGAGGACCACAAATGTTCTTTTATTTTTGACCTGACATTCTCTTTTACTTCATTCAATGGTGGGTTTGTAGGATAAATGTTCCACGAAAAGTTGATCAAATAATGTATGCTGTGAAGACAGTTTATCTGCAGTTCCTCACAATATCCTGATGTTTATGTTCCCCTAGTTTACCATCATAAATCATTTAAACATCTCAAGAGTGCATCCACAGATCGGCGTGGACTGCATTTTACCTGTGACTGCATGTGAGTGCACCGAAAGTTGATCTTTATCACCTTGCTGATCTGTTTGACTGGTTTAAATGAACAGTGGCTGCAGTGTTCCTATAAGAAGGTTAACATGCAAGGTTACCCAAAGACAAATGACCTTTTGATTGAAAAGCAGAGAGACAGACATAACTTAGGTAGACCCGATACCCACTCCATGTTTAAACAGAGGTGTTGATTCTGAGAAAATTACACCCCCCCCCACCTCTCCTTTTTTCCTATTGAATATGAAAACAGTTCAATTGGTTCTATTACCGGCCTGTACTTAGTCAGAACCTGTGGCCACTCCAGTAATTATCAGCAATTATTTGAGTCGTTTGCCCACCTCCCCGACCTCCTCTCCATGTTTGGCACGGGACATATTCCCACCTCACTACATTCGAACAAGGGCGACTAGTTGTGAAATACGAGAGGGTCAGGCCAGTAATAATGTGCAGTCCAAACAGGTCTGGAGTTCTTTGACGTTGACTAGAACCTCAAACTGGCAGTGCTGTCTGCCTGCAGCTCTGCCAGCCTCTCCACCGACATGAGCGCCGGCCGTTGGCACCAGCAGGGGCCACACACCTTCTATTCAGTCTCTCTCCTTTCTTCACACCACTCTTTCACTCATCTCTCTCTCTATTTCACCCCCTTTGCCAAGAAGAAGGGTGTGTCGCACTAATGTGGCCCGTGCTGATAAAGTGGAAGACTTGTTTGCACACACAGGGTAAAAATCGTATCATAAACCAATGCAACATTTCTTGTCAGCCTGACAACCAGACAGGAAGGCAGCCAGACAGCCACCAGACAGACAGATGACGATGACTAAAGACAGATAGATAGATAGATAGATATAGATAGATTACAGATAAACATAGACATATAGACAGACAGATAGACAGATAGATGGATTAGTCTGCAGATGTAGAGTGGTAACTTTCCCTTACCGTAGTAGGAATGTCTGCGTTGCTGTGGTTAGCGAGGGGGCATGCTTCATGGCACAGTCCATAACACTGGCAAGGAAGCCCACACCTAGCACCCATGGCCTACCTTGACCACCAACTTCCTCTCACTCTGACCAAGGACTGTAAACACCAACGGACTGGACCACACACACTCCTACTTTGTGAGAGAACTGCTTGGCACCTACTGTAACTGGGAGTATGCACATTGAATACTTCTGAAACGCACACTTCCACACACACACACACACACACACACACACACACCACACACACACACACACACACACACACACACACACACATATACTCACCCACACACAAAATAGACAGCAAACCTTAACCCGCTTAAACACAGTCCTGGCTGAGGAAATTGAAAGGGACAGTTTATTACCTAGGTCTGGAGGTGGGGGGAACAGAGACATATGTAGACACATTAACCTCCTTGATTGCAACCTAAGCTGCAAAATCTTATGTAAGACTTGATCCTGGACTTGGCCAATCCAGCAGTGTACATGCTGGCAGGGTTCACAAAAGCAACACTGAGATTGTTCATTCATTCATTCATTCATCAAAAAAAAACAATCTCTTGCTTCTCCTTTGCAAAGAGCTTTTGCCATCACGTTAACTCATAGATCTGGGGAGCTAGCTCTAGTATGTGCGTGTGTTGTCATTTTCGTTTCATTTAAAGAAATAACGCTATTTTGGATCCTTTTGATGTGTCCTAGTGTAAGTACTGAGAGCCATAGGGGGAGGAGTGTTGGCGCTATGTGACAGTGTGTACTTAGTGGGTCTCTGTGGGCAGAGGACCGTGTGTATTTAAGGGCCAGGCTATACAGTAGCTGACCACTGGGTGACAGACACCAGCTGACAGACGGGCCTAGGGCCCAGACACTGCTTAATATTACCCTCCACACACACACACACACACACGCCCGGCTGGCGGCCCCTCGTGTGGCATGGCTTTGGGGTTAAATCCATCAGCCTTCTCCCCTCTGGTGGGTGACAATTCAGAGTTTGGTGTTGACTGAAGAAGTGGCTTTGCTTAAATGACTTAATTGGCAGAAATTGTATGTTTTTGACATTAGTGGTGGTTAGGGAGTAGGCATGTTGTGCTTTGAATATGGGAGCATTTTACTGTGCTTAAAGCTTACATTAACCACCAGGCAACTACATAGCAATACCGATAGTGACAACAACAGTTACATCGGGACTGCTGTGTAGTTACACTTCGTTACGGTTGAAATGTACAAGTTCTGACGCCATTACATATTATAACCAAGTGAAACTAGGTTCGGAGGTGGTTGGGGTGTCAAGAGTAAATGGATGTTGACATCGGTAAAACAACCTATCAACTGCCCCCTTTCACATCCTTTGCACCCTTTTTGTTACGTCTAAATAGATCAGAGTTTAACTGCGTCGATTCAACAGGTGCGGTTTGGATTGTTTCACTGTACGCTGTAATAAACTGCTGGTCCCCCTCTGCGGCTCTCTTAAGCACCTAATTAACACAAAGCCCAGAGCAGCAATCAGGCAGTAAAGCACTTGTCATTTGTCAATCGGAGTGTTCAGAGTCCATCCGGCCTGCAGGGCGGGGAGGCAAACATCTTTACAGACGCTCCCTCAGCGCCTGGCCGCTCTGTCTGCTAATCTCCCAGCAAACCCCACTCTCACTCGGCTAGATTTACGACCCGACCGGCCCGAGCTCAGGGCATGTGTGTGCGTGTGACGGTGTGTGAGTGTGTGTGTGAGTGTGTGTGTGTGCATCTGTGCATGATTGAAGAACAGTGTGTGCGGGGAGGGGTTGTGTGTGTGGGGGGGGTAGGGGGTTGCATGGTGTTGTGCTAGCTCCAAAAGTCAGCACTATAGCCTAACAAAAACACGGCTGCTTTCTCCATCAACAGGAGCAGGTGTGCCCTGTGGGACTAGGGGTGGCGGGGGATGGGGGGACCGGGGGTGCGCAGGGAGGGGGGGTGGGGGCCCATCCGCCTGCACTTGATCTTAGGGCTGAGGAGGAGGCAGCCAGGGGACCCGGGTGTGGGGAGGGGTGTTCCCTCTCCGTGTGAGTGAGAACAAGTGTCCCAGGCCAGCTGAGGATCTCCAGGGCCTCCTGGCCGCCCCCCCACCTCCACCCCTTGCCCTCCACATGACACCACTGATCTATATTGGAAAGCCGCGCGAGGCGTCTGGGCCTCGGCCGGCCGGTCGGACCGGCGCGGCTGCTGCAGCCGTTGGTGCTCCAGACACTTCAAAAGCAGGAGGTCAGTGCACAGCGTAAACAGTTATGTCAATCCTCCCAAATATTAGGAGAGGGGAGGAGAGAGAGGACGGGATCAAATAGACGGCCGCGTCTCAATAGAGCCCTCCCTCGGGCCACGACCGAGGAGGGGGGATGGGTGTAGGGGCTGTACACAGACTGGGTGTGTTTTCTCACCATGTCCACATAAACAAGACCTGAACTCAATTCTATGAAGAGGAGAAGCCGACTACTAGCTGAATCATAACTCCCGCATGTGACGAAGATACGTCAGTCAGAGTGCATTAGAGTGCACGCCATGTGAACTTCTGCCTGGTAAGGGTTGTTAAGGTTAAAATGTAACTTTGTTTAGCAGTAAAATAATTATCCTCCCAATCAGTTTAATCAATGTTTCAGTTTCATTGTCTCCTGGAGACAACCTGACAATCAGAGCTGGTCCTCGAGCTTGTGTATTGATATCATTCATGTATCTTATTAGAAGTGCAGTACAATCCCTAACAGTACTTGCTGTACCTATACAATCCTGCATGGATTAAGGAACACATACATTTTCTGTGTCTGTTTGTGTGATCTTAACACTTGTCACTTTACACTGATCCCATATCTTCTGTGGGAACTGTGTCCAGGATTCTCATAGCCTCATCTCTAACTTTTGATCCAACAGCAAAAGAACATTGACACGTGTCAAAATGAACAAGCTAGCTATTTTTATTATACATGAGTTGAATATGTTGTATTGGTATTTTAGACAGTGTGTAAACACGACCTCGAGGTATTGTGCCACGACTGTCACACAAAACAGAATCCAAAGACTGCAGTGGTGTGTCCTTGGTGTCTTTGTCCAGAACTTGGATGGGATACACTCTGACACGCCAACAAAGAATAAAGGACCCTCTGTGTATGTGTGTGTGTGTGTGTGAGAGAGAGTGTGTGTATGTGCATGTGTGTGCGTTCGAGCATGTTTATTCATGCATGTGTGTGTGTGTGCGTGCACAACCAAGTGTGTGTATGTCCTTTAACACATTCCGCCATGGTCGTCTGTCCAGATATCACAATTAGACAGTCACAGCTGCTTGCGGCTGGCACCCCTCTCTGGACAGTGTGTTGTGGCCCAGCCTCAAATGGGAGGGTGGGAGTGGGGGGGGTGCGAGGGGTGCGGGGGGGTGGTGGGGGGGGGTGAGGTGGAGGAGAGGGGGGGGGGCTGCTGCACGTGTTGTTGCCCATAGAAAGTAGAGACGGGCTCTGGAGAGACTGGGAGGGGGGGGGGTTGTTTAACCTCCTTTCTATCAGCAAGCCAGCACCCCCAGATCTGGAGACGGTCAGCCCTGACCACTTGAAGGGAAAGCTAGCCTAATGCCTTTGTCTCTGTTAGGATTTTAGCTTCTCTATCGAGGAGTGTGGCCTTGAGACGTGCATGCAAAAGTCACCGTCTTCATCAAATATTGCCGTCGCAACAAAGTGACTTTTCAGCGTTGTGTGAAGAAAAGCGAAGCCTCTCTTCATTCCAACCTTTCCCATGCTGCGAGACTCCTACAGCAGTTCGTGGAACCCCAGCATCGTGTCATACCGTGTGTGTGCAGGCTCCTGACAGTGAGGTGGGATCGGGTCTTCAGCATGGCCCCCAACAGAGGAGCCGTAGGCCACACTGGGGGGAAGAGAAATGTCCTGGAACAACACAACCTTGTCACTTCGGATTATTCAGAGGGTGAAAAGTGATGTGTGTGTGTGTGTGTGTGTGTGTGTGTGGGGGGGGGGTGATGGGGGGAGAGGGGGTGGATATAAAAACACAGTCCGATGACAGTCTCCAGGACTGGCTTTCAGATCACAGGGTGTAAACGTTGGAGCCGAGGGGGCTTTTATCGTCCCCGGCGACCCGAGTCGCTAGGGCAGCCAGGACGGTGGGGTAGGGTGGGGGTGGGGGGGGTGGTGTGGGGGTGGTGTGGGGGTGGGGGCAGGGTTAGACGGAGAGGAGCTCTCAGTGCTGGCGTCAGGTGGGTCTCAGGTTGCTTCTCCCCAAAATGTTTTAGTGTTGACTTTCACCTTGCAGTCTGTGTCTGCGTCCCTGGGGTCTACTTCTCGTGCACAACAAGAAGGATTGATGACCTCGGGGAGCGGACATCAATTTCAATGGCTAACGCAGCAGCCAGCTCATAATTCTTGGACTGGGTTGGGATTAAATCAAACTGGAAAGTATTAAAGTATTATAATGTTATCAGTTACCCTCTGGAGTTGTACTGATAGGTCTTCAGAAACAGGTGTACAAGTACAATATGTCTATCTCATTCGCCCCATATAAATACAGTTTGCTGCAATTTTTTAAAGGAAACTTTAGGACGTTAAAAAGTCTTTAATTGGCCAGTCATCAGTGTTTAAGCACGTGGAATTTACTAGAAACATTTGAAAATAAAGAGTTCAACATCTGAAAAGATGCAGGTCAGAAAAAGCATTACCTGTCTTTTTATCAATATTTAGAAACATCACTGAGATGCTCATTCAACAAATATTTACACTGGCTCAGTGTCTGGTTTTGCATAATTACACAGAAATACACACCACCAGGTGTTCAACTGTGACATTTGGCTGCTGGGAAGTCACATAGGAGATGATACTAAAGCATGAGGAACGGTGAAATAATCCACACAAACTTCCTCATTGCTATGTAACTAAGAAAATATATTATGTTTACAGTGGATCTAAGATTAATATGCAGATTTTGTGCAATTTTATTTTCTCTAAACCATCAAGCAGACAGACAACACACCTGTTGTTTTGAGCACCAGGTGAAATCTACTGTTTCTTTGCCTCGTTCTGCACCATCTGATCCATAGCAAGCTCAAAGCGCAACCACATGTGTGATAAAAAAAGGGCCAAAAACTGTCTACAAACCAATACAAGCTTTTCATGTCACATACACCTTAGAGCCTAACACTGTCTGGGAATACTTGCTGATTGTGTATCAGTTTCCAAATCAATAGGAAACAGCAGTAAAACATTTCATTAGCTGGTAACATGGCAACCAAACATGACAAACAGCAATAAAGGATAACATATCAAACAAAAACCTCTAAAAAGTAGTGATTAAGTATCTTACAGAATGTGATAATGATGGTATCATCAGTAACATTAACAGATATTAAACATATTACGCAAATGTGAGATAAATTGAAGTGTATTATACTGGCATATGTGTATGTGAGGAAGAGTAGCAACAGTATAATTGAGTGTTTTGGAGGGTTCATACTTCAGTAAAAATAGGCACACCCACTACTAACGTTTTATTAAATAAAGGTTTTCCATATTCAATTCCCGACATATTAAAAAAGGCTGAGTTTGACAAGCGAACTGTTCCCTACACTGCCCAGGCGTTTTCTCAGCATGGCGGCCAGGGTGATGAGAGCTCTCCGTGCTGCTTCGCCCCCCGACGGATGCTTCCAGACCGTGTCTGTGGACAGCCCCTGTCTGGAATGTGACTTCTTTGATCAGTCGATTATGGTTTCATCATTAGGGCTGGGCTGGCTCATCTGCTCCTCTCTAAACCGTGAGGCCCCTCCAATCCCCTCGATAGGCCCCAGTCCTGCACACAGGATGTCCAGATCCTATCGCCTCCACCCCTCCTCCGCCAATATTATACTAACCCACTATGGTAACCTTACACTGAGAACTGAAGGAATTAAATTAGGTCGCTGCCCAAGACGCCAGTCAGTGGACATGTTTGGATGACTGAACGTCAATGATTTTGTAAGCTGCCAGCTGTTTGAGCTCTAGGTTTTCTATGTTTATCGGTTGTGATATAATATTAAAGTGCTTTTGACTGGGTTGGTGATTCAAAAGATACTTGAATTTAGCTCATTTCTTTCAGGTATTTCAGAGAATAAACTGGTTCAAGAGAAACAGTACAGCTGAACAGAAAAAAAAGACAGCAAATTACCTTGACATTTTTACAACGTACACAATGCACCTCATGTACTTTGAGTGCCAGCACGTGCATCGTAACTCCACTGAATAAGAACCATCCACTCACTGAGGTTGCAAACATCAAAAGAAAGCGTTCTATTTATGTGCTTGATAAGAAGTTAAGATCATTGAACAGTCAAGTAATAAACTATTGACGGGTTCAGTTCACACTGACCCAGTGGCCTTTTAGTGACGGCACATGCAGGTGTACAGATGAGGGACAGTGTGCCCACGGAAGCAACTGTTGCAGTTTGCTCTATAATAACCCTCAGACCCATAAACCCCAGCTCCCCATTGGTTCCTCTGGTGTAACCCCTCCCCTCTGGCCACCTCAAAGCAGCTCAGTGGTTCACCTCATCTCTGTCCTCTGTGCTCATTGGTTCCTGGAAATAACCTGTTGATAAATAGAAAGGAGTGCAGTGTTACCGATATGCGTTAGAGGTTTAACTTGATGTAGTGACAGTTCTGGCTAGACTGATAATGACCAGGTTATGATAAAGACGTGCTTGAAGAATGGGGAAGATCGCTGAGACAGTGACACTTGAAAGGAAACGAGGCATCGTTATGTAGTTAATAATACACGACTCATGTTCTTTGTGTGACCTTCATTGTGTGTCAGAGAAAGCAGAGAAAGCGTGGGCAATATTGCATACTAATGCACACAAAACCATTTAAAAATTATAATAAGACACAGTATAATAACCATGTAATGATAATATTTAAAGCCATGATCAAATCTTTAAATGATCAAAGATTTAGGATTTAAGATTTCAAATTAGGTTGTCATAGCCATCAGTGGCCATTTCGAACAAAGCATAAATACGAACGATCGTACAATCACTGCTCTTTTGTACATTTGTCATTATGAGTGATTAAAGTCACAGCAAAGCTGCTTTTCATTCCATAAATCATGTGATTCAGTCCATGTTTGTCCGCAGCATGGCTGAGTACAGTATGACAGGCCTCTAGCCCCGGGGCAATAAACCCCAACCGCTGTCTGACAGCCCAGCAGCCAGACACATTAGAGGAACCGCAAGGACACTTACTCTGTCTGATAACCAGCCCTCATTCACATGAACTTCAGACTGCCTTTGTTCTCCAGCACCTCTGATGAAACCGTCCGGCCACGACCACATACCTCACATTCCTCCCTTAGGTGAGTCCGATAAGCAACAATGTAAGGATACCTCGCTGTTACAGTGCAGCGACAGAGTTATTTATTTATTTCTCAACCCCCGAAGGCACCGCAAAGGCATTCTAATGGACTACAATGACCTGTGGGTCTGCAAATGGATATCCCTCTACCGTATGTGAGCTTTGGCAGAGCGTTAAAACTCATGGACAGTTAGGTTGTTGTACTGCTGCTGGCAGTGCAGGTGAGGCCCAGTAGCTGAAGCTGAATAAGCCTTGTTCTCCATGCAGTCCACTGTGAGTACGGGTCAGTTCCGATTTCACCAGCGCAGGACTTTCATCCACCAGGGCTTTGGGAGATTGCTATGTAAAGCATTCAGTGTCTCTCTCTAAGTGTTTATGGAAAACCATCCATTTCAAAACCCCCAAGACCCCTGTGTAATCATACTCTAGGACCATCAACACTAGAGCAGCTGTTATTCTTAGAGGTTATGGGCTGCAAGCTTGTCGTTGCTCCCTTATTTACATTTCAAATTTAGAAATACATATATAAGAAATTGTGCGTTTCGCCTTTTTTATTTGGAGAGCAGAGGGAAGGTTGAGCCGGCAGACCACAGCCAAGGTACTAAACCGCTGAAAGAAAAAACTATATGTATGATATTTTTAGAAATGGGCAAATCAGGGATTTAGTTATGTCTACTAACCGCAAAGAAGTTTAGCAACAATAAACAACTTACTGTACTTCTGATATTTTGACTCCAGTAATCTTTCTCTAGATAGTTGAATTATTTGTTATATTCCTGGAGTCTGTAGATAAAATGGTAGCATGCACTGAAATTAAATCTGGTTTAAATCTGAAGCAGACATGGTTACAATTTTGGATTAAAAGGATATAGGATATGCAATTTGTACTACTGTATACTGTATGCTACTTTATTGTACTGTATGTAACTGAATCTTGTTATATTTGGAGAGTTGAACAAGAAACTGTATGTTAGAATTAGGTAGGAAGATCCAGGCAGAGACACAACTGTGGTGGAAAGGTTTATTAAACTCCTCATTCTGTGCACCTATGGTCTCATTAGGACATTAAATGTTGCTTGGGTAAACGTTGGCAGTTTGAGTCAAGACATCTTGTCTTTTCCCCTCTGCCTACTTAACTTGTCAGCATCAAGTCGCAGCCATTAATCTCCAGCTTTGGGCAAAACCACTTTAAAAAAATAATTTCAAAATGGCTGTTTACTCTCTAATTTGTTATTTTTAAAGAATTTTCATAACACGGGACATAAACCTGGTATTTTTTGGAAGGAATAGTGGTCATTTCAAATTCTGTGTATATGGCTACCAGGATGATCAGCACAATGAGATCTGTGTTTGAGATACATAATATACTCAATACACCAATTAAATAAAATTGTCAAATTGAACCATATAATATGTGTCTAAATAAATGATATGTCAAGTTTGATATATCCTCCAAGTCACATAACAGGGAGTATAGAGTCAACTTAAAATAACACACATCAGTAACACTACAGGAAGCTTGTCTGACACCTGTATAAGTCCAAACCAGGTTCACCTCATCATACTTGCTTCCCTCAGACCTCCATCCCTATGCTGCTTCATGGACTAGAGGTCCAGCTAGCTGCCTATATGGACGAGAGGTCTAGCTAGCTAGCTGCCTATATGGACGAGAGGTCTAGCTAGCTAGCTGCCTGTATGGACGAGAGGTCTAGCTAGCTAGCTGCCTGTATGGACGAGAGGTCTAGCTAGCTAGCTGCCTGTATGGACTAGAGGTCTAGCTAGCTGCCTGTATGGACTAGAGGTCTAGCTAGCTGCCTGTATGGACGAGAGGTCTAGCTAGCTGCCTGTATGGACGAGAGGTCTAGCTAGCTGCCTGTATGGACGAGAGGTCTAGCTAGCTGCCTGTATGGACTAGAGGTCTAGCTAGCTGCCTGTATGGACTAGAGGTCTAGCTAGCTGCCTGTGTGTCTCCTAACCTCACCACGTGTCCTCAACAGTAATTACACCCTTTTAACTTTTCATGTGTTTTACGTTTCCGTTTTGGATCGGCGTGCAACGGAGCGTTCTTCCACAGCTCCCTCTAGTTTACCCACGTGTGGTTTGGAGTGCCAGTGCCCCGGTGTTACTGTATCTTGAGTATATACAAGACAACTGATCACCACTGAGGGGGCTCTTCATGGACTGGAAGAGGGCATGCCTAAACCTGCACTAAGCACCAGTCTTTCTCTCTCTTCCTTACCGTGCCTATCGCTCTCCCTCTCTCCCTCCATACCTCGCTCTCTCTCTTTTTCTCTCTCTTTTTCTTTCTTTTTCTCTCTATCTCGCTCCCCCTCCATCCATCCATCCCTCGCTCTCTCTCTTTTTCTCTCTCTCCCTTTCTTTCTCTCTCTATCTCTCTCTCTCCCTAATTCTCTGTGTAAACCTGGCCTATCCAAATGTGTGGCATTGGCGGAAAATACCTTTATTTCACATTGACTGGTTACTGATAGGGAGAAAACAAACACAGTCCTCGGTGTGTCAAATATTTGCCACTGTGAATTGCAATGCTGAATTTCACTGGAGTTCTTCAGTAGCAACTCTGTTGGTCACGCAAGTCAGTTTAATATTTGATCAGTTGAACCGACTGGTTTCCATGTGGTATTCTCCACCTCATTCAAAACAGTATGCCTCATGCTGTTTAAGTAAAAAAAATTACATGGACCTGCTTTACACCCTGCTAATGCCTAGCATGAACCAGCAAACCACACATGAGTGTTGGTGTATCGACAAATATAAAAGCTCTAATATGCTGTACCAAGTACTTCACAGTGCAAACAGAACAGTGCAAACAATACAGTTTAATAACAGGTAAGGAGTAAGAATGTTCAGATTGGTTGTACTTGAAACTCTTTCTGTCAAACACGACACTGCACACGACACACAAACACGAAATCATTTCCTTGTGTT
Source organism: Mallotus villosus (assembly GCA_903064625.1). Classification (NCBI taxonomy): domain Eukaryota; kingdom Metazoa; phylum Chordata; class Actinopteri; order Osmeriformes; family Salangidae; genus Mallotus; species Mallotus villosus. The sequence goes on from CAEFZP010002249.1 coordinate 102,374, forward strand.
TATGCATTTGAGTCAACAGAGATCCTATGACCCGGCGACTCTGTTCAAAGCCGTACATAACTCTGTGTCTTGTGGACGCACACACACGCCCTCCTTCTGTAATTGTGTGTAATGAGATCCTTAAACTGTCACCACGGATCACCAGCGAGAGTGGGGGAAAGTTTATCATTAAGATTTACATCCTCCTCATTTAGCCTCAGGTCTTATGGCGGCAAAAGGTAACAGTGTGACTATTTAAGATGCAGTGTGAAGGGTTCAGAACGTTCCAGAAGGGCGGAGGTCTTCCTCTTTCCATACATATGACCCAGTGGAAAAACACGTTGGGCTATTTTAGACGTCATTTGTGGCGATCCCCATGTTTGCTTTTAATAACTGAGACTTAAAATGTGTGTCAGATCAAGCATATTAATGGAACTTTCTCCAACTAAGTTATCACTGAAATTAGTGTTCCAGTAAGACATGCTGTACCGAGGCCAGTAATTCTAAAACACACACACACACAGACATACTACACACACACACAGACATACTGCACACACACACACACTCACTTATTGACTTATTTGACTTATCTCCTTTTCCCCTCCAGTTGTCCTCCAGACTGGCTAGTGGGCAGACTGCCAGCAGCCTCAGACACAGACAGACAGTCCTGGGCCAGCTTAGACGATACCTTCCAGACAGCCTGTTGTGAGTGAATCATTCCTGTGTTGTCTCTCATACTCCTTGGCATATGGAGAAGAATTCTCTCTAAAACTGAAACTGTGGACTGGGTCCAACCTGGGGGATGCACTTTCACACTTGTAGAACGTCCAGACTCTGTTACACATTTCGGCTGATGGCATTGACCGTGGTGATAGGCTCCCAGGAACATCCCAGGAAACCCACACCTGCTGTATTGTAATGTTTCTGTTATTTGAATTCCTTGTGAAACAAAAAAGGACAAAGTAATGATTTCAGCACGGCAACGCCAAACTCCGATTAGGCTGATACATGAAGCCGGGTCTGCAGCAGGCTGGCTCACTGGCAGCAGGGGAGCCAGCGCTGTCTCAATGTCCTTGGAGGCAGCTGAATGGATGTCACTCCAGGTTAAACTGGAGCAAAAAAACAAATGTGTTTGTACAATGTTTGTAATGGCCTAGTGCTTTCCCCCTCTCTCTGTGGCACTCTCTTTTGCAGGCTTGGCTTAATAGACCAGCAGACCTCAGCTGATGTCTGTCCCAGTTCATCTTCTTCCGGCCTGGAAGAAGAACATTGGACATTTCTGTTCAGTTGTAGCTGTTGCAAAACATCTGTGTGCCAGTGAAAACACAGAACATTAAAAACATATGCCACATTTACACCAGGCAGCGAAGCAGTGAAAGGAATGCCATCAATATCATAGGAGGAGACAATACCAACGTCCTCCACAGTTTTCCCCTCCAATTTACGCCTTTATTACTGGAACACGGCGGCAACATAATGTTCAGAACTAATTCCCACACGTTAGTGCATGGACCTCCCTGTACTGCCACGGTGTTGGCACTCCTCGGGTGGATGACGCAGGTTTTCAGGCCTGGTTGTTTATCACTCGTAATAAGGGTCAGAGGTCGTGGAGGAGGTGTGGAGTTCCGGTGCTTTGTGCCCTCTTTTTTTGTCCGAGGGAAATCTTCGCGACATCCAAATACATCCACTTCCTGCTTTCGCCTCTCACTCACGCCCTCCCACACGTTTGACCTCTGACTGCCGGGGGCCCGGACCACTGCGTATTGGCTCCCTGGAGTTGAACTTGAATCTTGGGGCCACAGGGACTACAATGAAAGAGGCATTGTCCCTCTTCAAGATAAATTACCCACCAAACAATTGCCGTGCATTTTCTTTTATTCTCCCATTCATAGAACGAGCCACTTATCTTGAGCTGTCTGAGGCTTTTTGGCTGTTCAATTCATGAGTTGAAAGTTGGGGGCGAAGCATGCATATCCTGTCCATGGGAGACTATGTTTCCAGGCCTGACTAATCACCGGAAGATAACAACTTCTAGTATGTGACAGACAATAGGAGACATAGCCTTTGTGGGATGATGTCTCTGTATGCGCTGGCCTGGCCGTACAACTCATAAAATAACGACATGAAGTGATATTTGAATCACAGCACTTCTCCAAACGTTCAATTCTTAAATGTTCTAGATTTCACAAACCATAATCTATCTGATCGGTGTTACTCTAAAAAAAGATGTTCACTATGAGTGGCATATACTGTAGTGTGGTAGTCAAAGACATGGGGAACAGGGGAGACATTCTGTGACCTGAGCATGACCCAGCATAAAGATGGCTGTACTGTAAGAGTATATGGCATAATTACTAGCTTTATTTTTCACCTTAATTAAGGAAAATAATGATGCCGATGCAGACCTACGAAAATATACCGTACGCTTTACCACAAGTCCAATTGAGGCAAATTAGAAATAAATTCACTGACTTCTACTGGTGTAAACAAGAACCATCTGCGTTTCATTGCAATAAAGAAATCAAATAAACATTAGCCTCAGGAACAGTAGTGAGTGCATGCTTCATTAAAAAGCAATGTTGTTGCAAGTACATCACGAAATACTTACCGTACCTAATTACTCCCTTTGGTTTCTCTTCTCCAAATATACAAATTACAGAATATGTGTGCCTTGATTGGTCGGAGCCAGGTCTTCTCCTGATTATAATGGACCCAAAACTACCTTTCAATACTCATATCTGAAACAGCATGCTCAATTTCCACACCATTACAATGACACATGTCCCTTTAATCAAAGGAAGAAAGTAAAAAGAAAAAAACTTTGAGCCGACAGTACCGAGTTGCGTGGAAGCACACGCCTTCAGCAGTTTCGCTGAAGAGGCTGTTATCCCTTTCAATGTTGTTACACTAAACAGAGATAAGTGTGTCTTCTGCAGATGGCTCCTCTATCTCTCCCGTGACCTTGCATTATACTCCAAGCCTGAAAAGTAACTTATCAGCTCCAGCTGTGGACACCACGTGTGCCACTGCCTTCTGCTATCCGACCAAATAGACACAGAAGCACAAACAACGATTAGAGGGTCATCACAATTGTTCGCTTGCTTGGTACCGGAGGTATCGAGGCCTATTTTGACTTGACCAATACGCACACTTCAAGAGCAACTGTCCAACCTTTGCTTTCAGGCAAGACTCAAACAGAATTGGAGCTGTTGAAGCAGCCATTGTTTGCTAATATGGTTGGCCTCCCGTGACAGATTTGCAGGCCAGTTTGACACCCTCGCCCCTTCATGTGCTGCTAGGGGACTTGAACCCCACATTCCAAAGGCCCAGACAGTTGGCCCTTCTCTTTGATACCTATTCCCAAGAGTGGCTCTTACAAGGTGAGAACAGAGAAGGCAGGCAAGCCCGAGGATCTGACCCTCGTTAGCCTGAAACAGCTGGGAGGGACAGCGCATGTGCTGTCTCCCTTGTCATTCCTTGTCCTACGATCGCTGTGAGTTCAAGTTCTGGCTTTTTAGAAGCACGGCTACGTTTCCCAGCTGCAGCCGAACATAGACACTGTGTTCAGGTTCTCGGTCACAGCAGTAGAGAATCCTAGTCTTTGCGTGGCATCACTCTGTCACTACATCAAATGTCACGCCTTGGCATGAGATGAGTGGCCGGCCACACACGCCAACACACGCTCTTAAATCACCATAGTAGAGACTGTGTACCCATTCATAGATGCGATGGCGGTGACGCTGTGTATCTGTTCACTCTCATCAACCCTTTGTGTTAACCTCGCCATTCACCCTCAGTGTGCTCTGTCCGGCCGTGTCGCCGCCCCCCCCCCGCCCTCCCTCCCTCCACACACACAGAGACACGCACACTTTTTTTGACCCCTGTTCCTCCAGATGTGAGGGGAGAGTGTGAGGCGAGCCGAGTGTGGCCCTGTAACAAAACGGAGGGGACACAGAGGGGCTCAGTGTCCTGGCCTGTCAGAGCCTGGCCTTTGACAGCCTCTAAATCCAACAGCCCGAGACTGGAAAAATATCAAGTCCCTGCTAGCCACTCAGGTCATCCCTGAGTCCTGCCGTCAACACCGCCCGGAGGGCAGAAACCAGTGGACCTTACACCTTAGAACCTATGACCATGGCTGCAACAAGCCACTGCAACAAGCCACTATTACAGGTTTGATTTTCAGAATGCTGATGGAGGTTAGGTTCGATTTAGTGCATCTGCGTTCTATGGATGTCTGTTCTATGTTAGTCAGGAGGCTGTGGGCTAGACAAAACTTAGGGTCGACGAAGGTGGAGACTGGGTGTCAAAACTGATTAATCCTACGGCAGACATGACTGTAATAACACAAACCCAACCTCGCTCTGCTAAACCCTGCTCTGCAGGCCTAGATTGCAGCCCAAATTATGCCTCAGTGTCCAAAATAAAAGATTGAACTTGTAGTGATTGGCTGTGGCAAAGAAAATGTCATGTGAAAACACACTGAAATGCCTGCATACGGCACACATGATACGAGGGCTGCGCAATAGCAGCTTTGCTGACCTGCAGAAAACGATCCACTTCATGGTATTTCTCGCCATAGTGTGAAATTAGTGAGTTGTACTTATTCAGTGTCAACCTTTTGTACAATTCTCTGTCCAAACAGCCAATCGGGACCCATTTAAACAGCGTTGGCTTGGAACAGGAACTGACAGGCTTGGCAGAGGTGTTCCTCTCCACATAAGCCACAAAAGTCCTTAGCAGACCAGAGCTGAGATCCATCATGTGGTTTGCATAGACACTTCTGATTACTGCTCCTCTGGCGCAGACATGTATAGGACAAGGTTGCCAGGTTGGATCTTCAAATGGACAGTGAGTGAAGTAACCCCCTTTACGAGACATCCTCTGAGAGGGGAATATAAGCAATATTGCGAAATGATATACACAATGTCTTTTTTGTGAAGTGACATCAACAGATTTGACCCGAACCCTAACCCCTCCTTACCGCCCCACTTCCAAAAACAAAGCACCCGCGCCTGAAATTGGAGTCTAACCTCATTGTTACATTTGCTTTAAATAAAAGAACCCCAAAAAACACATTTGCAAAAACAATCTCCGGCTGAATCTGGCCGTTTCAAACGGTCGTCCGTCGGCAACAGCACAGATAAACGAACGACGATAACAAGAAGCAGTCTTGCACAAGACAAATGCATGGTTACTCAGCGACCCCACTCTGTTATTTTGTTCTTCATTATTTTTATTTATCCTATGTAAACTCCGAGCCTAGGACCACGGCCCTGCTGCCAGATCACCTTTCAGGAGGCCTGCAATTTCAGTGTCCTGCCTCTACGCTTGGATTAGTGTGGTTTAAACAAACGGGATCTGGGCTTCGTGAAGCCATTCAGACCACAATCGTTGTTGAGGGCTCAATCAGACACTTCCAATTCCGAGCACCCAGGCTTCTCAGCCTCGGAGGGAATGAAAGTATTTTGAAATATAATACTGTGATGCGATATATCATGTTTGCCACAACAGTCACATTCAGATTGGGTAATCAACTTCAGTTTTGTTTAGTCCAGAGTAAAACTTATAACCTAACAATAAAGTAGGCATGTTCTTCGGTATGTTATAACATTATTGTCTTTGGAACACAACACACATGTAATCATCGCATACAAAAGTTAAACAAGGCTATTTTACTTTCATATTTTTCCTGTCTAAAAAAAAGGTTGATCCACCAGCACTCTTGATTTAATTCAGTGGCAACATCTTTAAATGTGTATGTCATTTTAACGGTAATGCTTTCAAATGAATGTTGTCTGAAAATATACTACAGCTGAAAATATGGCATTCTTCAGACTAATGAAGTAGTACTTTCCCTCAAACCATGCTCCTAATGACCTTGCTAATGCCTATAAACCACCATGGGATGAGGGGGAAAAGAACAAACTCAAACATTATAAAGATAGCTTCAAAAACAAAGCTTTTTACTGCACATTCAACAACACTTCCAGCCATTACATCTGCAATTTGTCATCCCTATGTTTTTTTTTCCACTGGCCAATATGTAATGTCAAATGGCCTGCATCGCAAGTTTGCTAATGCACAGAGGCACCATACTGGCTAGCCACTGCTTCACTGCTAACACTTCCTGCTTTAAAAGCAGCACTCCAAATGAGCTCGAACACGAAACCCCTCGTTTACAGAAAATACAGGTCAGTCTATTTGGTAAAGCTGGAATTTCAAAACAAAAATAACAAAAAAATAGTTCAGAAAGACCCTCTTGTGTTTGCCTTGTGAATTTCGCCCAATTTGTCTCAATTGGTTACTGAAAGTTACTGAAACGGTATATGTCTTGTCAAAGCATGGCAAAATATGACAGATCACCCCCACTTGATCCATCTTGAATTTGGCATGTTTTGAAATTGTGTACCGTTTCCATGGCGCCACACCAACAGGTCCAACATTTCATTAATTTCCTTTTATTTACACTTCTGGTCTTTGCTTCTATTCAAGGACAAAGTCAGCTTATGCTTAAAGTCAAGGTTTTTAATTATCGTTTAATTCTAATAAAATATGTTTGTAAGGAAAGCTTGGCTCATGTTTTATTTGCTCAGTGTCCTACCATCTAAGGGCAAATTCAACAACTTCTCTGTGGAACTCTAAACATCTACTTCTCAAACAGAGAAAGGGTTGTAGTTTTGTGAAATTTCACTGCACAAACATGACAATGGTTGTCCTTTTTAAAATCAGGTCAGAGCTGCCGAAAAGACTGTATATACATTCACTTTGTTCTGATTTCTTCAGGTCTCCATGACCCAAAATGTATAAATGAAGAGGTAGAAATGTGTGGAGTGCTTGTTGGTGAGGAGTCCCTCTCACACATCCTGCAGGGTTCTCTGCATGTTTACTAAAACCCCGAGCATGACCGTTTTAGCATGCCCACCACAATCCATCCATCATCCAATAGCAAGCAACCAAATTAGTCTTTGTCCACAGAGAGTCTAAAACAGAGTGTGGAGGGGTTCTCTAAGGGATAGTGGGACTGGGGAGACTGTGTTTGATGTTACACAGACACCACCCTAACACCATCCCCACCAAACTAGCAAAACATGATCCAGCTCGATTTCACCAAACATCACATGCTATTACAACACTTTGAACAGAAAAGGCAGCATAGCACCTTTCCCAACATTTACTTTTATACAGATATGATTAGAAACAGGACCACCCTCACTCCTGCCTAAGCGTTCTCCCTTTTTTCCAACAGTACCAGTAAAATTACAACTTGTGGTGGCAAATAAGCAATAGGTTTCCACTCTCAAATGCTGATTCATCCAAATGTCCAAGTAAAACAAAGTCGTTCTGAAACACCTCTTTATCTGAAACAAATGTGATAGGCTCTCACTCTCTCCTTCCTGGTAGAGATAATGTGTGCTGAGTTGGTCTGCTTTAGTAATGGGACTCCTCTACCAATCAGATACACTTTGATTCAAGCTCATTGCTTGGCTGCACCCGACGGAGTCACTGGCTGTAAGCGTTTGAGGTGGGTAGGTCAGGGCCGTACAGCTAGAGACTAGGCCTTCAGCTTGACATTGTGAGGCTCATTCACAGGTAGCCTGTAGCTATGTGGCTGAGAGATTATAGAGGACCTGGTATGATGCACAGGGAAACAAGCAAATAAACATCCAATACCCAATGACAATCCTCAAAGTCCTATCAGTGCAGTCATGAAGTGCAGACAGCACTCTGGCACTGTGAAAGCACACTGGTTTCCTGTCAAAGGATTGTGTTTAATAAATGACAGCATCAGCATGGGACAGGTTGCTGATGTCATTCACGCTCCATTTCCAGCAGCAGGACCTGGCTGTGATTGGGGCATTAATCTCCTCCTGTCTCTTCTGAGATGGAGGGAGAGCTAACAGAGAGCCCCCCTCCGCCCCCCCGCCCCATGTACAGAAACACACAAGGAAACACACACACACACACATGTGGCATCTAACACGTCCTTAGTGTTACTGAAATTCTACAAGTGCATTGTGGATGAAAGGGGATGTTGAGGCTTACAAGGCTGCATGCTTCCTCCTCACAACTGGCAAGCCCTCAACCCAACCCTGAACCCTCTGCTGCCTCGCAGGATCGCATGCTGTCCCAGACTGCTCTCAGAGAGATGGCTTGGGCTTCACCATGTCTGGCAAATGAAGCCTGTCCTTAAAGGTCCAGGAATTTAGCCTAATTTGCCAACAGCTCATGTGACGTCAGTTAGCAGAGCTGAAAGCCCTAGCAGTGGAACAGGCAAAGCTCCGTGGCAGGACTGGCACACAGGTGTGGGTGTGTGTGTGTGGGCAGTGGGCAGACTGCACGGCTGATGTCCCGGCAGCCAATAGAGTTAGACGGTGCATGTCAGTGACCAATCCCACTGAGAGAGAGAAGGGCAGAGAGAAAGAGAGAAGGAAGCGAGTAAGCGAGAGGAGGGTGGGGACGGGACCGACGGACAGAAAGACGGGTGGGTGAGCAAGAGAGAGAGGACGGGTGATCAAAAAGAGAGAGAGATAGAGAGAGGGGGGAGAGAGAGAGAGAGAGAGAGAGAGAGAGAGAGAGAGAGATGAGAGACGAGAGAATGAGCGGAAAGAGAGAGAGTTAGACAGAGATGTTGTAAACAACCATGTTAACCTAGATGATTAATCCTCCAAGGAAATGATTGGCCAGCCAAGTCAAACATGGAGGGCCCAACCAGGTTTATTACCACATGAAGACCTGTGTGCGTGTGTGTGTTTCTGTTCATGTGAGTGTGTGTAAGTGTGCTGCTCTCGAGGGGGGAATTGAAGGCAGGTCTCAGTGACGTATGTTGCATTCTTATCAGAAGCCTGTACCAGTGTAAGAGATCTCTGCCATGGCCTGATAGTCTAAAGAACAGAAGAGTGAGAGCAAAGTCCCAAGGACTCATGATTAACCTCCCATGACTGAGCAGAGAAGAGAAGAAGAGAAGTCTGGAGAGAGGTGTCCTGGAGATAAAACATACAGCAACAGAAACAGGATACAACTTGTGATGAACCTAATGTGCCTGCTGTGTCTCTCTCCATGTATTCTGCCCTGACATGAACAGAACAAGTGTGATTCTCAAGCAAACTTCAATTCCAATTCTCAACCAGACCTCAACTACTGTAAGATTAGGTCTCAATCAAAGTTCAACCAAAAGTACATTCTTAACCAAACTATAACCAAAGGTAATTCTCAACCAAACTTCAACCAAAAGTCATTTTCAACCAAACCTCAACCGTAGGAAAGTCTCAACTAAACCTTAAGTAAGTGTGATTCTCAACCAAAGCTCTAAACATATTCCCCCCTTGAGAATTGGCTAAATGTACATTAGTCCAGTGACGATGTGGAACTTGCATCTCAACATGTTTCGGAGCGTCTCGGACAAGCTGGTCGTGCTGGTGGGAGTCCCTGGGTCTAAGTGCTCGTCTGGTAAACAAATCAGGGTTAATTAAATACACACTTGTCACTCTCCACTGAAGATACAGGGGACATTTATTTGGACAAACTGCACCCCACAAGACTTAAGTGTCCCTGGCTGACGCCAACAGATAAATACCTCTGAATTAGGAAATGGATTGAATTTAGCCAAAGTATGCTTTTAGAACATGTATTTCTCTCTATCCCCATAGTTTATCTAACATCAACAAACATCCATTGAGTGACAAGTCTAACTGCTTAATCTGATTGTAAATTTAAAGCACAGATTAAATGTCTGACTACTGTATATAGTCCCATAAAAAATGTATATTTGTTGATGATACTGGTTATTATAGCCTACAAATTAACTGTATAAAAATGCTACTGTTTAAAAGAATACAAATTCAAAAATCCTATAACAAAAAAATAAAAACCTTTCTTTCTTTCTTTAAAGAAAATTCGAAACACACTTCTACAATGTCATTTTGTATTTCCTTGCCAACATCAGTCGTGTGTATAAAAAACAAGCTACAGTGAGTGAAGATTCACTTTTCAGCTGCAGTGAAAGCAGCCATTAAAACTGGCTTTTCTGTGGAGCATGAATAGAGATGTCCCAGTGCCAGCGTTCGATGACAATGTTCAGACAGCCATGCAAATGAAATGAACACGTGTGAGCGTGTGAGAAAGAAAGAGACGTGGAGCCACCAGGCCAGACATAAGACGACTGTGCCAAGGAAAAGAGAGGGAAAATAAAAATGTCTTCACATGCCTTGACAAGCGCTATGCACTGTCAGAGTCCTTGTCATATCCCTGAAAAGTTCTGGTGAGTGTGCAGTGCATTTTACACTACACTGTTGATGTCTGTGCGCATGCATGCATTTGGGTGTATTCACTTTATGAGTGTACTCCTTTGTGCATGTATGTGTCATGTGTGTACAGTGTGTGTACTACATGAGTGAGTGTGCGTGTGTGTGTGTGTGTGTGTGTGGGGCAGCGAGAGGGCGCATGTGTTTTGTGCACACACATGCACCTGAATGTGCCTGCGTTTCTACCTCGACACTCTCTGGCACCGAGCTCAGACCGAACAATTAGGAAATCCTTACTCATGTCTGGGCCAAGGTGTGTGTGTCTCTCACGTATGTGACACTTTGGCACATACATTCGCTATAAGCTGCAGAACAAGGACAAAGTGAGGTCAGGAGACCTAAAATAGTGGCTTCAACATGGTCCCGCCACGCTGTCAGCTGCCAAACACTCCAGCCCACACATTGCGTCCAGAAAGGGAGTTTCTTCGGCTTCTAAACCATGCCTTCTGACTGATGGCTCTACAATGAGTTCCGTGACGCTGTAAGTACACGGTTTGACCTGTCAGTAGTGGAAAATGGACAGTGGAAAATGAGAGTGTGTGTGTTACAGTGTGTGTGTGTTAGTGTTGCACGCGCGCAGTGTGCAGTGCATGCGTAGTGTTGCGCGTCCGTTTGCACATGTGCGCCTCGGGGAGATTCCCAATCAAGATGTGCCTGTGATGTCTAACCTTGTAATGGATGGTCTTGGGGTTGGACCACTGCTGAGGTAGAGAACAGCGCCGAACCTAATGAAAACATCTCAGTCGCCCCCCGACCAGAGACCGTGAGGGGAAGGGGAGCTAAGCTGTACCAGAACGTTTCACTGACTCAACAAGGGCCAGAGCCAGACCTCACCCGCTACCTGGCAGGGCAGAGGCAGAGGCAGAGGCAGCCTGGGTCGGAGCATGGAGGGTGGTGTGGTGAGCTGAGGAGAGAGCCCTCCAGACCCAGAGGAGACCTTGGTTCTCTCAGCCCTCACACACCCCACACACACACACACGCTCAAACACACACACGCCCACGCATGCCAACACACACATATGTACACACAAACACACACACGCGCGCGTTCACACACTGGTCTGCTGCAGACAGGTTTCACCCTCTGAAGTACTGCTGGAATGAGACTCTCTCAGCCCAGACAAAAACACACTTTCAAAAGGTGGGTAATAATAAGAGAGGGAATGTATTCCATTTTCTCGCCATCGTTCCGCTTGTGCCGTGTTGATGTTAAACTTTTCTGCTCCTTTTACAGGTCTTGTGTTTTAACGCTCGATGCTGGACTTTGTCACAGTCGGGGAAACCCTGAAAAAAGTGTAATAAATCGGTGTTTGTGTTCCCCAACCTCATTCTCTGGTAACTGTTGCCATATGGTGAGTGTCACATGTAATCTTTTCCAAAGGTCTGCAGGGAACAGTGCTACAGAACCACTGCCCGACTGGCTCTTTACATGGAGATAGAGAACAGATTATAGAATGTACGGATAGAACTCTATAATAAAATATATTGTATTTGTTTTGGTTGTGTGTGTGTGTCTGTGTGAGCGTGTTGGTTGGTTGAGCGTGGTCTTGTCTGTGTGTGTGTGTGTGTTTGTGAGTGTGTAGCTTGGGCTGGTTCATTAGTGTGACAGCAACACACTGACTTGACTTTCTGAGCGGAACTTGATCATTAATTAAGAATTCTTTTATATCTCCTCCTCTCTTTGTGGACCATTGGTTTCCCTTCTTTCATTTCTGACTGCAATCAACTTTTAACATCTCCCCTCTTTTCTCCTCCTTTCTCCCCCTTTTCACTCTCCCCGGAGCAGTCATTTCCATAACAACAGATCTGGGCAGAGAAGCCCCAGGGCCATGTGACAGGGTGGTGGGACTGGGGGAGAGGGGGGGCAGGGGAGGCATCAGCAAGAGAGAGGGAGAGAGAGAGAGACACAGAGAGCGAGGGAGGGAGAGAGAGAGGGAGAGAGCTATAAGGATAGATTGAGATAGAGGGTAGACAGAGAGAGAGAGAGAGAGAGAGAGAGAGAGAGAGAGAGAGATGAGAGAGAGAGAGAGAGAGAGAGAGAGAGAGTGAGGAGAGAGAGAGAGAGGGAAAGAGAGAGAGAGAGGGAAAGAGACAGAAAAAGAGACCATGCTAATTTCTGCAGCTGGGTTGTGGTTTTGTTCTTTGCAGCTGGGTGCAGAGAAAGCGCCTGGATTCCAACACACCCCCATCGGCATAAATCTTACTCTTCTGGAGGCCGCAACCACTGCAACAATGCCACCAGCTCATTCTGTGCCAAGCCGGCTGGCCTTGTACGCATACACACATACCCACTTACACGTACACACACACACACTCTCACAAATAAATGACGTGCATTGTTGTGATCGGAGGCAGCGGTTTGTTGTATCAGCAAGGCGTTTTTGTGGTGTGTGTGTGGGTTTTTCTTCATTCGGCGGGATGCATAAATTAATCATTTATCATCTGTTTGGGCTGGGGCTAAATGGAAGGCCCAGACAACACAACTAATTATTCCTTTCACTGTCATCTGCTTTGTCTCCAGGACACAGGCAGACAAGCTCATGTCATGTGCACAGGTCAAGTCCAAGTTCCAGGAGACCCCAACACAGTAACTGATAACAGAGATTCCCTCAACTACCACCCTGAAAGCAAGCAGAACATACAGACAACCCCATCCTTTGACTTTAGATGAGGCCTCCGCCGCCTTCACATTCACGCTGATCACGTCCCGCCAAAAGAGACACGGCCGTTCTCGCACTGCGACGTGGATCGAGGATCACGTGATCGCTCTCCCCAACACGGGGAGACTCCTCCACCATGGCAGAGGAACGCCGTCTGCCTGCCTGCCCCCCCGGCACGAATCGCAAACCAAACGACACCGCGTCTCAATAATCGACTTGTTCGCCGAGCGTTTGTCCGAGGCTTTGCAGGCAATCGTGAACAACACCCCGCCCCCCCGCCACCCCCCTGCCACCCCCCCAACCCCCCCGCCCCTTTCATAAAGAGCCCTTTATGTCTGGCGGACAGTGTCACTTTTTGGAAGCGACTTTGACGAGATGAGTGTGTGCGCGGGGTGGCTCTGAATGCGGGTGGCAGCTGGGAGAGGGACGGGCACTGGTGACAGAGGGTACCGGCACGCACGTCGCCGCCCGCCGTGGCAGAAAGGGCATCTTTGTTGGGCCCAGGTGCACCCTGGGTCTGGCCCTCACATCCTGCGCTAGCCTCATTCATTATGCATGAGCCATACATTTCAAATCATGAGCTTCCTGTCAAAAGCCAAGAAAGGGCCGGGGCGGCCAAGTGCGCTTTCTGTGGTCCGGGGGGCGAGAATAGAAGCCTGACATTTTTAAAAGGCGGTGAAAAGGACCGGAGCGTAGGTCATTGTGGCTCGAGCGGAGCATTATAAAAGTCATTATGGCGCTTCATTGCCAAGATATAGCTCATTCTCACTGTGTCTCCCAGCACGGTGGAGTTTTGTCAGTGTCACCCACCTATACAACAGACTCTGTTCGGACCACATAGATATTCATTGTCTGGCTGACATAATGTGTTTTTGTGAAGCTTTGTGGAAGCCTTTGGTTTTTTGGAGCAGTTTGTCTTCGGTGTCTGCCTCAGAGAACACTCCTGCATAGTCAGCTCTTCTCTTGTGCTCCGCTTCTCCCATGAGAAGATGCTGCTCAGTAATTACTGGAGGATTACAATAATCTACGTTTGGGAGCGTAACCTCCCCCTGGCCTTTGTGGCTCAGCACGAGATGAATCCAGTACAATTAAGCCATTTTGTTTCACTGCGTGACTGGTCATTAGCATTATCTACACCAGTGGCGCCCCCGGACAGCCCCCCCCCTCCCCCTCCTCCCTGGCCCTCAGAACCTAGACTCCCTCAGGTTCTCACAGTTTTCTGTGCTACCATGGCAACAGCTCCTTGTCCCAGACCAGGGGGTTTGCGGAGAAGGGGTTCTGGGGTTGGGGGGAAGGCGTTAGTCCTAATGATGACATCACAGCACACGGTCGCTGGTCATGTCTCCTCAAAAGGTGACCTCCTCCCTCACTCCTACCTCACCTCCTACCTCACCTCCTACCTCACCTCCTACCTCACCTCCTACCTCACCTCCTACCTCACCTGCTGTACCAGCTCCTGCTCTCTCCTCTGAGAACAGAGCGATCTTCATCAGCATGCCGCCACCACCACAGCGACACATGGATAACGTGGCGTCATGGAGCTCATTTGTCCTCCATTGTTGCATAAATACTTTATGGCCGAGTCATTAGGAGCAGTCTGGTGAGGGTCAGGTGGGATCGGTGCGGATGGTGATTGGGATCATAACCTCTGAGACCAGAGCCTGCGGACTAGCCTGGAGGAAGGCTTCCCACCAGCCAGCCAGCCAGGCAGCCCAGCCAGTCAGCCCAGCCCAGCCAGCACGGCCAGCCCAGTCAGCACGGCCAGCCCAGTCAGCACGGCCAGGGGGCCTGGTGAAGACGTTAACCATTAAACAGACACTTGTACTAAGCGTCTGGGGACAGGGGGCTAAAGAGAGGAGCGCTCTCGAGCCCTCGAGTCCCCCCACCCCAGGGCCTTGAAATGATCATCTGGGTCATCTCAGCCCAGCTTGACTTTAACAGGATTTGGGGGAGTGAAACTCCTTTATAGGGACTAATAGGGATGAGACCCTAGCTGCTTAACTGGAGCCTTGAGCCAGTGTCCTGCTGTGAGGGTCGGCTATGGGAAAAAGGATGAGGAGTCAACTAACTTCAGGTAGCCATGGCCCTTACTGTAGCATATGACATCATGTTTTAACATACAGTCAATAATTTAGCAAATTTCCCCATCAAAAAGGTGAAAAAGTGGAATGATAAAAAAAAACGATGAGGTTCTGTTATATAAAATAATGTTGAACTTTCACAGGGCAGAGGATAAATCCGTCGTAGCTGTGTGTATTCATTCCACTGCTACTTTAACCCTGAAGATGTTCAGTGGTCTTATTTAACCCTTTGGGGGAGATCAAATATGGGTGTCCCTCAGGTGGTCTTGATATGTTCCACAGCTCCAGGCTTTTTACCTCAGCCTAGCAGTGGACTGCCTTCCTATACCAGCAACACATAAGGAGGACCAGCAATATACTTGCACTTAGTACGGTATGCTGTAATGTGTAGGTGGCGCCGACAATTATCCAATTAGAGGGTTAAGAGGTAAAAATTAAAAAAAGATCTCACTTTTTTGGGGGGGGGTCCTCCTAAATACTTTTGAAAATCACGAGTCACAAAAAGAAAACTAACAGCCCCCTTGATGACACCTGAAAAAATCTGCCCGAAACTTTTTTGACCATAAAGTCGTTACAATTCTTCACATCTGAGCCGACGCCGGTTGACACTTTGAGCTCCGAGAACGGTGAACTCATGGTGAATGTCTCTCACGTACCAGTAGTAGGGTGTGTCAACACGGAGAGTCTTTTTTGACTTTCATTTGACACTCCCGACAAGCTGTCAAATTAAAATGCAGTTGGAGCACAGTGACATCACGCCTCCATTACATGGAAAATGAACCTGGTTACAAGGTAGACTCCACGGTGAGGTCACTGTGTCTGCCTGCCTGCCTGCCTGCCTGCCTGCCTGCCTGCCTGCCTGCCTGCCTGCCTGCCTGCCTGCCTGCCTGCCTGCCTGCCTGCCTGCCTGCCTGCCTGCCTGCCTGCCTGTCTGTATATCTGTCTGTCTGTCTGTCTGCCTGAGTCTGCCGGCCTGTCTGTCTGTCTAACTTACTGTCTGCCTGTCTCTGTCAGCCAATGTGTCTGTCTGTCTGTCTGCCTAGTCATCTTCCGTCTCTCCAGCAGCCCCAGGCCACCCCACCAGTCATAAGATCCAGAATAAAGGCATCAGTCACGGCTTAACGAATCCAGGCTTATGGCTCCCAGCAGTAGCTATAGAGGAATGCCCTGCAAGGGCCGGCCCATTAGGTAAGGCCTCGTCTCCCTCCCCCCACTGGGAACAGGCTGCTACCAAGCTGGTCCTCTGGAGACTGTCCCACGGAGCCCGAGGGGGGTTGGCTCCAGCAGACAGCCCCAGGAGCGGGCCTCCTCTCCCCCAGTGATCCTCAGGGCTGCCCGGGGGCACAGCCAGCAGTGGGTGCCTGCCGCTGCTACTGTTCTGCTAACCAGAGGGGCCCGACCTCTCTGTGTGCCCATGCTGCTTACTGGCTTCAATATTGTCCAATTAGTAACCAATCCTGTCCGCTCTGTGCCTGTGGCACTCCCTTTAATTACCCAGAGAGCCATGAGGCACAGGCCTGGTCCTCCACAGGAAGAGGGGAGGCAGGACAAAAGTGCCAGCCCACATCCCTGCTGATAACATTCTTCTCTCTCCCAGGTGGGAGGAAGTCACAGGGGATGTGGATGAGATCCACATCAGTATAATGTCATTATCTCTCTCATTACAGCTAGGTCACAGGCAGGGGAGTAGCACAAAAAGTCAAATCAGATGGAGATTTCAAGGATGTCCACCAGGGGCAGCGTGGAGCCTCTGAAAGACATGAGCTCACATTGCTCCAGCTACAAACCAAATGTTGGCATCGTTTTTAATCGCATTGCCTTCCGTTGGGCAAATGAAATAAACCAATGTAAGGTATTCTTATATCCATAGAGAGGAAACCCACTGCAGGATTTGAAGAGGAAGATTGAGGTTTAGAGCGGTGCATTAGTGAGGGCCTGGTCGCTGTGCGGAGCAAGCCCCTGCTGTTTAGATAGGGCTGTGGTCGCCGTGCCGATGGGACCACCATGGCCATGGATCCACACACACCCCACACGTGCCATGTGTGAGAGTGTGGCTTTACCTGGCTCTGCGGCTGAGCTGCCTTTCTACAGGCTACCACCTGGAACAACATGTATTGATGTGTGTGTGTGTGTGTGTCTGTGTGGGAAGGGGGTTAATGTGTCTGAGTGTGTTCTTGGGTGTTAACTTGTGTGTGCGTGTGTTGGTGTGTGTGCGTTTGTGTATGTGTGTGTGTGTTCATGTGCATGCCACCACGACAGCAACCAAAACTTGACCTCACAATGAACAGAAGCCATTATGTTTATCTCGGGGGTGTCTCAGATCCATGAGCCAACATTAGGCAGACGGAGACCAGCTCTCCTGTACAGTGGGCCACCTGTATGAAGGCAGTACTCCCCGTAAACCTACAATAAGGACCAACAATAGGCCTATTTAACCCAGCGCTAAACTCAAAGCTGACAGATTAAGTGAGCTCATTCTACCATTCCCAAATCCATACCATAACATGGCAATGCTATCAGAAGCTCTCAATGAGGTGTATAGAGGTTGGAACAATTAGCTTCTGTGAAGGTTGGCCCTGTGACCAGCCAGACTCCTATCTGATCATCAGTGGCACTTAGGGGGGAGACCTTCCCAGGCCTCTGTTTATGCATTAACTGGGCAGCAATAGTGAGCGCTGGCCCCTTGCAGTGCTACAGTCAAATCAAATTCCCTTACCAATTAGCAGGAGATTTACATGAGCCTTGTAGCGCACACAGGCTAATCTACTTGGGTGATCGAGGGTGATTCTGCTCTAAAACGGGCTCTTACGCTCTCACGGACCACTGGTCGTAGCGCTCGTGGTGGGATTTGTTTCTGTTTTCATACGTTTGGGCACATTCGGAGTCCGGGCCGGTCTGTGTGCGAGCGGACGGCTCGTGGAACAAACCTGGCAAGCGTCCCACTCAGGACATTTGACCCCTGTGGATTTTTCGTTCCTCTGTGTGGTTTTTCTGGAGCTCGCAGCTTTTCCTTTAGCGAGGGCTAAAAGGCTCAAAAAGGGTGGAAAGCTAAATATTTTCTTAAGTCTCCTGGACGCCAGGTTGCATAAAAGGTTCCACAGGCGTTTGCATCAAACCTGGACTGTCGAGACCACAGGTTCTGTTTTTGTTGCCATAAAACTGCCCGTCCAAAAAAGTACATATATGTATATTCCATTCGGTTGATTCTTATAAATTTAAATGAACTGCGAAATCAGGTTTACTCCCCAAAGGAAAACAGAGAGCTAAATATACCTAGCATCTATGCATGAATGCATGAATGCAGAGGTGTGTGGATGCATCTGTACATATTCATACTGCACAATCCTTGTCTCAGTCTCTGTGAGTGCATAACGAATCAAAAATCACATGATGTGTGAGCTATAAAACACTGCTTTAAAACGATGCCGCAATAAGCCTTCCAAAACATCACAGCCACTTCACTTTAGACGTGGATCCAGTGCCTCAGTGCAATTAAGCTTAGTTCGCACACAACCGTCGCACAAACCTCCATGGAGATTCGGAGATGCACGCCGATGCATGCTAATACAGTTCACTGGAAAAGCAGAACAACAGCGAGTACGTTCCAGGTTAGGATGCAGTCGTGACCCCGGGTGAAAAGGTTACGTTCAGGGGTCACTGTCACAGGTGGTGTGGTGTAAGGGGGGCGGGGTGACTTCAGCCCTGTTATCATAACAACACTGGCGGAGCACACGTCAGTTCCTGGCAGCATTTAACTCTATTGAGAGGAGAGGGAGGGACGGCCGAGGCCCAAAGACCTGCCCTGTTTACCGATGCGGACGACCTCCCTCACTTCCTTTGGTCTTAGGGGGTGGTTGGGAGGGGGGGGTGGAGGGGGAGGGAGAGAGGAGGGCAACACAGGGACCCTCTCAGTGCTCTCTGTCCCCCTGCCCAGTGATTACAGGCTGGTGGTTGGGCTTGTCTGCTCCCAGTAATTGCAGGTTAGTCGCCCATCACTCCACGGGCTGTCGGCGAGAGGGAAAAGGAACACAGAGACAACTGGAGATAGGATTCTTTGAATCAGCTGAGTGGAAACGAGCAAAGGTGAATTGAAAGAGCGGGAAGAGGAGTCGACTCGCCTCGACTCACCTCACACACAAAGCGCCATTTGTCTGAACTCAAACACCTGTTCGAAATCAAACTGCTCACAGACCACATAAAGAAACGTTTGTGTTTCCGTCCCAGGTATCCAGGTATATGGTATTTCATGTATTCACACAGGTGTCAACAAAAATGTGAGTTCACATGAAAGCAGTGAAGCTATCAATAAAGAGATCAATGAGGCTCATTAATATCCTACAATGGAATAGCAGCTGGGGTGACATGAGTGGGTGTGAAGATAAAGAAGAATGGAAGACATGTCTGTGTTCCGTGTGAATCTAAGAGGACAGCTTTACCACAACTGAGGCGCTGCAGTCATGGTAAAGACAGGAAATACCACGTAAACTTGTCAACCTCGTTCCTTATTTCCCTCCCATAAAAACCCTCAAAAGGGAGACAAATTTGTTGTGAGAAGTGAACCAGCAGCCATACTGCACACAGTGATGGAATCAATTCATGCGTATACAATCAACCTGTCGGCTTTTAACACTTGGGACAATGTGGTACAGTATGTTATTAGGTTATTAGCAGCTCTGACCCTCCAGCCCCTCTACAGTGATTGATACGTTAACCCTGATGTTGTATTCATGAGTCTACAGTATTCTGGGAGCTGCAGGTCCACAGCTAAAATGTCCAGAGACTGTTATCATCGTTGAGGATTAAGGCTGTGTGCCTTTGGTCAAGAATGCAATTAGTGGCCTCCCACTCACTGATCAATGCTAGCATATCACTAGCCGTCAACCATAAGCAAACATGTTTTCCTACTGAACTGATTGTGGTGGAATGTCAAACAGAACCTGGGGCTGGGGCATGGTCACCTCAGCTAATAACACTTCCTGGAGAGGGATTATGTCAGAGAGGTTCAAAGTTCAGAAACAGAACTTTTATATTGAAGTGGTAACGAATGTTGTTGTAGCTTCACTTTGTCTGACCCTCCTGTGTGTGTGTGCATACTTGTGTCTGTGTCAGTGTTTGTATTCAGGTACAGTACAGTATATGACAAGTGCACAAGAGTCTTGTGTGTGTGTGTGTGTGTGTGTGTGTGTGTGCTTCCCATAGCCTGCTCCCTGGTGTTCCCTCCCCAGTTCCCATCCCTCTCCTCCAGGTGGACAATAGGCCCCCAGGACCCCCTGCTGGCTCGCCAGGTGACCTCATCACAGCACCGCCACCACCCACTCGGCCTTACCTCACACCAACAATGGCTGAAAATGCCAGTACCGGTTCTCACAGCCACCTCTGATAGCATCTCCGTCCCCACACCAACCCCAGTCCCTCTAGGCTCCGGTCCCTCCAGCCCCCCTCCCAGACCAGCACACACTGACAGGGAGCAGATAGGGTTGCAAATGGACACTTCTGTGTGAGTCAGAGCTGGGCAGGGTGGCCCGCTGGACACCCCCCCCCCAACCCCCCCACCCCCCAGCGAAAGCCTTGTTCTCCCATTAATTGATCGCTACCTGATCTCGGGCCGCGATTCAGGGCTACTCTCAGGGGCCGACGGGCCGCTCTCACTGATATGTGTGGGAACTGAGTGGGGGCCACGGAGGTGCACCTGCTAAATGGCTGTCGGGCCCCTCTCCCCCCGCACCCCTCGACCATTGTTAGGGCTTTATATTCAGTTTCCTTCTCAGGAGGCCACACAGTGGAGGACCGCTGGAGTGGGCTCCTCTCTCTTTTCAGGAGGGGGTTTGTTGAGCAGGGGGAGCTGACAGGGAGAGGAGTGTTGAGAGGGGGATAGGGAAGGTGGGGTGAGGGGTTGTATGGGATATGGAGCCTAAAAAGGGCTCACAGGTCCAGAAGAGTGATGTCAGACTATTGGTCAGGCTCTCTGAAAAAGGCCCCTGATTGAGATGTTGATTTCAGTCTCTATCACGGCCTCAAGAGACAGCAGTGTGACAGTCATGAGACAAATGGTGTGACACGTATGCTACTTGTAAAAGAACAAGAATGACCAGAAAAACAACAACGAACTGAAAGATGATGCCTTCATCTGCTTCATTTTTATCCAAAGATCAATGAGGACATTTTCAACAGTGCTTAAGAGACAACATTTGGAGTTCATTTGTACAGGACATAGAGCACTTATCACATCATCACAATTAGTTTAATGACCAGTGTCATCTGGCCTGTTGGATGACCTATAACCTCTTAAATTAGGGCTGTAATGATGGACGTTTGTCTGTCACAGCAGGGGGGGGCAAATGGACAGCCAGAAAGACAGGCAGACATGCAGCAGGCAGGCAGGCAGGTGGACATGCAGCAGGCAGGCAGGCAGGCAGGTAGGCTGGCAGGGAGGAAGACAGACAGACAGACAGACAGACAGACAGACAGACAGACAGACAGACAGACAGACAGACAGACAGACAGACAGACAGGCAGACAGGGAGGAAGACAGACGTACATACATACATACAGACACAGTCCTGGAGTTTGTTGATTACATTCTTGAGTCTTTTTTATATTCTTTTGAATCACGGAAAACTATAAGAAACTCCTCGTCAGGTTCCTGTGAGACTGACCTTTCGTTGTGAGGAGAGTAGTCTCACTATGTCACATCCTCTCTGCTCTCTCTGAGTGTGAGAGCCTGACCGATCCCTTCATGTCATCACCGTGTCATTCTCACATGTCTCCTCTAAGCCGCGGCTGTCGCCCACTGGCACACCACTCCGCTCATCTTCAGGGAGAGGCGGGGGACTGGTGGAGGGGTGGGGGGATGGGGAAGGGAGAGGAGGGGAGAGGAGGGGAGTGCAGGGGCAAGAGTATGAAAGAACCGGAATTAGCAGATTTGAATAAAGTCAACTTTCCGTCCATCTGGCCAGTGTTTGGGAAAAGAGGGAGGGGACTGATAAGGCAGAGGTGAAACCAATGATCTGCTACCGTCCTGGAAGGAGAAACGCCAGGATCCAGGTCATGATGCATCATATATATCATGGATCATCTATTTGCAAACCATACTCATTTATTTCAAACTTAGAGAGAGAGAGAGAGAGAGAGAGAGAGAGAGAGAGGGAGAGGGAGGGAGAGAGGGAGAGGGAAGGGAGAGGGAGAGGGAGAGGGAGAGGGAGAGGGAGAGGGAGAGGGAGAGGGAGAGGGAGAGGGAGAGGGAGAGGGAGAGGGAGAGGGAGAGGGAGAGGGAGAGGGAGAGGGAGAGGGAGAGGGAGAGGGAGAGGGAGAGGGAGAGGGAGAGGGAGAGGGAGAGGGAGAGGGAGAGGGAGAGGGAGAGGGAGAGAGGGAGAGGGAGAGGGAGAGGGAGAAGGGGGAGAGAAAACCTCTTAATAATTATAAACCTAATAATTATCAGGCAACATTATGAGTCCCCCCCCTCCTTCCCTTCAGCTACAGTTGACGACGCGGACCACAGCCCTGGAACAGTGTTGGAGAGAGAGGAGGAGGATTTACCCCAAAACCCCGGCGCTCTGAAATTAGGGACAAAACAAGATGTCAGGCCATGATGGATCAGTCTGGAGTGTTTTTGTCAAAATTCGGCCGTCTTTGCAGCCACACCCCCAGGCCCTTCCTATAATCAAAGGCCATGCCCACCCATGGCTAATTAGACATTAAGCAAACGTCAGCCAGCCTTGATTTAAAGCAGCCTCCGTGGACCTGACCAAAACAAAGAGAGGGAGCGCAGTGTGAAAACAGCAGAGATCCAGATCAATATTGAGCAGCACTTTTGTTTGCTGAAATGCCAGAGAGGGCTGATATAAATCAGATAGCGCAGGAAGAGAAGGGCCGGGGCCATGGCGTTCTCACGGCTCCCCGGGCCGGGCTCTGAGAATAGGCACACCTGGCCTCACAAAGCTCAGGAAGCGGGGAGGGACACACACAGGGTAACACAGATGCATTTCACCACAACTGTGGTATTATACCATTGTGCGGCGGTAAACAACGGAAGATTTACACGCGGATTCAATTAAAGAATCCACAAGACCCTTTGTCTGGTGGTGCCGGAAGTGCGACGTGAAGAGGGACAGACAAGTCTAGTGAAGTCGGCGGAGTAAAGTTCTGTACGCAGCGGCTTTTATGTGCGAGTCTTTCTAGTGAACTCTCTGACAGAGACACAGTTAAAGAGGAGCCTACTGGCAGGCTGTGAAGAGAAGGTTGACGTGCCTGGTTGGAGAATGTGCCCTCCCCAGCACATGGCACCTCGAGGCTCCGGGCTCGGAACACAGGAAGAGCTCGGAGCTCCGGATGGGGCCGTCCAAACTTGGGCTTTTTTTTCCCCCCCCCGACGCTTCGTGCCACCAGAGCAAAAGCAAACCGCACCACCTCGCGACGGGCTTCACACCAGCGGGAGTGTCCAGGAGGAAGAGAAAATGTCGGAGGAAGAGGAAGGCTGAAAGATCATTAAAGTGTGGTCAAGAAAGGAGCGGGGGGAGTCGAGAGAGAGGCTGGCTGAATAATCACAGCGAGGTTTTACGTGCATACATACAGAGTTACACCCCCCCCACACACACACACACGCACACACACACACACACACACACACACACACACACACACACACACACACACACACACACACAACCCTTTAGCTTAGCATCTGCTCCTGGATTCCTCCGTAAATCACGCTGTCACTTCTCACACTCAGCGTCTCTGGAGCGTGAGGGTCCTGAGCTGGTTTCAATTTGAGCCCCCGAGAAGTTAATAAGTTTGTGATAAATTCAGCGGCCCTGGCTGGAGCTGATTTGGAGCGGTGTACGCTTTCGGCCCCCTGATTAGCCCTGCGTCTAAACCTGGCTGGAGAGGCACAAAGACGGGGTCTGTTTCCCCCCGTCCGTTGGATGCAACGCGACCCCATGCAGAGAGAAGCCTGCTATCACTGCCAGTTAGAGAGTTCAGGTTACAGGTGGAGCAGGTATTAAAAAGATAACAGAGACTATGGGGAGGGGGGTGACTGCTGCGTGCCCCCGGACGGACAGCCGGAGAGCTTAGCACGTACACGGCCCACTGTGAAACACACGGCAGGGTCAGCCTCAGAGATTTGGAAATGGGATTTCTTTCCATTGTATTGGAGGGAAGTTAGAGCGCCTTTTTCATTGGTAGAAGTGACCCGTGTTGTTGTCCAATAAGAGGCTGGCTCATCGGGAGCGCATCATCTATGAGTTTGCTAAAGGGATATCGTGCCTTCAGTGTCACTATCAGAAGTTGTAGAAACTACTCTGAGCTGAGACAAGTCGACATTGTACCTCGATGGAAATGATCATGGAAAGTGGTTAAGGGGGAGGGGTGGTCGGCCACACATAAGTGCCAGTGTCATTTAGTAAAACAAACCTAGCGGCCAGCTAATATTCATCCGTGGTAACCTTTGGCAATTGGCGTGATGTTGGTAACCACTCGTTTGGGCATCATTAAACAGCTGGAAGTGACTAGAGCCTTTCTCTCCCGGCTCCCGTGATTGGAGGCCACCCCCAGTAACCTAACACACCGACCAATTAGAGATAATTTAAGACTTAAGCAATTTCGACAGATTTCTGGAAATTACTGTAGAGGTCTTGTTGCTGTCGCCGAGCATGGACGGGAGAGGGATATTTTGACAGGTTTTGCCAAGAACCAGTGCACTGAGACAGAGGTTACACGGTGCTTAATATCCGTGTGTTGATTGGGGCTGCAGTCAAGGGGTTAAGCAATGTCTGGTGAGCTCGCTTCTGGATTACCAGAGAGAAGCTGAAGCCAAACAACAGGGCCTCATCCATAAACACAGAGTCTTGGCGCCTGCATGCACACGCATAAGATAAATGGACTGAGGTCGGCTCACTTTTTCAATTAAGAAATCAAATGATCGCTCTTTATACATCTTGTTTGAGAAGAACAGACAAAAAGGTGTCGGACGCAGAAATGTCGTGAAACGCTACTCGTATTTCATCTCGCTCATGATATTTTGCAAAATAATAATAGTATAATAATGTCATAGATGTGAACGGATTTGAAACCTATTATATTTAATGCTTTCATGAATATACAACCATAATGAAAATCATACCCACAAAATCCTTTTTCAGAGGTGTCCAGCAGGGCACTACTGGATTCTTGTGTACTTTCTAATCCCCACTAACACTCAGTTCTGTCCATAAGTGGCCCCTGACTGACCGAATACATCCAGGGGCTCGAGCCAACTCTCGGCCCCTGTGCCCCTGTGCGGCCCCTCTGACCTGGCTGTGTGAACAGGTGGAAGGGCTCGTGTTTGTCCTCCGTCTTTCTCTGTTTGCTCAGGACACTCTGACAGGAAGCCGCTCAGACTGCGGTTGGGACTGAACCAGGACTAAGCCTTCTTCTGTTAGGTGTGAAGAGGACTTGGTGGTGACATCACTGTACCGGGGCAGTCTTTAGAGGAAGGAGGAGCAGGAGGAAAAAAGGATCAAAACTCGCTTCGTCTATATCTGGCCCTACTCACAGACGCTGTCTACATCGTGAGGCTTGACAAAGCATTGTGGCTCCGATGGTGGATGTCTTCATGCCATGGATTGTTGTCATCTATGGATTATTCAAATCACAACTGACATGTATTGGCATTATTCATGACCAAACACAATTTGATATGTGTGTGAATTAAGTAGTGTACCTTCTCTCACACATTAGGGTTAGAAACCAGTCCCACTGGTAATTGCACCCGCCACAGAACTGGATATCAGTGCTCTTTCTATTGGATCATTGGACTATATTTAGTGAGCATGTAACTTCCTTCAGTGTCTAACCAACCTCAACCATACCCATGCCCAGCCAAAACCCCATCCACATCCCCAGCCCCCGCCCCAACCCCAACCCCAGCCCCCGCCCCTGCCCCTGCCCCAGCCCCAGCCCCTGCCCCAGCCAGTCCTGCTCTGGACCCCTCCACCAATAGTCACCTCTAATTAGACCTGCAGTGGTCATCTGCTTTGCCCAGAGGCTTAGAATGGGTACGTATGAGCGTGAGTGTGTGTGGTCTTATTCTCATCACACGTGCATACCCTCTCTTGCTGGGCTACCACTTCTTCGCCGAGAGACACAATTAGGCGAGTGCTGGCCGGAAAGCCGTCCGGAGCAGAGAGGGGTGGGCGGGCGGGCGGGCGGGCGGACGTTGAGACGAGACAGGCTGGCCGGGTGCTTCCCTCCCCTCCAGTCCTCCGAAGGCTCCATGGCCAGACTCAGGCAGCCAGAGATGTCAGAGCAAAGCACAAGTGCAATCTGTCTCAACACAGTTGGCTGACCGCGGTAGCCAAGGCAAAGCCCAACACGTAGCATCCCTCCGCTCGCTTTGCACCGGGCCGTGGGTGTGTGCGGGCGCACACACACACATGGGCGCACGCACACACACACACACACACACAGGGACACACACACACAGGGAGGCAGGAGTCATCACAGTTTCACACGCAGAGCTGATTCACTCACACATGCCCATTGATGCCGTGTTTTACAACAGGCTGAGCATGTTCGACAGCCAATGAGAAAAGGTCTGTCCTTCCTTCAAGGCAACCAGGAAGACGTGAGTGGTCGCAAATTACAAACAGATGGGTGATCTATCTTCATTGCAAGTTTGAAACTAAAAGAGACCTTCCTGAAATTGTCTTTAATTGTGAAATGAGGGTCATTTCTCAATAAGATGCACATAGGTCTTTGGTTTTATGTTTTTGTGAAGACTGATGCTAGTCCTTATCATTAAAACCTCATTACAAGGCTTTTGCCTTTTTTTGTGTATCTCACTTCAGCTATTATCATTGCAAACAAGGACTGAATTTGAATTGATGATCATTTTTTTACACAGTTTGGAGATTTGGGTCTATTTGTCAAGGGTGTCGCTTCTAATGTCCATAGTGCGGTTATAGTTGAAAACGTGTTCCTCAGACTGTCTTACAGAACTCTACATCCTTTGTATTCTGAAGAGGGATTAGTTTGTTGACTAAGCAAGAATAAACAGCTTGTGGGATTAAGTGGTTGGGGAGTGGTGACACTGAAGTGTCAAGTGAGAAAGTGACGTCTGAGGAGGTTTTCAAGTGGCCTGTGTCACCAGACATTTGATCTGCCATGATAACATGACAAGGGAGTGTTTCTTAGGGCTCCCTCTTTAATGGGGTTGCCAAATTAATACCTGGTCCAGATTTTGTATTATTATTTCATAAACAGTAAACTACCGTAGCATGTTTCAGTTTCTTTCTCATCAAAAGGAATACACTTCTTTCAAAGCGGACGGGTGCTGCTAACCCTGATACAGTATGCGACAGGAAAAAACTGAATTCTTGCCCCCATGGAAAAAGGTCAGGATCTCGGAAATGGAAAACTTCCACTTCCTAATTTCCAGAAGTCTCTAATTGATTGCTAGTGTTTGACACCCAGGTGACAGGTGTTTGTATTTCCCTTCCCGAGAACTGGGGAGGGTTTATTTAGCTTTTCACACACAGACTGTGTCCTCTCCCGATCCTGCCCTGTAGTGGAGGGCTGCTTCACATCTCTATCTGAGCAACACGTCTGAAATGCCGGGCGCCTGTACGCATCTCCGCCCCTTTCTTGCGTACATAAACCCCAGCTGTAAAATGACACAAGTCCTGTAGTAGCAGTCTCCAAACCCTGAGAGCCTGTTAAACTCACCCCACCACCACCAACCCCCATCTCACCCTCCCCCTGCCTAATAAAACTGGGAGGTTGTAAAAATAAAAAATGTTCCCCCCTTTGAGTGTCTTCTTGGGAGATAAAGGGAACACTTTGTTACGAGTGATATTTCTTCACGTTAAATACAAATTCTAGTTGGCCAAACACATCATATACCGGTCGTTTAGATAGGCTAACCGTCTCAGTCGGTCAGGGAGTGTAGTGTGGGTGTTTCTAACGTGCTTGTAGCAGCAGTCATGACGTTGACACAGTGACTGGACAGTTTTATGGAACTTGGAGGAACGTCTTCATCTGGCAGGCTAACAGGCGGCCCGGGAGTCAACATGCACGGCCCTGGTGACTGAGAGAGGGACGGGGGGCTGGGCCCTGGTGACTGAGAGAGGGACGGGGGGCTGGGCCCTGGTGACTGAGAGAGGGACGGGGGGCTGGGCCCTGGTGACTGAGAGAGGGATGGGGGGCTGGGCCCTGGTGACTGAGAGAGGGACGGGGGGCTGGGCCCTGGTGACTGAGAGAGGGACGGGGGGCTGGGCCCTGGTGACTGAGAGAGGGACGGGGGGCTGGGCCCTGGGACAACACAACTCCCTCTGAGGGCTCCAACCAGACGCACTTTCCCACCACGCTTTCACAATAATATACTATCTCTGTCTATTGAGATTGTCTCTCCGGATGAGAAGCACAGGACATGTTTGGTCCTGTAGAATCCGTCTGTGTTGCCCACCAGATGTATGATTGCATAAGAAGCGGGTGAAGACAATGTTTGATAAAATGATCCTGATAAGGAAAACAAAGTAGACTTATTATTATCAATATTGATCTCAGTTCAGATGAGAAATACAGAGAATCAAGGTCGAGGTCTGATGAGACAGGTTGTACAGTACTTTTAGTAAAACTATGTAGTCTGGCAAACAATTACTCTTTTGATTAAAACATTCCTATTTCTATTCCACACAGTGGTCCTGAGAGCGCTTATATTAGTATGGAAGTGAAATCTGCATGGTCAAAGAAACTGCCTCGTAAGGTATCATATGGAGAAGCATGGAAACAATTACTTCCTGGCAAGCACAGTATTGTTGGCAGATCTCTTTCCTGAGTGTGTGTGGGTGCGTATGTGTGTGTGCGTGTGGCTTTGTATGTGTGTGGTTCCACTTGAGCACAGAGGGAATAATTGCCTATGAAACGTCACTAAGTTCCACTTGACAAGTGTGCTCTACTTCTAGCCAAGCAACATCTGGACACGCGGAGACAGATGGCTGACAAACACATGCACTGTAGCTCAGGCCCCTCTGCAGAAAAACTGCCTGTGAGGCGGAGAAATAGAAAAAGCTAGACACTACATCCACTGCTCTCGTGTAACTGCCACCTCAATGTTGCCACTTCGTTGTGAAATAGATACGTCAAGAAAAGTTCACCTTGCCCAGATCTGTTGCAGAGAAGTCTCTTGATGTATGTTGTGAGCCGGAACGAGTGAAGACCACCACATCGAGGTCTAGGACAGTTGGGGGTGGGGAGCACGTCATAAAAAATAAAAACCTCTCAAAAAATAAAGCCCAAGATTATAGTTGCCCCAGGGAAGCGTTTAAATGCCCATAAAATAAAGTTCACTAACGCATAAAGTCATAATAAGTATCCCTTTCAGCCTTTTACTGGACGTGGTAACTTAACGAGTGGCAGCCATTACTGCTTACACACGCCAACCGCCATTCATCAATGGCCTTCCAAATAAAACTTTTCTTTATCTATGCCAGAAAAGGAGACATTTGAATTCTCATGGAGACGGACTTCAACGGTAAAGAACACTATATTCAAAACACTGGACGTGGACAGCTAAATACCTCTATCTAATATACACATTGATACCAAACAGTGAGAGATTTGTTGAATGTTCTTGACCTGCCATTGATTATCAAGACATATACAAATCTGCTCCCAATGAAAGTCTTCCAGGCATCCTGGTGTTAGAAGGTCAGGTGTAACTAGAGGATACCTGTGGAGACGTGCCAAGTTTGCACTTCTGTACAAGCGTGTCTAATGATGTTGAACTCATGGAATGACTTCAGACTGAAATCCGAGGTGTACGGAGCCTCCGAAAAAGTAGGAACCAGGTGTCCGGTTCAGATAAGCTTCAAAAGAGAGGACGAGGTACTTTTTTCATCTGAATTCATTTGACTCAAAGTGACTCAAATGTGTACTTTTGTGTACTGGTTTGTACCCAGCGAGTGTGCAACACAAGTAGTCCTCGCTTGAACTCTAACCTGGGTTGCCGCCGGCTAGCAGGCCGGCTTCCTCTTCGTGCTTTTAATGAGAAATGTTGACAAATTGAAACTAAGTGGAGGCTGGGGTAGGGTGGGGGAGGGAGGGCGGGCGGGTAGAATGAGCTACTGAAGTCTGCTCTCTGTTGAATCTAAACAGTCTTGACGGAAGACAGGAGGAGGAGAAGCTGAACAACATGTCGCCCCCGACGTCTGGAAAACCTAGCGTTGTGTTCTGAAGGTCTTCTCAATGTTTTCTCTCACAATACTGGAAATACCTGCTGTGTGATTCTCCTCAGAGCGTCTGAGAGGACAGCAGAGAGAGAGAGAGATTCCTCCTGGACCCCGGTCCCCGGTTGATGACATCATAGCTGTGTTCTGGCTGGGTCACGTCACCCTCCCTCCAGACCCTCTTGGGAAGCTGTGACCACCCTGTCTGGGGAGGAGAGACATTGAAAAACACACGTTCCACTGCCATGCCACGCAAAGATCCTGGCTGGCTTCGATTCACTGCTCCTCACGCACAGAGCCATTGGCCGCCGTCCATATTTATTTCCCATGTTTTCCTTTTCAGCATGAGGGTTATACGCTCTCGACGTTAAGGTCATCATTCCACCGACACTGCTGTAGCCTTACATCACAACAATAACGGCCTACAATACGTTTTACGGCCCCATCTGTTGTTGGTTTGAGATTTATCGTGCTCCTTCAAATGTAATTCACCCTGGATGAGCGGTGATTGGAGAGACAACTGTAAAAAAAAAGAACTGATCAGTGGCCATGTGTTATGGAAACCACATGACGGCAGACTGCAGCAGTAAAACTGGGCGGCCAGGTTGTCTGACAAGGCTGGCTGGCTGACTGTGGTTGCTGTCAGACTGCAGAGGGCTGGGACACCCCCCCTGGGAAAGCCCTGGGGGGTGGGGGGGGGGTGAGACCGACTGACAGGTGGGTCGGTGGGGCGGGGTGGAGGCTGGAAGCTGGAAGAGTGTGTGCACGTGTACATCGTTTGTGTGTGGTGACAGCGGTTTCGACTGTGTGTGCCAGAGTGTGACAACGTGTTTGGGAACAGAGAGGAGCTACGGGGTGACATGGGTGATCTACGTCTGCTGAAGATCTCATGTTGATTTGTGAGCTGCAGCCACGCTCAGGTGGAGAGTGTGTGATGCAGGCCAGAGCTGCCGGAGTTCGGGGGGTAGGGTGGGGTTGTCGGGGACGAGGTGGGGGAGGGTGACGGCGAGGTTACTGATGAGGAGGAGGAGGAGACAGAGGAGGAGGAGGAGGAGGAGAGAGCAGGAGGAGGAGCAGAAGGTGAGTCCTATGTGGCCATGTTCAGGCTCCTGTAAACCAGTACGGCTTCATCCAGTCCACATCCCTTCAAACTTTAGCGCCTCTCTGCCCAAACCCTTCTCTCTTTCCCTTCTTCCCCTCACACCCTCTCTCATTCTTCCTAAACCCCTCCCTCTCCCCTCCCCTCCCCTCCCTCCCTCTCCCCGCCCCCTCTCTCCTCCACATCCTCCCTGTCCCGCTCCCTCATCTGCTGCCTGTGTGTTTTGGCCCGTGCTGCTGGCCCGGCAATGGAGCTGGAGACGTCAATGTCACTGTCTGTGACTCTCTTAATTGCAGGAGTCTGCTGTGAGCATACAAACCCCCCCCCCTAGTGACAGGGAACTCCACGGACTGTGCCAGATATGGACTTCTGCTCGTTATAATAGTCTGACTGATTCTTAACCCAGCACTTACATAACACAGCGCTGTCAATTGGTGTTAATCAGTAATCAAAGTCATCGTGGGATAGATTATTTCTGTAGCTGCGCTGCTGACCTTTTAACCCAGCGTGATGTTGGTGTGCTTGCAGACAGACTTCTCCAGATTCTTCAGTGAGCAGGCCTGCAGTGTTTCATGCTCCTTACCTCTGATCCAAACCCTGGGGGGTGGAGGGGGGGAGGCTGAGAGAGGTTCTGATGACACGGCCCACTGGGTGTGTGCGTGCGTGTCTGTCTGTCTCTCTACGG
Organism: Mallotus villosus; assembly: GCA_903064625.1. Lineage (NCBI taxonomy): Eukaryota > Metazoa > Chordata > Actinopteri > Osmeriformes > Salangidae > Mallotus > Mallotus villosus. The sequence continues at coordinate 134,385 of CAEFZP010002249.1, forward strand.
GTGATTAGGCAATTATTGAAGAATATTTTTCCTATATTTAGAAATACAAACCCAGGGGTTTGGGAGAGAGGGGTTCAAGAGCGTGAGGGGTGGGAGAGCGAGAGGGTGGGAGGGAGAAAGGGTGTTTGAGAGGGAGGGGAGGGGGTGGAGAGCGAGAGGAGGGGTGGGAGAGCGAGAGGGTGGGAGAGCGGGGGGGTGTTTGAGAGGGAGGGGAGGGGGGTGGAGAGCGAGAGGAGGGGTGGGAGAGCGAGAGGGTGGGAGAGCGGGGGGGGTGTTTGAGAGGGAGGGGAGGGGGGTGGAGAGCGAGAGGAGGGGTGGGAGAGCGAGAGGGTGGGAGAGCGGGGGGGTGTTTGAGAGGGAGGGGAGGGGGGTGGAGAGCGAGAGGGTGGGAGAGCGGGGGGGTGTTTGAGAGGGAGGGGAGGGGGGTGAGAGCGGGGGTGGGGAGGTGTAAGAGAGGCTGGGCTCCAGGACTGGAGAGCTGCGGGGGAAGCCACTGAGGGATGAGGTCATCGTGACGTGATTGGCCCCTGCCTCTGCGGTCTGTCCCCATGTGTGAACGCAGGCGTCTCCCACTGTCGCCTCCCTGACAGGCGCAGCCCCTGTGTTTATAGAGGCCTGGGATGCCCCGTATCCCTTACAGTCAAACACACACACAGACATACACACACACGCACAACGGCAGCTCTGACATCAGCCCGCCAGCAATCACAGAGTCATCACGCGGCCCCCACACGTTCTGATTAGCAGCGAGGGGTGCATCAAAGAGAGATGTAACCCAGTCAGAGGGGTGTCATGTGGGCTTCAGTCGGGTGTGGGAGGCCTGGTTTCATAACACTCTCCTGTTTCTAGAAACAGGGTGGGCAGACGGAGGGATGGATGGAGGGATGGGGGGATGGGGGGAGGGCGTGAGTGTGTGTAATATCGTCCCTACTACTGATGGGATCCAGATTTCGTTGGGTCTGGTTTAGCCCACCGCAGGATGCCAGGAGAGGAGGCTAAATGGATTACATTAGCTTCCAAGGGATGAATATTTATCAGGAGTCGAACGAAAGAAAACAAAACTGTTGCCATAACAAATAGTGTTTTCTTTTTTTCCTTTTTTTTTGTTGCTTTTACTGTATCCTAGATTTAGGTTAATGTAGTTCATGCAGCTTGAAATTCACAGAAACGTGAAAACATAACATTTAGACAGTCGTTACCGTGCTGCGGGCTGTGGCTCTCGATACACGGGCTTCGACGCGGGACTCGTCAGGCTTAATGTAAATGTCCACTGCAGTCTTTAAAACTTCTCTCAGAAGAAACCTTTTTCTGTAAGCGAACAGATGAGGTGCTGAACTGAGGCTATTAAAATTGTGATCGCATAGTATGTAATGAAGGTAAAAATCGAATCGTGTTTTATCTGTTTTTTCCCCCGCCAGAGGTCTTCACAGTTACCCACAGATCATTCCCAAACCAACATAAAACCAAGAGAAAGGACAATATAAAACTCTGTTATAACAACAAATTAAAGAGGAGACAAGTAATGTTAGGTGTCTCATTGAATGAGTTCGCCTCTGGACTGTGCACCTATCATAGGACCACAGATCACTCGTGTCTGATTGGCTGAGAGACGTTGAAACCCCCCTCATATGGGAAGGCCCTCCCATCCTCCAGAGAAGTCTTTATGGAAAAAGAGGTCAAATGGCTGAAGTGGCAAGAGAGAGGGAAAAAAAGGAACATAGTCAAATAAACCGAATGTTTTCGAAGCTCACGCGTATTTATTTTCCCTCAAATAAAGCACAGGTATTACTTCTTTATAATTGAGGCTGTTGACGGCGGATTCAAGCAGAGCCCCGTATAGAGTTTCCTGTTTTCATCCGTGTCAATGTTAAATTTATGCCGGGCCCGAGAGAGTCCCAGCTTGGGGAAGTGGGGTCGGTTTTCCAAAGCGATAAAAATCAGCTGGCGCCTGTAGAGGAGGTGACTGTGTATGTCCTGCCACCGGCCAGGACAAAGGAGCTCGCTAGTCACGCGTGAAACGCCTCCGAAAAGCAGGAGGGATTTCCACCTTTATACGCACCTCTGTTTCTGTTTGGATTATACACCCAGGGTGAACGTATATGGCCATGGGTGTGTGTGTTGGACACATACCATCAAAATAGTTTCAGGAATGATCATACCGTCAAATCCTAAATCCCATCTTTAGAAACAACGTTTTTATATAGAAATGACACAAAATGACAGCAAACATACATATTATTACACACACACTCTCTCTGACACAGTGAGCCACGTTCCTTAGCATCCTGTGCCATCATGAACTTCGGCCTGGTAGTGTCAACCGTGATAAGTGGAAGTTTTGATTCAAAGCGACTGCACTCGCTTAAACCATCCTGTAGAATTCTTCATTTCACTGACCACAGTCGGTGGACCAAGCCTCACAGTGGCTACTTGATATCTCCTGAGATGATAAGGCATTAGACTGGTCTGGGTTTCCCCACTGAGAGAAAGCAGGAAGAGCAGAGACAGACATCAACCTTGGGCACGGCTCCGATTCCCTCCCTTTTTCCCCTATGTGTTGTTTTTCCCCCTGCATGAGTCCACACCTCAGCCCTGAACCCTGGAGCTCCCGAGGGAACGGCACCCTCCTCTCCCTCGCCCACCCGTCCGCCCGCCCTCCCTCCCTCCCCCTCCCTGGCCTGTGATCTCCACGCTGGTGAGGAACATTCAGAGGTGTTCTGTTGCTTCCTGCTCCATGCCCCGATTTTAAGTGGCTGCCCTGGAGACTTCAACCGTGGTTACTGAGAACCCCCCCCCCACACACACACACACACCCACCACAACCGCCTCAGTGCCCCCACCCTCAGTGCCCCCGTCCAACTTTACATCCCTGCCTCTCCAACTTCCCCATCTGTGCGTCCCTCGCTCGGCCTGCGAGGGCCCCCTATAAAAGAGATAGGCTCCAGTGAGCCGCTTCACTGAGTGGAGGTGGAGGTGTGCTGGGGCTGGGTGGCCGCGGGTCACGGGAGTGCAGAGAGGTGTAGGTAACACTAGATTTGTAATTACAGACCGTGGCGCTACGATAAGAGGGGTCACAGGTACCTGATAACCTGCTGGTGAGTCACGGCCGCTCTGCGGGCCAGACAGACACTCGCTGTGAGAATGGAACTCTTCCCCGCCGAGTTTGTGTCAATACAGCTTTAGCGACCTCACAGACACATGCGCAGAAACATTGTTGCATACACACACACACATATACACACAAACACACACACACACACGTACAGACACACACACAAACACAGCCACAGACTGCCCTCCCCTAACACAGTCCTCCCCACATAATTGAGTCACCAAGCAAAGTCTGCCTCTCTTCAGATACAGTGGGTAAACAATGAGCGACGAGACAGTCACTGAACCGTCCCCCGGCTGGCTTAAAATATCCCCCTTCAACTGCCATGCTGACGCAGTTTCTGTAGCCGTTTTTTGTTACAATGACAGTGCAGAAACTCATTTACGCCTGAAACCGTTGGCTTCAGGCTCATTCACACACGTGCCGACATTCTTTAGTCCCTTACAGTAATCCTCCCGACATGTAGGTATAGCCAGGTGTTAGGCCAGCTAGCCTGTGGTGAGCTCATCAGCTTGCCCAGCGAGTGACTCCAGCTCTGGCTAGCAGACAGACAGGACAGGACTCCTGGCAAATCTAATAAACCAATTACACTCTCCTTACTCCCACCAAGAGTCACGAGCTCCACACTCGCATATTGGATCTCAGGAAATCGAGGAGGACAATTTCCTCCGAGTGTAACGTTAGAACGCAGAAGCCCGGCTCCCGGAGACTTGGGGCCACCACCGCTGGGCCCGGCCAATTAGATGGAGCCTCCCTGCCGGGGCCGTGCCGACCCGAACACGGGAGCACTCCTGGGGAGTGGAGATCAGAGGAGAGGGGGTGGAGAGAGGAGAGAAGCGGAGAGAGAAGAGAGGAGAGCGAGGAGAGGAGAGGAGGTAGAGAGAAGAAAGGAGGGGAGGGGAGAAAGGAGAGGAGAGAGGGGAGGGAGGGAGGAGCTGAGGGGAGGGGAGGGGAGAAAGGAGAGGACAGAGGGGAGGGAGGGAAGGAGGGAGGGAGGGAGGAGAGGAGAAAGAGTGAAAGAAAAGGAGGGAGGAGAGGCAAGGAGAGAGGAGAGACACGCAGCCCAGAGCACTCTATTATCCTTGGCACACATTTCACTTAACCTCTCTCTCCTTCTTCGCGGCCGGCCCTCTGTTCATGCTGCCTCCCCCACTTAACAGTGTGATCGTGAGACGCGGACAGAGGGAGGAGAGAAGACGGAAGGAAAGAGTTGGGAGTGAGGGGAGAAAAAGTGCGAAGAAACCCCTGTTGTGGCCCATTATATGGTTAGATTTTTAAGAACATAGTGTATGTATCAAGGTCCTTCTGCATTTCCCAACAATTCTGTTTTTTTTAGCAATCCCTCGAGCCGATCTGTTTTCAGTTGGAAGTATCTTTTGCTGGTCCTTGTGGTCTGGTATCATGGGACAGATTTTTTGAGTTGTTATGCATTTTTCTGAGCTCTCTCTGAAATATCCACCCTTGACAAAAAGAACTGTGCTCACAATATAATGTATTACACTGACATGATAAAACCACATTTCGAAAACCTATATGAGATTTAAATGTCAGTAATCATTTCACAAAAATGCATTAGTCCTTGACGATCATTTGTGCTTCCTTTAATCCCAAAGAAAATGGGATTTATCAAAACGATGGACTTGGCACTGCTCATTGTAATCTGACACTGTTTTAAAGCCCTTGAAGTATGCCATTGTTCAGCTTTCCCTCCTGCCCCTCTCAATGTACTAATCCCATTTCCACGCTCTAATGCTGAAATCCCCAGTGGAGATCTATATGAAGGGACCTGGACCTGATCGGCCACACAGGATCAATATCTATTTACCCTGTGCTACTTTCAATGGCAACAGCTCCCATCAAAGTATTGGACGAGTTCTCGTCCAAAACACTTGAGACGAAGTGGATGTTTAGGAAGTTGAGGGGGGGGGCTCAATGTGACTGGTCTATTGGGGGTTGGTAGTGGTGGAGAGACAGGTGCTAGGCCCTGGAAGGCCCTCAGATCTCATCACTCTTTCATTAAGTAGGCATTTCAACCATCACGGTGACTGTGCACAAAGAATGGGGCTTTTCTTCCGACTCCTGTGAGCTCTGATGAGAGAAAAAGAGGAAAGGTGGGAGGAGGAAGGAATGACAGAGAAGAGAGAGAGAGAGAGATAGAGAGAGAGAGAGAGAGAGAGAGATACCGAGATCGAGAGAGAGTAAGACGGACAGAGATACCGAGTTTGAGAGAAAGAAAGATAGAGAGGAGGGGTCTTTTGGACGATAACATGTCAGAAAACCTGTATGAGATCCAATGATGTGCCTCATCACTGAGTGTTATTTATAAATGACAGACATAGTACTTTGCTCTGAATTTGTTGTGCCGTGTGCAGGTTAAACAAATGAGTCAGGCTGTGGAGCGAGTACCCATGTGTAAGTCTAGTGTACACGTCTAGATTGACGTAATGAGGATGAATCTCTGAAGAGTTTGAGGAAGTAGAGGGGAAAGGTGCTATTCCTGTTTTCAGGAGGAAATGAACAGTAGTTTTGTTATCCTTCAAGAGTAGTTAAACCAGTGGGAGAGAGAGTTGAGGCTTGACTTTTCCATTGCGTGGGGAACAACACACAGGTCCTTTGATGGGAGGTGTTTCAGTGTTGTGGAGAGGAGAGGAGCGAGAGGCTGACATCATAGGAAACGGCTGAGTGTTCTTTTGATGTGTCGCCGTGCCACGGACCCGCTAGAGCTGTCTGCCCGTCTGCCAGGCTGAGTCAGCACAGCGCACCAGACACTGCCAGTACCATGACAAATAGACATAAACAGACAGACAAGACAGATAGACAGATAGACAGATATATATCTATATATAGAATAGATAGATAGATATTTTAATCATATCCATATAAAAAGCTTTCTCTGTCTGTTTGTTTTCCAGACCCCTGGTAAGGGACTTCAGAGCATTGTTGCTCCAACAAAGACCTAGCCATTTGATGTCATGAAATGTACTTAGCACAGGGATAATAAGGCATTGTTATTGAGCCATAATGACAGGTTAGAGTGAAAGGCCAGGAGAGTGACCTGCAGAGCTCACACAGGAGCATTCCCTGCCCCAGCATGTCATTGTCATTTAAACTGCTTAGAGGTCATTTCACCTGGAGGCATGGAAGGTGGCTTCACTCACTCATCAGAGTTCTATATTGGAGGGGAGACTGTGCTAGGTTTGTTATTGGGGTAGCCTGAAAGGTGAATTATAGCGTGAGGCTCCACAATCTCCACAACTACAAAAACTAACAAAGCATATGACCTCATATTCATTATGAAAGGTAAACATTGCACAGTTTGAATGCCTAAAGTGTTTAGGTACTACTACAGAAAATGTAAGCTTTTCAGATGATTTGAAATGATTGATGTCTAATATTTTTGTATTCTATCTTCACGCTTTTTTAGTTCTTTGAAATGATTAATGTACACATTATTTGCGTCGATTTTCATCTTGAAAATGACAATACGCTTCCTAAACTGCCTCAAGTGAAATCCATCTGATCCCAGCCCAGAGAGGACAGCTGTGCTGTTTCCAGCGTTGGCTCAGCGAGTCTCGGACGGTTCCTCTCTCCAGACGTTCTGGCAGAGCAACTGAAAGCAGCAGAGCTCCTGCATGGCAGGGAGGTGTGAGCGAGCGAGGGAGGGGGACACTCAGCCCATCCCTCTGAAGGTGTCAGGGCCTTGATAAGTCCTGTTTAAACGTTAGCCTCAGCAAAATGTCGTGTGTCAACAGCTGCCCGTGCCCAAAGCGCTCTGATGTACCTTGGGCAAACACCACGGCCGCCCCTCAGTCGGGGAGGGGTCCTGATGGGGTCCTGACAGGCTGCCGGGGTACAGTCTAGCATGCGTCCTATCCCCTTCCTCAACCTGAAGCCAGTGGGGTTTGGAACACGACAAATAGTCGCACGTAGGAAAGGCAAACAAGCGAGAGCAGGCGGAAGGGGAGTTCAAGTGATCCGAATGAGGCAGCGTCACCATGCCCCCTCCTGCTCTAAGATCTTCCCCACCACCGCCATGACCGCCCCCCACCCACCTGCCCCTCCTCTTCCCCCTCCCGTCTGCTATGCCCAGCTGGCGCTCCCCGGGGGAAAGTATCAGGCAGGTGTGATGGCGGTACCCCCTGGTCCCGGCCCACCTCTGCCTCCTCTGCCTCTGCCACATCATCGATCATCGGAGGAATTCCTCTCGTTCTTCGCGGGGCAACGAGCGAGTAAGTCAAACAAGCCGATGGCCCGACCTCTTGTACCACAGTGGGCCACCGCTGCTACAGTCCACACGCATCTCAGCACATTCAGAGAGCCTCTCTGCATATTCTGGAGCAGACTGCCCAGTCATGGTTCACCAGAGGTTCTGGAACCCACACTAGCAATGAGATCAGGTCAAATCGTTTGGACAGGCTAGAGGTGACGCTTACTGTTTAAGGTACTGTAAAACAGTCACCAAAAAGATGCATTGGATTGAATAATATGCATTATATACAGATTTAGGCAAAGTGGTCAGTATGTACAAAGGATTTATAGGTCCTTTGATTATAGACATGTTTCAACAGTATTCACCATGATTTCAACTGGGTAGAGACAAAAGGTTCATAAACATCTCTAAACAGACACTGGTATAATTCTTACTGTACATACAAACACCCCCGACACACAAGCACACCTTTCCACACGTGCTCAAAAAAACACTCTTTCAAAAAGAGAGGCGGTTAGCTCAAACATTTGCAGTGGAATCCGAGAGAGCAAAGAGAGGTGGAAGACATGATTTAGCAGTTTACTCCTAGTGTTTGCCCCCAATTTTTAACGCTGTGGCTCGAAGTCAAGCTGAGAAGTTTCCCAAGGCCTTCTGTGTCTACAGACGGGCATCCCCTCACACAGTCATGGACTGGGTGTCTATGTCCCCCTGGCCCACCAACACTACCCTAGACTTGGTTTGAGATTTGAAGAACGCACATACACATGCACACACACACACACACATGCACACAGACACACACTCACGTCAGGACCCAGACCTTCTCAAAGAAACGCATACTGTACACACCCACCGCACCAAAACACAAACACACTGTGTGTGCGTAGTGCCTTGATGTCTACCTCCGCATCCGTGCTCACAGATCAACACACACTACACCTAAACACAAACTGTGTGTGTGCACAGTGCCCCCCCCCCTTCCTCCTCCCCCCACCCCCGCATCGTCAAATACAAAGTCTCCGAGTTGTTTGAAACCTAAGCAAGGACACCCCGAGACAGAGTCAGTATCCTTGTTGTCCTAGCAACTGGAGAGCAGGGTACAGAGTTCACGTGATCCTATTTTCTCAATGTCATGTGTAGAAAGTAGCCTTGCTCTGGATCCACTAAGCCACTTCCATTGCCTTCAAGCAAAGGCAATACTGAGGTATCATTTTAGCCAGACTTTGACTGTTGAAATAATGTTGACATGGACTGCACAGTACACGTGAACCACAAGCACCACAACCCAGGAATTAGATACACCTCTTAAAAAGTGGAGGGAAATTGCCCAAGGTTCTCGGTCAGGTATTAGAGTAATGTTACCTTGATGAGTTATAAAATCAGGATAATTATACCTTCTAACTGCCGATGAAACAAAAACAACCTAACCCACAGTTTATCCAATTCCCCCTGTCTCCCCAACATGCTGTTTGGGGGTATAGCGTTTCTGTGGCTTATGTCATCCAGCTGCAAGTAGGGGGCGAGTGAGGCTTGACAGAGGGCATGCTCGACTGACTCTGGGTCCAGTCAGCCAATAAGAGTGAGAGAGAGGAGTAATTACAGGTACAGCTGACAGGCCAATCAGGCTGATTATAATGAAAATGCCGGGTGATGACCCCCTGGAGTTGTGAGATATGAAGGAGAATACTTACTGGCACATTAGCCTACTTTGGATTGAACTTCAGAGGTCCGTTGCAGCCATGCAATAAGGTGTATATATGCATGTTTCAAAAATATAATTAGAACCTTATTTTGAACACATGATATATGAATCCCTTTTATGTTAGAGACCAACATACATCTTAGTTGTCTTATTTCGCCCCAACCTTACCTTGGAACAATATATAGATAATAATAACTAGTATTATTGTTATTATTGTTAATGTTTGATCAAACATTATCAGTTATTAGCTATCATCATTGTTGTAAATATTTCAATAACTATAACAATTAACAATTTAATTATGCATGCAAGCAGTTATAATTGCTGATGTTGTTGTCATTGTTGTTGTTAATAATAGTATATGCACTTATAATATTATTATTACATGTTCTGATTTTCAAATGGATGTTATGGAGGTAGAAGGTATAAGACAGAAATAAAGAAATACAATTAAGCCTATATAAAATCGATAGTGCATTTAATTCTATTGGATTTAATGAAATATGGAACTACAAAATAGATAACTCCAAACCTATATCGGAATTCGGAACTTTATATTCGGATTAGGTTTCTAAAATTAAATAGTAGGATTAGTGAGCAAGCTCTACAAAGAAGCCTTTGTCGCGACTCACACAAGAGTTGGAACGCGCCCAGAAAGGTAGATTTTACTGCTGGCGACACATTTGTTTCGTTTCCGTTTGTGATGAAAATAAAATGGTTTGATTTTAGATGTAGGAGTCACACCATTTTCAATAGAGTAAAGTTGTTTAATAATTTTGTGATTTAATCATGCTACATATTCAATCTCTACCACTTTAAACTGTAATACATTATTATATTATCATATATTTAACTTAAATATGATTAAAACAGTTAAAACATTTAAAATGAAAAACAAATTACTAACAGAAATACTTGATATGATTATGATTATGATCTATCTATCTGTTTATCTGTTTATCTGTTTATCTGACTATGTCTATCTATCTATTTATCAATCTTTCATCTAATGGAATCATTTAATGGAATGCTTTGGCAAAAGAGAGAAATAGATAAAGATAGAAACAAAAATGAAACGGAAAGATGCAGACAGATTCAAGGCATTTTGCTCCACACTTTTAGTTTGCTTGTAAAGCCCGTGACAATATGCATATATTATCTGTCATCCAAAAGGTTTTGTTTGCCTCAATTATCTGTTCTATTCATATTTCAAACCATATTGTACCCTTTTTATTGAAAATGTTTTGGATACTTTTATTTGTAACTAGTCTTCACAATAAAATGTCGTTCTGAATTAGACGTAACTAATCAATATAGATAAACCAGACTATATGCTCAAATATGATCGATTGTGTATGTGCTTATTTTATTGCCTAGACATGATTGTTTATCAAGATATATTTATTCCCCTACTTTGTGAAAGGCAGCACACCACACGTGCAGTAAGTTTCTGGACTGCTGTCTCCCCCTATTGGTAAGCCTGGAATTGGCATTTCTGCTTTACGCTGCAGTCACTAGTCTGAAACCCGTATTTCATCGTATTTCACAAAGACGTCCATACTGTGTTTCTTGACATTTATCACCAAGCCACCCGATCTGACAAAAGGACGACTAACCACATACAAGTAGACGTTTCTATTTATTCTGGATTTTGTTTTGTAGGGAAAAAAGGACACCTAGTTCTGTACAACATACTCAATGAATATATAGAGAATAAATGCTAGTTTTGAAATAATTGATTATGAATGTCTTGGTCTTGAATATGGGCTATACTCCAAACCTGACCCCGTCTGTAAAATTGCAGTTTTTCGTTTATTCCGTCCCCTGACTGTCCTTGGCATATCTAAATAATAATGCATTTTTAGACTGTTTATAATGAACCGAATTTCTCTAATAAAATGTAAAGTTAATGAGGTATGTTTAGCCTATACCTATTTGGTGTAATTAAGAGGTGAATCTCACTGTTGTTGAGTAGGCCTACTCGAATTTCGTCTCCGCCTCCTAGAATTTCATCCAATCACCCCTTCGTCTCCCTTATAAATGGAGCCTTCGCTTCAGACTTCTCAGTAATCTTGAACAGCGGGCACTTTCTGCAAAACCTGCCCATATATTGTCATTTAATATTTTTGCAAAACATTCCTTCGTCCGCAGTGTCCACTTTTCGTATTTGCTTGTAGCTCGCACAAAAACGATTGAAGGAGACTTGAAAGGACTTTAGCTACATTCTGACAGATTGCTCTGGTGGAGTGAAATTTGTCAATCAATTTGCGCGACTCCTCGTCAACTCTAGCCTTTGATTACAACTGAGGGATTCTACAACCTGAAAATAACGGAATTTTCTTCCCAAGAGATATTCATTTCAACTTGCTGTTCGCAAATTATTTCGCATGAATCTACTCGACCCCTACCTGAAGATGACAGACGAACAGGAGAAGTGTCTCTCTGACGCTCCAAGCCCAAGCATGTCCGACGATTCGGCTGGTTCGCCGTGTCCATCAGGGTCCGGCTCTGACACCGAGAACACCCGGCCGTCAGATAACCATCTTCTGTGCCCAGATGGACCTCTTGGAAAGGAGGAGGGAGACAAGTTCCCCATATGTATCAGAGATGCGGTCTCGCAGGTGCTGAAGGGCTACGACTGGACCCTAGTGCCCATGCCAGTCCGCGTAAACGGCTCCAGCAAAAGCAAGCCACATGTCAAGAGACCCATGAATGCCTTCATGGTGTGGGCTCAAGCCGCCCGTAGGAAACTGGCTGACCAATATCCGCATCTTCACAACGCAGAACTCAGCAAAACTCTCGGCAAACTCTGGAGGTAAGTTTATTCCTCATCACTTTCACGCACGGCCGCAGTTACATTATCATAGCACAGTCATAACCATTGCTTTTGTGTGCATTACCATTTGTGTTATTATTGAAGCAGTAATGTGTAGCCTAATATTAGGCTACTCTTCATGTTAAGTTTCTCCATGCATTATTTGTCCATGAGTAGATAGTAATACTAGTACTATTAACTATTTAATGTAGCTCATTTCAAAGCTTGTTTCAATGCAATCTCAGCAGAAACATGGACATTAATATGTGCACGTTTTCGTTGTGATTTTCAGATTGCTTAACGAAGGAGAGAAGCGTCCATTCGTGGAAGAGGCTGAGCGTTTGCGAGTTCAGCATAAGAAAGACCATCCTGATTATAAGTATCAGCCAAGACGTAGAAAGTCAGTAAAGAACGGACAGAGCGAGTCTGAGGACGGCGAGCAAACCCACATCTCTCCCAATGCCATCTTTAAGGCGCTTCAACAGGCTGATTCTCCTGCTTCTAGCATGGGCGAAGTGCATTCCCCTGGCGAACATTCAGGTAAAGACAAAAACATTTAAGTCGTTTACTCTGGAAAAGATGATGAGAAATGCTCATTTGTGACGTAAAGATGAATGTTTTGGCAATTGAATTTTTAAGTTTCACTTGGCTCAACGAATTTTTCGCATTTTAGAAGCCACACTGAACAGACACCTGTAAATGATTAGTGTTTTTACAAGCCATCATGCAAATTTACCACCTGTCTTTACACCAGCACTTATCTCTTCCTCTTCAGAACCTCATGTGAACACATTGTGTTATGTCACCAGTCACTGTTGCAGGGAAACTCATAAATCTTTATTGGAACCCTGTTTGCGTCAATAATATATTGTGGACATAGTGAAATAAAAAAATTGTCTTGCTTCCCTCTTTAGGTCAGTCCCAGGGACCACCAACACCACCCACCACCCCTAAAACGGACCTTCCTACTGGCAAAGCCGACCTGAAGAAAGAGGGTCGCCCAATGCAAGATGGCACCGGCCGCCAGCTCAACATTGATTTCAGGGATGTGGATATTGGTGAGCTGAGCAGCGACGTGATCTCCAACATCGAGGCCTTCGACGTCAACGAGTTCGACCAGTACCTGCCCCCCCCACGGCCACCCGGGGGGCCCCGCCGGAGCTCAAGCCGGCTACACGGGCAGCTACGGCATCAGCAGCTCCTCCGCCAGCCAGGCAGCCAGTGCAGCGGTCCACGGCTGGATGTCCAAGCAGCAGCAGCAGCAGCACTCTCTGACCACCCTGGGTGCGGGCGGGGATCAGGCCCAGGGCCAGCAGAGAACCACCCAGATCAAGACGGAGCAGCTGAGCCCCAGCCACTACAGCGAGCAGCAGCAAGGCTCCCCGCAGCACGCGGCCTACGGCTCCTTCAACCTGCAGCACTACAGCGCCGCCTCCTACCCCTCCATCACCCGGGCGCAGTATGACTATTCAGACCACCAGGGCGGCGCCAACTCCTACTACAGCCACGCCGCCAGCCAGGGCTCCGGCATCTACTCCACCTTCAGCTACATGAGCCCCAGCCAGAGGCCCATGTACACCCCTATCGCTGACCCCACGGGGGTGCCCTCCGTGCCCCAGACCCACAGTCCACAGCACTGGGAGCAGCAGCCTGTCTACACACAGCTTTCCAGGCCCTGAGAGCCACAGCTAGGGCTCCCCGTCCCCAGCACAGACTGATCCAGCCCCCCTCCACACCACCCAGAGACTTGCTCCCACCCCGTGGCCTAGCGCCACCACGCCACATTACCCTTCACCACCAACAGAGAAACATGACAAGGACTTTTTATAGTACTGAAAATATATGAATATATATATCTTTGGAATGGCTCACGACAGTGCCTTTTTTTTTAAATGCTTGGAGTTGTGATTATATATTTTTTAGATATAATGTAAAGAAACTCTTCTGAAAAGATCCTCTGTGAGGACATATTGGTCATGAATATTTTAGTATGTACTGTGTATGTGTTCTGCTCTTTGGTTCGTCGTCATCTTTACAGGGGATTTCTACATTTATAATGAAGAGTGCAGCAGGATCAAGTCCTATGAAGCCTTACTACTTCTCACTGATGTATTTTTGTACAGGAAGTCAGAAAACGTCCCTTGACCCGACACTGCCGTCTTATAACACATTTCTGCTTTGATCCTCTGTACTGTACATATTTTATTGTAAGAATTGAGCAAAGCTGGTTCAAATAGTTGTAGAGGGCCCAGCTGTGTCCCGAGATATGACAGTCCATATGTGAGTTAGGCAGATGGATATAATTTGTTGTTGTCGCTTTAGCACATTAGCTCAAGTTGTTGTGTTGGAGATGCCATAGCAGGTGCCATGTAGATCTATCAGGGGCCTTACTATGTAGCTAGATGTGACTGATCAACGCATCTATTCATCTGAGTATTGCCTTCATACCATTGGTGCCTGTTGCCAGAGTGGAGAAAGATAGCTCTGTATGCTAATGTTGCCGTGTAGAAGCCACAGCTGAGTTCTCACTTCCTGCTTGGGGAGCTACAGGAAGTGCCCTTTGACCTGAGTCTCTCCTGCAGGTCTCGGCTGAGTCTGCCGTAACCTCTCTCATTCCAACAGCCCCTTCCAGTTCTTAACCCTCTTAATTTATTCCTTAGCATTAATTTTATTTGAAAATAATTACTATTTGCAATTTATCTTTTAATTCAGCAGCAACTAATTGAAATGAAAAGGTTTTCTGCATAAGGTTTTGCTGTCTTATGTGGTACAAATTGTAAGCATTTTTTTTGTTTATTTATCAATTGTAAATGTTTCGGTTTAAATGTTCCTTTTTTGATCTAGTTATGTACAGATTACTTATTATGATGAACTTGATCTTAAATCTCTAAAAAAGAAACTGGAAGTTTTTATTTTCATTCTAACAAATATGGATTAATGGCTATTGAAAGTTGTGGCTGCATTATAAAGACTTTTATTCTATAGAATCACCAGCATACTTTTTTGTTTTTGAAAAAAAGTGATTTTGTTTTCCTATTCAATATCTTAGTTCACATGTTGACATGGTCTTAATGCAAATGAATTATTGTTTCCATAGGTAAAACATGCCATTGTCTTAAAAGAAGCTTATCTTTTGTATTATATTGTTTGCAATAAAAAGAAAACATATCGAAAATAACTTATTGACTGATCCCCTTTCTTGAAATAATTGTAATATCTCTTTTTTTATGGGAAGGTAGCATGACATGAACTAAAACACTAAATCGTGTAAATGCCAGAAGAGTTGGGTTTCCTCATTCTCTTGCAACACTTTATGAAGGAAGTTGACATACACTGAAAGAAAACAGTAAGACTGAGACGTCATTTACTGGCTTTAAATCACTGAGGCTCTGGTATGTGGCTGTTATTCAAAGGCACCAAAGTGTATAGAACACACAGACCAACAAATCCAATGTCCAGGGCCATGAAAAGCACCCCATCCACAATGTTACTGTTTTGATTTAAAACTAAATTCAAAGCTAAATTCTAAAACAATGATCATGGAAGCGTGTGTCTGTTGTAAAAGAGGGAAACAGTTCAGTTTAGCCTTTCATCTAAAATCCTGCACGGCAAATCTATGCTGCAACTGAAGCTAGATGACATCCATTTGGTCTCACTCACAAGACTCAAAAGCCAGACTGAAATCAAACTTTTACTCGCTAATACCACATGCGGGCCGACCTGTGGTGTGTGGACTGTTGGCTAGCTTCTGGCTTCTCAGACAATGAGGTCACAGGGCCATCGTTGCTACGGCCTATTGAGATGATGTATGTCCACACCCTCCACAGGCCTGTATACCCCACTGCTAACAGCAACAAACTGCCTATAAATGTTGTTTATTCATTACCGGCCAATGCAAAAAGGAATAGAGTTGGCCTCGATAAATCAGAGACAATGTAAACATAATCAGGGCCCAAGTATGGGAACTGAGTCTTCATGTTGAAAGCTGAAGCAGAGTCTCAGATGACATCTCTGTCCTCACATCAACTGGACTAAAACCATTCTCTACCACCCACCGCTGCACCTCATCACACTGGAGCTAATGGACGCCTCGTCTACTAAACCACCACATCCACCAGAGACTGTTGGTGTCGATCCAGCGTCAGGACTACATGACCAGATCTTGAACTCATACTTAAACACCACACCAACTAGGTGAAAACACTTTTGTGGTCTGAAAACAGGATTCAAGAACCAAATTACCTCAAGTTAGTGTGTGTGGAAAATGTCCAACTCTACTAAAACTGGACCAATGGCACTCTCATCCTACTTTATGAGTCATGCCATGGCTGTGTGAGAGAGCTAATTAGCGTTAGCAACCTTTTTATGGTCTAGCTATGATGACTCAGCTTTCTTTGGATCAGGTCAGTGTGTGGATGTCAAAGGTCCCAACAATCCTCAATGGATTCCCCTGAAGTAAGGGGGGGGTGGAGGGAGTTCCCCTAACCGAAGAACTAATGGGGAAGGACTTATTTGACAAACGTCGCTTTATCTGGAAAGTGGTGTGTAATTTCTCAGCGGTATTTTCTATACTGCTGACTGTTGTTATGCTGTGTGTTGAGTTCTGCTATGTAGTTTCTAATACCGTAGGCTGATAGACATGATAATAACCAGTGAAACAGTATAATGCCATTGTTGAAAGCCTAGAGCTCTACCCATCATAGAAAGTGACAGAAGATATTCTTCCAAGCCACAGGTAGTATGTATGTAAACAAAAGCACCATACACAGTCTTTCTGATAGCTGCAGTCTACTGTACAAGGCTAGGACAGCGGTCTGTCTGCTTGTGGCATGAGCCTGTAGTGTTGTGCTGCGGTTACTTGGGATGGGGCTAGCAGACAGAACCTCCACTCCCCTTAACCCCCCTAACCCCCCTTACCCCCACACCCCAGACCATGACAGGGCAGGCTGCAGGCTGCGGGCTCCCCTCCCTTCCATGTAGACCCCCTGAGACGCATCAATCACTGCCTCTGCAGTGGCCCGGACCTGGAGCAGGGCAGCAGGGAAGCGGAGGTGGAGGGGGCTGAAGGGCCAAAGGGCGAGGGGAGACCGGAGACCAGGCCCACGGGAGAGAGAAGAAGGAGGGTCGACAGTGGGGGAACCTTTAGGGAAGAGAAGGGTTTGAGGGAAGACACAAAGCCAGATAACGAGGTTGTTGTGTCGGAAGCTCCACAAGTATTCCTGCATGGCTTTCTGGACAATCGTTTCAGTCCTCTCCTTCAAAACAGAAGCCAACGAGAATAAGCGAGACTAGACAGCCATCATCCAGCAAGTCTGAGGAAACTATCAGCCCACTCATACACTCTGGATGTGTATGAAACATGATCCCTCACAGGCATGCAGAAGTGAGCTCCATCATCCCCAGCTGCTGAGGAGGAAGAGATGGGGATGACTGTCAGTCAGAGGCGGGCAGGACTCTCTCCCCAGTCTGACATTCAGCCAGGGGGTGACGAGGGCCGCTTTCATTGGATTTCATCAGATTAGTGCGTCATGTGTCGTCGGTGGCAACGAGGCAAGGCTCCGTCAGGAAATAAGATCAACAGCGAGGCTCTCCCTACTTAGCATGTGTGACTCATCGTCGGGGCAGTGCCACGGACATGTGCAGCCTCACCCCGTTAAAGACCGAGGGAGGGAAGAAGACAGGGGGGGGGGTAGGAGGAGAAAAAGAAAGGGTAGAGGAGTGAAGAGAGGGGGGAGGAGAGGAGGAAAGTTGAGGGAGGGCGCAAACCGAAACCATGGCAAGGCAAACATCTCATCAAATGCAGCTGGTCAAATGGAACTGATCATGCTAAAGGCTTACAGTGCACTGTAGTTATCCAACTGACATGTCTTCATCAATCAGTTCTAAGATATATACACTCCACCATTGTTGCACAATTTACAATTGGACATATTGGTCTTCAGTGTTTCTTAAGAGGGAAAATAAGTTGACAAACAGAACGAATGAAAAATTCCCTCCACATGGCCCAGCTTAACTGTGGCTCAGATTGCCATGGTGGCAACTGTGTCCATCCAGTTAAACGTTTGTGTGTGTGTGTGTGTGTGTCTGCGAGTGTATGTGGAAGTGTGTGTAGGCTACGTGTGAGCATGTGTGTGTACGTGTATAAGCATGCGAGTGTGTGTGTGTGCGTGAGCATGTGTGTACGTGTGTAAGCGTGTGTGTGTGTGCGAGCATGTGTGCAGTCAGACTGACCCCCTCTAAACAGCAGGAGCGCGCTGATGAATGTTCTTGAGGAGGATCGGAAACAAGACCAAATTTTTCTCTTTCTCAGACAGGGCCCTCCATGGGCAATTTTCCCAGGACGACCCCATTATTATTCCACAGAGACGTCTGCCCCCGCAGAACCCGATGGGTGGTCTCTGGGAGGGCAAAAGGAAGAGGAAAAGAAAAGGAGAAAAATCACCCTTGGAAACTGGACCACAATAAAATAGAAAACAAAGTAAAATGAAGACAAAACAAAGTACAGACAAACAAGGCCGTGCACATATTGAGAGAGCTGTGTACCTTGGTGCAGGGTGATAAATTAGGTGTGTGTGTGTGTGTTTGTGCATTGCGTGTAAGCATTCACGTGCTTGGGTGTGTGTGAATGCACGTTCTACATGTGTACAACTGAAAATGCACAGGTTCAAATAGGGAACATCATATTCAACTTTTGTTTTGAAGTGCCGTGTTCCATATTCATTACATTGCGACGGATGTCGACAACAGGAACTTGGATCTTCTCAATGAATATCCCCCTCCTCGAGGCGAACACAGTACTCTGACATTTTTTTATTTATGTTTTATTCCAGCCTCTACTTTGTACTCACACATTTATCCAGTTATGACATTACATACAGTGTGTCATTGTTTTGGACTTGTCCATATCACACTTGACGTCCCACTCAACAGCATAGTGCAGTCCACATTGTACTCCAGTGTTAACATGTATCCTTCAGGCCATAGCTATGGAGCCAGCGCTAGCAGTTTGGACTGCTCACAAGTACAGTTTGAATTGACCCCCTCTCTGAGTTCCTTCTCAATAGCCCACTCCATTAAACCCTGGCAAAAAAAAACCCACAGCCAGCCAGGGGAGGGAACTCCTGCTAAATCAAGCTGATGGACTCGTCCTCAAAGCCTGGGCACATAACAGGCCAGAACTGGGCGGCCAGGGTGGGGGTCTGGGATCTGTGAGTCGGGGGTTGTCCATGACCATGGTAACGGCACCCTGGAGGTAAAAACTGCTGGTTGTCTGCATTGTGATGTGGGGGTTCACGCACTGCAGGCTGGCTACCTCCAGACCTATGTGTCGCTGGCCATCCTGTGTGTCAGGCCAAAATAAGTCGAATCACAAGACCTGTAACTGAACCGGTTAAACGCGGTCAGCGGTCAAATTCTGGCTCTGAGACTTCCTGTGTGTTTCAGGAAGTGGCTCTTTGGCCCTGTCTTGTGCCACCACCCCACGAGGGCATCAGGCTGGGTGGACTGCCAGGCGACCTGGCCGGGCCAGCTGGTCCTCTGGGTCCCACGTCGAGCTCCTTCCCTTTGTCTGACCATGTGGAAGAAAGCTGGCACCGGTCCCAGGTCAGCGGAACCAAATGATATTACCATAATCCCATTAAGTGTGTCTGGGGCCTCAGGAGCCCCAGATGAGTGTGAGAGGAAGCTGGGTGAGGGGGGCGAGAGAGGAGCACTCTGCAACCGCGGCACACACACACAGCAGACTCCGTCACCGTCCATCCACCGCTCCCTGTCACCGGGGGTGGTTATCTGGAAGAAACCAAGAGATAGAAAAGCAGATGGTATTGCGCTGTACAGTAGCCTAGTTGGGATTTTGGGTTGACCCAGTTCGACATGTTCTTTCGAAAGCAAGGGTTTCATTTGAGTGCGCTGTGAGATTATTACTGATAGGGGAGATTTACGATTGGCATGGAAATAATACCGAACTTAGTAATAAAAGCATGAAAATGCCTAATGGGCACAGGAACTAACTGTAATTCAGGCCAGAAGCTTGTTAGATGGCTAGAGCAGGTTAGCATGTACTGTATAAGCCTTCATACAGTAAAGGAAAGTTATCATCCTTAGATCCTTTATAATCCCCTTATTGTTCTGCACAGGATTCCTTACAACAACAATAGAGATTTTTCCATCCATCTTTCCATTTGTTTCCAATTAGACTTAGAAGAGAGAGAGTTCCATACTATAATCCTTCCACATGAGTTGCTGTTGGTCTCTGCTAACTCCTGTCATTACCCTGTAAATCTCTCTCAACGTATCCATTTACCAAGCATGTCCCCATTGGACACAGAGTATTTGTGTTGTGTTGAACCACAAAGGGAGCAAAAAAACGATATCACCCTTGTATGAGATTTGATATGGGTGTAAGCTGAGGTCCTGGAGCTGATCCTGGAGGCGTGGCCTGAGGGCTAATGTACTCAGGACGTTTATTTAATAGACAAGACGGGCTTCTCCGTCACAAAAGAAGAGAGGACAATGAATGAAACGATAAATTCCGAGGTGTCTTACTAACCTGTTCCCTGCAGATGAACTGTCAGATTACTGCATCAAGCCTTTTTAGTGTTTTTAATTTGTATTTATTGTGGTACTGTGTTGTACTGTAAAACGATCAAGATAAAAATATATATTCAAAGCAAAAAAATATTCTTCTTCCTTGGGATAACAGATAAACATTCAACAAAGAAAATGGCTGAATTGAAGTTTCTCTTATTGGGGAGAGGTGGGTTTGATCAAGCAGTAAGGGCAAGCTGTGTGTGCGTTTGTGCTGTGTTTCTCTCAGGCAACCAGGCAGTATAGTGGAGCAGACTAATGCTAAGAGACCCAGTGGCATTGTCAGCTAGTATTTCTTTACTCATTGAGCCTCCAACATGTCTTGTTTTCCCAGTTCCTGTGTCTCTCTGTGCTCTATAGACGCCTCTCCGACAGGCACAATCCCTTGTCCAAATAAGTTAATACCTCAACCAACATGTCAAAGTAAAGTTCAGGGCCAGATGCAGATTCCTTGGTGAACATTCTCTAGCATGGCAGTAAACCAATTAATTACACACACTGGGATTGCCATTCTCATGGAAACACACAAACATTTAGAGAGGGATATGTGTGTGTGTGTGTGTGTGTTTGACTTTGAGATTAAGAGGTACAGAACATTCAGTTGGCTAACCTCGCACTATGGCTTAGTGGCGAACGCTCAGAACCCAAACGTACGCTGTGGAAACAGCTCTGATTGTCTTTTCGTTGGATGCAACCATGACTCTCTCTCTCTCTCTTTCTCTCTCTCTCTCTCTGTCTCTCTCTCTCTCTGTGTCTCGTCTCTCTCTCTCTCTATCTCTCTCTCTCTCGTCTCTCTCTATCTCTCTCTTTCGTTCCTCTCTCTCTCTCTCTATTCACCCCCTCTCTCTTTTTCTCTCTCTCTCCTCTTTCTCTCCCCCCGTCTCTCTCTCTCTCTCTCTCTCTTTCTCTCTCTCTTTCTCTCTCACACACACACACACACAGCTACCAGATGCTCTCTTGTTGATACACTTTACGAGTGTGTGTGTGTTTCCCTGAGTGTTTATTTGAAACCATTGGTTGTTTTGTTTGGAGTTTGATTTCACACCCCTGTGGTCCTCCTCACCATCCCGCATTTCTACTCGTCCTCCGCTAGTTTGTCCTGCCTCTCCTCCTCCTCCTCCTCCTCTTCCTCCTCCTCCACAGTGAACCTTGACTTCACTCCAACATATGTGCCTTGACATGGTTCGTCTCTGTGGCCTCCTCCTCTGGGGAAAGGGCTCAATGAAATATGGACAGAAAGCCAGCGGTCAATAGGGTCTTCTCCAGCCTCATTTCCTCCATGCTGGCCTCAGCCAGGGACCAGTGGAGAGGCCCTGGCCCAGCTCTGACAAACCAGGAGGAGACCAGACACCAGAAGAGCCATACGTAAGATAAATGTCACTTCACTGTAACATGCAGTACCTTGACTCATGTTGACTGAGGAGGGTAATAAGACAGTAGTTATGTGCTCTCTGTGGAGACTTGCCTGTGGATCGTGGTGAGTTTTCCTCGTTGAGCTGCTCCTGCTGCAGCAAGGGGGGGGGGCAGGGGGAGGGGGAATGAGCTGTGCGGGCTCTCTCTGATTACAGCATCTATCAAATGAAACCTCAGAGGATCTGAACGCATGATTCCGCGAAGGCTGTGTTTCTATAATAGATACACAGTTGATGTTCTTCTCTGGTCTATTTCTCTCCCTTTCTTTCTCTTTCTTTCTTTCTTTCTTTCTCACTCTCGTTCTCCCTCTATCTTCACCGCCTCTCTCTGCCTCCTTATAATGCATGCAGCGTCTTTAGTGCAGTGAGTAATGTGCAGGGCTGGGGGTGGGGGTTATGGCGGCTTGCTCCACAGCACGCCCTATTATTTTCTCCCCAGGCAGCCTAGTGCTTTCCAACTACCTCCGAAACATCAGCACTTTTTCACAGCCTTATCTCCCGCACGGGGGAACATTCAGAAACCCACCACAGTGGGGCTCTTGTCCAAAGCCTTTCATGTGGCTCTAATTTTAGAGAAGAACATTTGTTTTTACAGAGGACCCATTCCTTTGAGACAGTTTTATCTGTTTGATGGTCGCATATCTTGTGCAATGGGTCACTCTTCCATCTCAGTATGGTACTGTTTCGAGTCAGAACTTCTTTTTTTCCTCTTGAAGTGTTTCCTGGCAGGAATATTGTTCTGTGAACCCCTTTCTGGTGCCCCAGCTACTGCCCGGGGCACAGCAAACATGGAATTAACATCAAGTCCCAGAGTGCTTTGCAGCAGCAGCTGGGGGGAACAGGTGTGTGGCAAGCACATGCTCAGGGTGACAGAGTCTGCCACATGTTGAATACATAAAACCACCGTTTCTCTGCCTGTCTGGGCCAGGGTGGGAGAAGGGGGGAAGGAGAGGAAGGAGAGAGAGAGAAAAGAGAGAGTTCTGATTCTGGCCCGGAGGTCCTGTGAGAGGCCATGTCCATGTCAGATGATCATAAGTCAGGGGACAAGCGCAGTCCATCTGGAGAAAGACACAGTGGATAGAGTGACTGATGCCTGCTAAGTGTCTGACAGGTATCATTGAGACACCCAGTTTAAGCTCTATTTTTACAGGAGGGTTCCAGAAAAAGGAATTCGGCCAAGTAAAGACCCTCCAGAACTCAACCTGATTATTCCCTAGACATATTCTTTCTCTCAGTCTCTCACTTTATCCTTCTCTCACCCTCTCAAAGTATACCGCTCATCTCCACTCGCTCTGCTCTCTCGTCTCTCTCTCGCTCATCTCTCTCTCTCCCCACTCTCTCTCTCTCTCTCTCTCTCTCTCTCTCTCTCTCTCTCCCACTCTCTCTCTCTCGCTCTCTCTCTGTCACTCTCTCCCTCTGTCTCTCTCTCGCTGGTGAGGTGAATGTTTGCATCCTGCTGTGAGATTCCAGGAGGACGTCAGGAAGAGGAGCATGAGGAGGAGGTTAGGGCCTGTCCAGAATGTGCCACGGGGACCCGAGGCAGTGGCAGGAGATCAGACTCTGCCATCATCGTGTGTCTCTCTGTCTCTCTCACTGCAGGAAACCCCGTCCGAGAAAACAACATTTAAACCTTTTTTTTTGTGATAACATAATACATGGAGTAATTTATTGCATTATGGGTGTATGACTTCACATCAGCCAGTCCCTGTAGTCGTCTCCCAGCATGTGAGAAGCAAACCTTGCAAGAGTATGCCTGCTTGCCAGACCATTGCCACGCATTGCCATGGCGACAGAGCCGGCCGGCGTTCTTGGGCCTCACAGCTCGAAGGCAGCCAATCAGAGAGCGGGAGGCAGTTCTCCGAGCCTGGGAAAACTCAAGCCTCTTCCTGACTGATGAGGACTGTGAAAACTTCAGAATTCCGTCCCTGACGTGTCAACAAACATCACAGCGTAGGTTCAGCTACGCGAGCACTCATGTGTAAAGATCCAGCGGGCCTGTTCCACACCTTGTTAAGGTTTTCTCCCTCCTCCTCTGCCTCTCTGGTAGACCCCATCGGCCCCATACCGACCCCAGCCCTGCCTTGGCCCTTTGGACTGAGCCGCTGACCCCAAAGCTCTGAGGACCACTCGGAATTTCTCCCCAAACAATTGCAACAGGCCGGACAAAATCTGGCCTCCAGACCTTTTCCCCTCTCTTTCTCCACATGCTTTCTCGGCTCCAAAGCTCTTCTTTATTTGTTGTCCAACAAATGGACGTGTTACGAGTGCCTAGCCCTGACGGTAAACGTTATCAACACCCTGAGCTGTGTGGTACACAACCTGGCTGCCCAAGGGGTCAAATCAAACAGCTGTCACATCTCTGTGCGCTCGCAGTCACAAGGGAAGAGAGAGCAGAGGAGACCTTTAACACAGGCGAAACCTAATCCACCAAACACCAGAATCCTAATGAACATAACCAAAAACACATAGGCAGGAAAAACAGTTAGTGCTACAAAGTAAACAGTTTGGAAAATAAGTCTAAATGTTTACATCCGTATTTTCACTGTATAATTGTGTAAAATGGAGTAAAGCGTGGCTTTTTTGTACGATTATTTAAGTGCTACCTGGTCCTAAAGGAAAGCTAACGACCTAATGTTGGTGCCTGCTCATTCCACAGTGACCATGAGAACAGAATCTGCTGCAGGATCCAGGAACGCACTGTTGCATATCAATGGCCCACACGAAGAGAGAGAGCATGAAAGAGGGAGAGAGAGAGAGCGACAACAAAAAGGGAGGAATAAAAGGGCCCCCACTGCCTGGCCGACACACACACGCACACACACACACACACACACACACGCACACACACACGCGCACACACACGCAGAGCAGTGAAATATGACAGCCCCACGGTGAAGGAGGTGGGGGTGAGGGAAGCCATATTGTAACAATCTTATTCTGTGGTCATTAATCGTATCCTGCTGTTCCAGCCTCCCCGACTGTGTATGCTGAGCGTATGTCAAACACATTTCCCCTCTCTCGGCGGGCGCGCTCCCAGCCAGCTCTGCTCCCGCACAAAGACCCAGACCCTGAGAGCTCCCGAAGGCAGACAGGCCACATAATCTCCCCCTGGCCCTGGCTCCAGCACCAATACACAGGCTGAGGCAGAGGCTGGGTCAGGCAGAGCCAGGGGGGGGGGTAGAGGCAGAAGCACAAGCTGGGACGGTGTCAAGGACGGGGACGGGGAACACGGTAGGGCAGAGTCAGGGACAGGGACCCATAGAGGGGCTAATCAGGAGAAAGAGGAACATTTTGACCAATCAAAAAGGTCTCGATTGGTCAACTGATATCATCAGACATCATTATACATATGTAGTAGAAGCGAGCAAGGCATGAAAAAAGACGTGAAGAAAGGTATAAAATCAAATGGTGATGATGAGACAGGTATGCTACCTAAGGCTACAGTGCCAATACGTATGGAAAATCGAATAAAACACATAACATTGTCTACTTTAAAAAAATCGAATTCTGTATCAAGGATTTCTGTGGCATTCTGGCCAACGTCTAAAATACAAATACCGGCTTTGTTAAAAGCAAAATAGTATGTCGCAACGTCACCTATCTGTCAGACACTTTGGTGTAACAATGGCCTCTAAGCAGTAGCCAGTAGATCAGTTTACTGCTGGCAGAGAGGATGAGGCAGTACCGAGGGCCAGAATGAGCCCATGAGCCCACAGTGGGCAGCTAGGGTATTCATGCTAAGGGTTGGATATCTGAACGTACCCAGGAGTACCTGAAGGCATTCATGCTCATGTGCACTACTCCTGCTGTACTGCACACTGACAATGCAGGCTAATCCGATACTGGACTTTTAACTGGGTTAAAGAGTAAATACAGTATGTGTGTCTAGCATAGCTGTTGCCAGGGGTTGCACATGACTAGCTGATAAATGACGGGGGCGGTCACGGTATCGATTGGTCATTTTGTTTCTTCTCTACTCTCTCAACAAAGCCTTGACATTCCACACTGACTTGAACCCAGTGCTTCACGGTGACTCGGCTAAAATGTATCTTTATTAGATTTTCAGCTCCGCCAGCGCACAGTTTCAATGTTACTGTGTGCTGATTTCTAGGACAGGAGAACTCATCTTGGATGTGAGCGTCGTTGGGTAACCCACATGACCTCTGCATGTGGCCCAGCTCTGAAAAAAAAACGATTGAGCCAAGGGGTTCCGGAGGGGGAAACGTTCTCAGGCCTTTGAAAGTGTTGTAGCCCCACAGATCTCTCTACAGACACGTACTGGGCATTTGGCAAGCGTTATGGATCTTTCTCTCTCCCTCTCTCCTCTTTTACCCCTCCATCCCTCCCTCATCCACACTCCCCCTCTCTCCTCTCTTACCCCTCCATCCCTCCCTCATCCACACTCCCCCCCCCGCCCTCTGCCTGCAGTGAGCTTTCTCATTAGGGCAGCGATGATATAACCTCTTCTGTTTCAGCAGCTAGCTTCATTCGTCACGGTAAGTGACAGCTGACTGACAGGTGGCGGAGCCGGGCAGGGGACAGGAGAGACCTCAGTGGCGTCGGGAACAAAACCACCGAATCAGCACTTTTTTTTCTCTTCGACATGAATGGAAAACGTTTTTTTTTGTTTTCGCTCCTTGATCTCACAGGGAATAGGTGAATATGGGTGGTATGTTGAGTTAAAGCGTGGGATCTCCCTGGCACGCCACAGTGACCTTCCCCCGGGTGACTTCCATTGCTTACACTGCCACATCTTTGACCCAGCTGGTCCTCTTTTACAGGAGCTACCAAAACAAACGCACCTCGAGACCTGAGACCTCAACACCAGCCCGCAATCCAAACACACGACTGAACTGCGCCCGAGGAAGGAGAAGAATATATGGCTGCAGGATAACACTATAATCAGACAGTGACGTCAACACACACCGACACACACACACACACACACGAGCGCACACGCTCCGAAACCCCTCCGACGGCACTTGATGGGATCTGATTAGTCCTTCTCTGGAGGACAGGTGGGGTGTGAGTGTATGGTGGATGTCCTGACAGAACCCTTGACCCGCGATCCCGCCATGAGGATGGCCCATCAAAGCAGACAGGAACAGGTGATTGATTGGCCTTTCTCTGCAGGGTCGGTTGGGTGTCCTGGAGAGACGGGCCCATCCATCAGAGCGTCCGGGCCCAGGGAGAGCTGCTTCCAGATGGGCAGCATTGTTCCCGGGCCACCCTGACAGGCCTGGAGGACTCGTGGACATCACAGCCCTGCTGACAGTACCCCGGAGCAGACAGGAGGAGGTCTGCATCTGTGTCTGGGTTCTAGTCCCTGTCTGTCAGCAGGTCACTGGAACGCACGCACGCACCACCCCCCCCTCCCCCCGTCCACCCCCGACTTCAACCACAACACCAGACGGCCGTTGCACATGCGAGCCACTCTGCGCAAGCACCCATATCGATTGGCCACAAAGCTGATGCGGCCCAGAGCGAGTGTCTGGAGCACTACGGAGACCGGGAGAACGAGGTTCTCCAGACAGCTGAGATGGGCATGGGCGTTGATGGGGCCTGGGAGGGAGAGGGGGTGGTGGAGGGGCACCGGGGGGGGGGTCTGGCAGGGTCTCTGTGTCTTTCCAGAGCACAGGCGGTGAGGCCCGATGGTGGCGCGAGGCCTAATTGCGCGGTCCTAACCGAGGATAATGAGTTAATCCCCCCCCCACCCCATCCTCCCCCCCCTCCCCACGCACACACACACACACCGTCCGGTCATCCATGAGGAGCGGCAGGCCGCCCAGAGCAGTAATTACGCTGCAGCTCGTTAGCCGAGAGGGAGAGAGGAGAGCTGGACACGGTGGGAGGCAGAGCACCATGTCCTCCACCTAACACTCTCTGACGTCCTTCCTGCGGCCCCCGTCACTCCGGGGGTCAGCTCAGCTCGACGGAGGGAGCAGAGAGACCGAGCCCTGGAGCGCACACCCACCCGGGGACGCCAGGCCCGGCCCACGCAGGAGCCAGGGAGCGGGACTGGGAGGACCCAAGCTGCCTGCCAGACCCTGGGCCCTGTTGAAAGATCCGGGGTTGTTTGAGGGGTGATGGTGAGGGGAGGGGGAGAGGAGTATGTCGTTCCCCGGGGCGGTCTGTGGTAGACGTCATGCTGGTTGGCTCTGGGATGATCTCTTCCACATGGGCCTGGAGATGGTCAGCTTGTGTTTACAGGAGCGGATCCCCAGAACGTGTCCTAGAGGGGTGGCTACGCCCAGCACTCATGACCCTCCCCCCCCCACACACACACACACACCCCACACACACACACACCCCCCCCCCACACACACACACACCACACACCACACACACACACACACTCACAGCCTTACACACCCCACCCCCCACACACACACACACACACACAGACCCACACACACACCCCACACACACAAAACCAACCCCCTCTGTAGCGCACAGTGGCACCAGGCAGACCAGATACATTAGCCAAGAAACGACTTGATCACACACACACATATACACACACACACGCACACAGTCCTATGGATTACACTCGTCATATTTTCATAATCGGTGCAGGCAATTCAAGTCACGGGCGAGTCAACACATTTGCCTGGCAGCCCATGAAGAGGCCTGATTGTGAGGGCCGCATTTCAAAAGCATATCTGCTATGTTTGCCTCACTTACATTGGAGACTTTTGGAGCCGTTGCTGCAGAGTGGCACCTTTAGGGAATCGGAGCCTCTTTGACAGCACCGGGCTGGGAGAAGGTGTCAGCTCAAATTAACGTCGCAGCTCTCAGCTAGTAACTGTCGGCCCTGGGCTTGGCTCGCAAACACCTCACCGTGGTCCGAATCAAAGACTCCTCGTCACTCACAGCTACTTGTGAAAGTGTCTGGCCGTGTTTAACCCTAATGGGCACTGATACTTTATTACAGACTCGCCACACAAACACACACACACACACACGTGAAATTGAAGAGAGGTAAATAGAAGATGGAGTAAGATAGACCCTCCTGGAATGAGAAGATCTGCCGCCTGTAAATTTGACTGAGCTCATTTCCCATGTCTCGCCTGTCGTGGCGAGCTTATCGTCTGATCTGAGAAGTGGGGTGAGGGCTCCTGGGATCTCCCGCCGTGTCCGCAAGCAGGAAGAAACCCTAGAACCGCCCCCCTCCTCTCCTCCTCACCTCCTCTCTCTCTCTCCTCTCTCCTCCTCCTCCTCCTCGATAGCTTCTCCTCTATTAAAAACATCAATTCTCCCCGAGAGTATAAACCAAAAGCTGGGATGTTTGGACAAGGGCTTTTCTCTCTATTGCCTACTTAAATAATCACTTCCCTCCTGGAATGAAAACAGATCCATTAGAGGACACTGGTATGTCTCTCCCCTGCCACGGTGCCCCTCTGTTCCTGGGAGTTCAGGGCCAGGCTGAGGCGCTGGGCGCTGGGCTAGGCCGTCCGCTCAGGCCTGGGTGTTGACTCAGACCTGGAAGTGTAAGATGAACCGGGTCTAGTCCCTGCAGAGACGGACCTCGCCCCGGGCTAATGGCATCCAGCCCCTGACATTCTTGAAAGGTCTTTGGTTATTAAGGAAAACAAACAGGACCATCCAACTCACTCACGCGCTGCACTAACTATACCGTTTCCCGCCGGCGGTATCACGGTCTGCCCCAAACGTCCCCTGATGGAAATGAAATCAGGTTATGGTAATCCGGTGAGTGTGATTGATGTTTTAACCCAGCGTGTGTGTAGGGAGAGACAGCCGGGGATATGGAGGGAGACAGGGCAGACAGCGTGAGAGTGGGAGAAACGTGTGTGTGTGTGTGTGCGTGTGTTGGGAGGGGAGGGGGTGTGCCTGCTTGTCTTACAGGCTTCATTTTTCCAACTGCACTCTGATGGCAGGCGTACACACACACACACCATGGAATGAGGTCCTGGTAGATTGCAATGCACACACACACACACACACACACACACACAGGGCTGGCAATCTAGGCTGAGGTCCCGGCCTTTGAGATCCCACTGGGGGAAGGGGGGATGGTGGGTCGTCATCCCATTAGAGAGAGCCCACGCACACCGCTTCCCCCGCTCCCACCAACACCCACCAGCCCCCCTCTCCCGCTCCTCCCCCAGCCCTCATCCGCCGCCCCGCCACACACCATTGCCCCGCTAAACGCTGACAATTGGTGACAAATGGACTGCACAGCACTCCGTGTGACAGTTGCCCTGGGAGACGGTGGTCGACGAGGGGGCGGGGCGGGTGTCGAGTGGAGAGTGGAGGCATGGGAGCAGCGAGGCGCCTGGCACAGGTGGCTGAAAATCAATACAGATCCGGCCTCTGATTGGAGCTGACAGGGCTGGAGCATCAGACTGTGGGAATCCATGGAGCTCCGCACGGCCTCATGGGAGGAGGAGGAGGAGGAGGAGGAGGAGGAGGAGGAGGAGGAGGAGGAGGAGGAGAAGGAGGAGGAGGAGGAGGAGGAGGAGAAGGAGGAGGAGGAGGAGGAGGAGGAGGAGGAGGATAGGAGGAGGAGGAGGAGGAGGAGGAGGAGGAGGATAGGAGGAGGAGGAGGAGGAGGAGGAGGAGGAGGAGGAGGAGGATGGAGGAGGAGGAGGAGGAGGAGGAGGAGGAGGAGGAGGAGGAGGAGGAGTAGGAGGAGGAGGATGATGTGAGTAGGTGAGAGGCAGATTTGGAATGAGTGGGTGGAAGAAACTCTGGACAGCCTTCAGTACATTGAACACTGCGTCTTCCTACACCAGAAATGACATGACATTCAAGGCCCAATGCTCCAAAACATCATGCGACATTATATTTTTGAACGGTCTGCTGATTAAACTGTACAAACATGAGAAAGTCAATAAACTCTATTCTGTATCACTAGACTCAAACCTAAACAAAGGCATTCTGAATAATGAGTACTTGATTACTTTGCTCACAGGGCTGTCACCTGACTGTTGATATAAACCTAGCAGGTGAGCGGACTAGCAGTGACACTGAGCACGCTCAGAGGGAACCAGGAAGAGAAGGGTTAAGACAACAGCTGTCCAACCAATGGCAAGTTGAGCTACCGGAGGCCAAATTCTCTGGCTCGAATCAGCTGCCAAATTGAACAATAACAGGGACCCACGCATGCACACACACACACACACACACGCATGCAATGAACTCAATCACACGCACACACTTGCTGACCTCGGGTTGACACTTATTTGAAACAAGGCCGGACACATGCGAAGGTGTGACCCTTCTCTGGGGTCGAGGATGACGCCGGGCCTTCCTAGGCCTGGGTACAAAGCTAGCCCTGGCCTGGCGCTGAACACGACTCTAACCTTCCCTCTCTTGTCTGGTCCTGCTCAAACCTCAGCGCAGGGCCAACTTACGCTCACCGACACACGCTATGTAACCAAACACAGACTGAGAGAAAAGCAATCGGGGGCATTTGTGATGTAAGGCTTTGCTAAACATCTTGGTATGAGCCGCGCCGTACGTGTCATGAAATGGTCATGCCGCCTGAGGGGTCATTCCGGTGAAGGGGGGCTAACCCTGATGAACAGTGCCACTTGTTTTTGTGCAGGGGGAAATAGAAGTTATTTAGGACAGCATTAAAGGAGGATAATCGTGCAGCACTAACGCTCTCTGGAATCAGTCAATGTTGACTTGGCCCCTCATTGCCACTCTGCATGTCCAGGGGCCCCTGGACTCTATGGGGCCCTGGACTCTCTGGGCCCCTGGACTCTCTGGGCCCCTGGACTCTCTAGACCCCGACTCTATGGGCCCTGGACTCTCTAGGCCCCTGGACTCTCTGGGCCCCTGGACTCTCTGGACCCCTGGACTCTATGGGCCCCTGGACTCTATGGGCCCCTGGACTCTCTAGGGCCCTGGACTCTATGGGCTCCTGGACTCTCTAGGCCCCTGGACTCTCTGGGCCCCTGGACTCTCTGGGCCCCTGGACTCTGGGCTCGACTCTGGGCCCCTGGACTCTGCCCCTGGATAGGGCCCCTGGACTCTCTGGGCCCCTGGACTCTCTGGGCTCCTGGACTCTCTAGGCTCCTGGACTCTCTGGGCCCCTGGACTCTATGGGCCCCTGGACTCTCTGGGCTCCTGGACTCTCTGGGCCCCTGGACTCTCTGGGCCCCTGGACTCTATGGGCCCCTGGACTCTCTGGGCTCCTGGACTCTCTGGGCCCCTGGACTCTCTGGGCCCCTGGACTCTCTGGGCTCCTGGACTCTCTGGGCCCCTGGACTCTCTGGGCCCCTGGACTCTCTGGGCCCCTGGACTCTCTGGGCCCCTGGACTCTCTGGGCCCTGGACTCTCTGGGCCCCTGGACTCTCTGGGCCCCTGGACTCTCTGGGCCCCTGGACTCTAGCCCCTGGACTCTCTGGGCTCCTGGACTCTCTGGGCTCCCTGGACTCTCTGGGCTTGGAACTTCTAGGGAAAAGCCTAACTCACAACACAGCGGTGCGATTCCTTGCAGTAATGCATGGCCACACATGCAGTAATGCACACCAAGACACCGCCACCATGGCAACACCAAGTTTTTCTCTCCCCTTTAAGTTCCACTACCGTAAAGAAACATGACGGCACTTTATACCTGCTTCTAATGATAGTGTCATCATAGCACTATGCACTAATGCTACTCAGCCAATACAATAATACATTATTATGGTTACATTGACTAGCATGTACCCCTGAGACCCCACCCCTTACTGTGCCTTAAGTTCTTACACTCTAGTAATATCCCATACCACTCAAAGTTAAAACCATTTAATTGCATAGCAACTTCCTTTTACCTGCAATGTTTTACTATCAATATTGCGTTGTAATTACGTGCTCGTGAAAGCAACCTTAATGCATGATGAGCAATGCATGCTATCCCATATCCTGTATACTCCACCTGCAATTATTACAAGTCACAATCTAATCTCCCCTAACTAAAAAAAAAGTTTGTCTTCCGGTCTGTCTAGCTGGAGCATAGTTATTAACACGTTAACCCTGTCAGTGTGTGTGTGTGTGTGTGTGTGTGTGTGTGAGTGAGTGAGTGACATTCCCACCCTCCTCCCACCACTAGAAGACCCTCCCACATATGACAGTACAAATTAATCCAGACCGAGACAACCCCTCAACCTTCAAGCCACAAAAGACTTCTCCTCCAACAGCCCTTCATGTGTTAGCCTGCAGGCAATTAAACGTGCGCCAGTGTGTGTGTATGTGTGTGTGTATGTGTGTGTGTTTACATGTATGTCCCATATTATGTGCGACACTATAAATCTATCCAAGCGCACGCATCAATATGTAAATGAGTAAATATCTGAAATTGGACTAGACGTGTATGTTTACTTTGTGTGCGTGTTGATGCGTGTTGATGTGTGTGTGTGTTTGTGTGAAAGGAGAGCACAGAGGGGGGCCTGGATCAGCTGAGTGCAGGTTTCCATCTATGATGTGTGTGTGTGTGTGTGTGTGTGTGTGTATGTGTGTGTGTGTGTGTGTGTGTGAGGACATGCCGGGCCCTGTGTGTGGGAACTCGGCGCTCCTCACTTCTCATACATTGTTCTCCCGCTCCTACAAACCGTTAATGCCACAAAAGATGCTCAGCCTATTGTGGCCCGGGACAGCTGGGGGAGAGGGGAGGGGGGAGAGCGGAGGGGGGAGGGGGGAGCAGCTAGAGCTGGCTATGGCCGGCTCTGCTCGCTCCCCCTCTTCCCTCCCATCCCCTCCTCTGTCCCCTCCTAACCTCTCCTCCACTCTCTCCTCTCCTCTCTCCGCTCCTCTCCTCTCTCCACTCAGCTCCGCCACTTAGCCCCTCTCAAGAGGATTTGGCCGGGCCGGATTTAGGAGGCTGATGCTTATCATACAATGGAATTAAACCAACTCAAGGCCCAGGCTTTCTCTCCGGCCCTGCTTTCGGCTAATCTGAGAATCTGTGAAGGAGGGCTTAGGTGATGTTACATTTTCATTAGAGCTCTGATGGCAAACGGGCTACTAATGGTAAGAGGCCTGGGCGCCATTGTGATGCAAATCCTGATTATTTCTTTAATTAAAGCGTTGGGGGGGAGGGGGGGGGTGGGTTTGGGGGCAGGGAGGGTAGAAGGGGTGGAGTTGACATTGGCAGAGCTGGGTGTCTCTCTCCCTGTTACCCCCTAACTAGACAGGGATTCTCACGTCTGTTCCAGACTTGAGATCTGGTTTGCCGGGGGCTGAGGGGAGAGGAGGGAGTGGAGATTAGGCTGGTATGGAAGGGTGTTTTGGGGGCAAGAGATTGAAGTCCTCCTTTAATCTATCATACAGGCTACACGGCCCACATGGCCCGAGAGGGCAGCTTTTACATAATCACAAAGCAAGCTGGCGCTGGCGCTACAACACCCCCGTTTTACAATCATGAAAGGCCGACAAGAAACTCTCTTGTCAACACCCGTCATCCTTGCTTTTATAAGTGATACTGTCATTGGTTTTGGCATCCCGGATGTGAGTGTTCTCCTCAGTTGGTACACCTGTAAATAAGAGTGCCAGCTCCACCCTGGCTGTCAGCCTGTCACCCGACCCTCCTGGCTGCTTCCACAGAAAGGGACATTTGCCCAACAAGAACACAATGTTCAGGGACTTATTTAAAAGAAGGGAACAAAATAAGCACATTTTCCACTGGATTGAAAACACAAGTTGCTCACATTGATCTCATGTATACGGTATCTCTTCTAATAACTCCACTGAAACCAGAACCAGAGTGCTGACGGCTTCACAGCAGAATGTGGAGCGGCCAGACAGACCGAGAGACGGCCACTCTGACGGACGGATGGCCGTGGCGATAGCCTGGTACCCCGGGGTGGAGAGGGGAGACGGCGGAGGAGTTTCAGCTCCGCTCCCTGAGGATGGAGCACACCGCAAAAAGCGAGAACGGGGAAAAAGTATCTCCCTGCGCGAGCTTCCGCCCTCAGGATCTGTGTTGTTACTCCGTGTAGTGTTTCTGGAATCTCTCGGAACACACTGTGTACACTAGCAGGCCTGCGGACCAGATGTGGGGGCCTGGACCAGGCTGCACCGGGGGGGACAGGCAAGACTGCAGCCACTCAATGAGGGAGAGAGAGAGAGAGAATGCCACGAAGGGGACGAGCGATAGGGAGGAGGGGAGAGAGAAGAAGGGAGGGAGGAGGGAGGGCGTGAGAGAGTGAGAGCGAGCGAGACTCGGGGTGGGGCGGGGGGGGGGAGTGTGTGCGCAAATCGTAGCCGTGAGGTAGCCGCCCCCCTCCCCCAATCGTGTGCGAGGTGGTGAATGAGGGGTGAGGGTGATAGGGAAAAAGAGGCGGGGAGGGGCATTGGAAAGGGGGTTATTGGTGGAGGTGGGTTGGGGGGGAGAGAAAAGGGGTGATAGAGACCGACTCATGGGGTTGAGGGAGGGACGGAAGGGGACCCTGAGAACACCCCCCCCCCTCCCCTCCCTCGGTGAATCTGCAGGGTTCTCTGAGCCTGGGGAGGGCTCCCCCCCAACCACCCACACCCCCCCACCCCCCCCTCCCCTGCAGCTTAAGCCTCTGTCTCTTTTTGTCCCCAGCACAACAGCCTGTGGCATTCCATGGCAGCAAAGCTGGCTGCCCTGTCACATGGGAGAGATTAGCCAAGCTAAGACCTCAATAGAATGCTCACTTTACTCACCCATTCCGCCAGCGCCCGCCCTCGCGCCCCAAACACCCACCGATACACACACACACACACACACCCACACACTCACACACACTCACACATACACGCACCCTAACCTGACCGTTCCTCGTCTAGACAGCAGTGCGAAGCGATTATTATTGGTATTATTAAGACTTCTGCGCCGACTCTCCTTTCTGTCCCTGTCACGTTCCCAGCGGTGCACATGAATAAACATGCGGAGCGACCAGACCCACTGTGGAGAGGAAGGGGGGGGGCGTTGGGGGTACACTTCCTCCCCAGAACCCCCCGGGTCTGAATTGCAACCCCCCCCACCCCCCAACCCCCTCCACGCCAGCTTTGGGTCATCATTCCTGGAGCTGGACACGGAATATCTTAAAAGTCCACATTTACATTGGACTTTCAAAACTTCAATTTTCAGCTGTAATTGAGGTTTCTTCCCGGCCTCCTGGCTCCTCCGGTCCAGCTCCCCATCATCCTAATGCAGTTATTCTGTAGACGGTCACAGAGAATATCCTATTCAACCATGCCACCACCACCACCACCACCACCACCACAAGCACTTCTCCTCACCAGACCCGAGCACAGCAGGACAGCTAGCAGGAGGCTGGAGGGAGGATTCTTCCAGGAAGTTTCAGAAGGGGCCGGGGTGTCGATGCGGCTGCCCAGAGGGAGGCAGGATGAGCCTGGCCGGGACGGAGGAAGGAGCTGGGGAGATCTGGGTCGAACACGGCTCTCCTGGGGGGTAGTCTCAGAACAAAGCCATCTGAGTGCATTTACTGACAAAGGGAGAAACACATATGGTTTATGTTTGTAGCATGTCAGACTCACACCGATCGCCCCCTGCGTCCTATGCCCTCACCCTCTCCTCTTCATTTGCATGTATCCCTTCCGAAGCAGGACTGTTAGATTAAGATCGATCAGATGCTTACCTTGGTTGCTTATGGAAATGTACGTCACGTTTTTGGCCCCGGGTTCGTTTTAAAGTACCAAACGTTTTTCTGCATTCAGAGGAAGAGTCTACAGCATGGCATGTGTTGGATAGAAACTTGTACAGAATGTTTATAAAGTACACCAACACAATGGAAAGTGTTGAGTTGTTTCTTTAAGGCTTGCTAAGCAAGGACAAGTGGCTGGACAAGGGGTTGGGGCTTGGGGCTGGGGCGTGCGGGGGCCCGGGGGCCGGAAGTCCTGGGGCCACCATGTCCCGCAACAGTGCAGAAAATAATTAGGTTTATTTTCAAGTAATGGTCTGCTGCTCAGAGCGGCACTATTGCCAAGTGCAGGCAAAAAGCTATTTTATCGCTGCCACATAAAAGGGACTCCCTCACCGCCCCCAAAATGGAGATCATTAATGAATCAGGCGGGGATGAAAAGAGTGAGGGTGGGGACAGAGAGGAAAGGGGAGGAGGGAGGGAGGGAGGGAGAAGGAGAGAGGAAGGGATGGAGCTGGAGGGGGCGGAGGGATGGAGGGGAGAGGGAGACCGAAAAGAGGGAGGGAGGGAACGAGAGAGAGGAAAGGTGGAGAGGGAGGGGAGGGGGAGTGGAGGGACAGAAAGGGAGGGAGGGAAGGGACAGAGGCAGGGGAGAGAGAGGGAGGCGTGGAAGGAGGGAATATGCAGAGGGACGGAGGAGGAGGCGGGAGAGGGAGGGAGGCACAGAGAGCAAGAGAGCAGGGGAGGCAAGAGGAAAGGGGGTATGGGCAAGTACTGCCCAATGGGAGCTGGCCAGCCCTTTGGACTGGGTCTTAGTGGCACTCCTGCTCCTCAGCTGGTTTCCATTACAGGGAGGGAGCGAGGCTAACAGTAAGCCATAAACCCAGGAGGTTCCACCTTAAGTAGCATGACATAATGGCAGTGCAGCACCACTGTAGTAGACACTCACATATGACTGGCCGGTACATACTGCAGACTGGATCCTAGCAGCACCAACACACTGCCCACTCCCCAGGACTGCTCCAGAAGCGTTCAGCCTGAGCAGAGCTTCTGGAACCTAAAAACATTTTAGACTAACATAACTGCACACATGCCACAGAGAGGACACGACGTGTCTAGTAATTACACATTTTATAAGAACTAAACACGGAATATTAGACCCAGACAACAGGCATCAGATCTCATTGTGCCGAGTGAAACAAGTCGAGCTGATGAATTGGAAGAAAAAAAACTCCCCAACAGTTTAGTGTGGCATTGTAAGTGTTCATGCTTGAAACCATGTTCTGTGGTCAGCTGGAAAGCTCTAAATATACTTCACGCTGCTTTAAATATGACTCATATCTCCTACTCCGTGCTGACTCTAATCAAACGCTCCCAGCGTCCATGTTCCTGGACGTTTCCCATGTCCACACACACGCGCACACACACATACAAACACACACACACGCTCACAAACACACACGCACGCACAGACACGCACACACAGTCCCACACACAAACACACACACACACACCCCAGCCTTGAATCTGTTTACCCTCATCAGTCAGTCTGCCGTTCGCCTCTTACGCAGCCCGCTGGCAGCTCCAGAGCGGCCCAGCGCCGGCCCAGCCAAGCCTGCAGTGGGCCTGGCTTTCACTGGACAGATTAAGTCATGCCTCTGGGTCCAGGAGACATCGTGAGACCCAGCGCGCTCCCAAACCGCCGCTGATCTAACCAGAGCGGGGAGGAGGGGGGCGGGAGGAGAGGGCGGGCGGAGAGGGCGGGAGGAGAGGGGGTGGCGGGGCGGTCTGAGGGCTGTGGACGCAGTGACGTCCGTAAATCACATCACTCCACATCAAATGCGGGCCCCGGTGTGTGTCCAGCCCCCGGGAAAACAAGAGGGGGGGAGGGTTGAGAGGGGGTAGCCGCCGTCGCCGCTACAGGACGAGCTCACGGCCTGGCTCCACCACAGTGCTGTTAAAAGCACACATATAAGTCATATTTACATGCTGGCCCGTGTAAACGACCACTATAAAGTCAGCCCAGGGTTGTAATCCAGGGAGATGGACGAGCCCAGATGGGGGTGATTGATTTGGAACGAGTGCAGAGACGGAGGTCAGAGGCGTGTGAACGGGGCCGGGGAGGGCGGGTCGCTCCACACACTCCCCGCCCCCCCCGCACCAGCGCTTCCAGGTTGCGAGATGGTTCGGCCTCTCTCCTCCTCTAAGCAGGGTTTACCTCTCTCTCGAGCTCCCTCCCAACAGACAGAGCTTAATCACCTCCTCTTGGCAGTTGACCCACTTCTTATGGGCTGGCTCGTCGGCGTGTCTCAGCAGACGTATTCTGCGTCTCCATTAAGGGTGGATTAATCCCAACCCTCCATCTCCCTCGGGGGCCACGGGATTACCTAACCCCGGGAAAACCCAGGCCCAGATTACTAACCGCTCGTCTGGGGAGGATGCGTTTAACGACACTTTCACAGACAAACACGAACGGACACTTACACTCGCCGCCACTTTCACAGACAAACACACACACACACGCACACACACACACACTTCCTGACACTGTCACTGACAAACACACACACACGCACACACACACACACACTTCCTGACACTGTCACAGACACACACACAGACACAAAACCTCTATATTGACACGGCATGAGAACCCACCCTTTTACACACCCCCTCAGCAGTCAGTAGTGGAGTGAAGTCAGAGCCTGGCTCGTCACAGTGTGGGTACCTGACCATGGGAGCTGTCAAGCAGAGCCGTGTGTGTGTGTGTGTGTGTGTGTGTGTGTGTGTATGTGGTGTGCGTGTGTGTCTATGTGTGTGTGTGCGTGTGTGTGTAATGTATGTGTGTGTGTTTGTGTGTGTGTGCGTGTGCGTGTGCGTGTGCGTGTGCGTGTGCGTGTGCGTGTATGTGTGTGTGTGTGTGTGTGTGTGTGTGCTCCACAGGCACTCACGGCCCCTCCCTGGCTGGCCAGTCCACTTTCCTCTCTCTCTTTCTCTGTAGCAATAACCCCGCTTTGTCGCTGGATCAGTCTCCCACACGGCAGACCCACAATGCTGCCTTGTCCAGTACGGACAGGTACTGCATGGTCAGTCTGGATGTACTGGAGGAGAAGCAACACATACACAAACACACACACACACACACACACATGAATCACAAAACTCCTCCTTCCCACCTCCCCGAAGCCGCCTCCAGACACACACACACAAACACCTCCACACACACCTACACACACACTTCAAGCTGCCCCACCATGGTCGCGGCTGATGCTGATGATGATTAGTATTCATGGAGCATCCCACGCCTTCCTGCCTGTTTGTTCTCCCGCTCTGTTCTCACCATAAATTAAAGCTGAGAACAGTGAATTGTGATGGTTTAACGACCCCGTGGTGGGTGTGTGTGTTTTACCATGTGTTGTGACCACTTGTATGCCAGGAGGCATGTATA
The DNA here is from genome assembly GCA_903064625.1 of Mallotus villosus. Taxonomy (NCBI): domain Eukaryota; kingdom Metazoa; phylum Chordata; class Actinopteri; order Osmeriformes; family Salangidae; genus Mallotus; species Mallotus villosus. The sequence goes on from CAEFZP010002249.1 coordinate 174,252, forward strand.
CACACAATATGGAATGTCTACTGAATATGCTGAACGGAGGAGGAGAATCCCACGATTGCGAGATAGTCATAGCAACGAGCCGGCATGGAAATTGGAAAATATCTTTTTTTCTGGGCTTTCTGAACGTATTCTGTTGAGTTTCGGCCGTAAGACGCGGTGGCCCAGCGGGACAACACGCCGCCCAGACCACAGCACGCCCCGTCCTTCCATGTTCTGGAGAAAGGGGAAGAGGAGGCCACAGTTAGCCACGCAAGGTGACGGACGTCCATGAGGAAATGTCCAGGGTGTGTTCCACTGACCCTCAGCACGACGCGGTCGGATTCTCCTAGTCGTGTGTGCTCAGGAAGCGAGCGCGCTGACATCATTCAGGCGAGACGGGCAGGGAAGTGAAAGCGGATGTGTGGTCACAGAGGCAGACAACACACGAGGCTGAGGTTGTTTGTGAGCGCTCGTCACTGAGGGGGCCTCCCCTTCCTCCCCGGGGACGAATCACACGTGACCTGGGACTGACGACACTAAGTCAGAGGGGAAAATCCTCCACTATAAATCTACGGGAATCCTAATGTGGAAATAATACAAAAACTATGATTACACTTTTATGAAGATAAATGATAGCATGAATGATAGCATAATAGAGTGAAATGATCAAATTACTGTAAATAAATACTTCCATGCTATTCTAATCCCAGCAATCATGTTTTTTAAGACAACAACAATGGAGGGTTTTTTTTTCCAGAGAACTTTTCGAGTTATAGAGTTTTGGAGCATGTGCTGGTGAAAAGTCACTTGAGCTTATTATGAATCCAATCATTAATTCCAAGTATTTTGCTACTTTTATTGCTTTTACAGAGAGAGAGAGAGAGGGGGGGGGTGGGGTGGACACAGAGCAGATGGAAAAGAGCTTTCCTCAAGTACGGTCTCAACCCAGCTCCTAATTGGTATTCTTGGACGCAGTCGACGGTCCCTGCATGTGTGAACATTATACATCTCTCCACGCCCGCCCTGGGCGACAGACAGCACAGCTACCCCCCCCTGGCACAGCTACCCCCCCCTGGCACAGCTACTCCCCCTGGTCGACAGACAGCATAGCTACCCCCCCTGGCACAGCTACTCCCCCTGGGCGACAGACACCACACCTACCCCCCCTGGAACACCTACCCCCCCCGGCACAGTAGACGTGTCTCGGGCCCTGGCTCACTCTGCCCAGGGTGCAGGGCTGGCACCACCCCCCTCCCAGGCCCCCGGATCCTCCTTCCACCCAGCGGTCAAGGTGTATGGCGCCCGTCTCAGACAACAAACCCCCCCCTCCCCCCACCCTCAGCCCCATAGACCCCTGTGATTGCGCAAGCATTGGTGGACCCAGCACTGGGTGGGTGGATGGGAGGGTGGGTGGAACATGACTCACAGCCAGAGCACTAGTACGTTTTCCAACATCATGTTCCTGGATGCTGTGGAACCCAGGTCTCGCACCGAGTATCGTTTTTCACTTTCCAGCTCCCTATAATTGAACAAATTGCTTTGAATCAGATTGACTTGGATGGTCTGGTCTTTGTTATAGGGAGAGTGGGGAGGGGGTTGGGGGGGTGGTCAGAGACTAGAGTGATTAAAGGATCACTAGCAAGCTCAGACTTAAATGATGACAAACTGTACAGCGCTGCCTGGTAATGCTTACTCCCCGAGAGGCCGGGCCCCGTGACTGAGCTGCTGTAAGGAGCACTGCTGACCCTCAGGGTCACGGGAGGACACAGAGGCAAGCCCAGGTCTGGGTGGCACTTTCTGTTTCTCTCTGTGTCACTCTCTCTCTCTCTCTCTCTCTCTCTCTCTCTTTGTCTCCTTATCTATGCCTTATCTTTCTCCTTCCCTCTCTCTCTATCTCTCGTTCTCCCCCTCTCCGTCTCTCTCTCATTCCCCCGGCCCTTCCTTCTCTTTCCCCCTCTCTCTTTCTGGAGCGTACTGACCTGAGCATGGCTCCGCAGCGTGTGGGAGGGGGGACCTGCGTGCGTGACTGTTACTCGCTCTGTCAGTTATTGTGGTCAATCACATGTTTGCGTGTGTGTATGTGTATGTGTGTGTTCAATCAGACTAGACAGGAAATGAGAGACACACACATCTTGAACTGTGTAGAGTTTAGCTTGAAAGAAGAATGTGTTTCATTTGTTGACACTGATGTAAAAAGACATGATGGCTTAGACAAACACACACACACACACACACACACACACACACACAGGCTCAAGGTGAGTGTATTTATTGCCAAGTGATAATAGTCTGTGAGGTGACGCCGCCTGACAGCCATGGCAGATCCACTTTCCGGGGCCAGCATGTTGCCTTTGACAACCTATCTTGCGTTTCAGGAGCCGGGGCACTTCAGGGGGCAAATATTTCAATAAAGGAACTCTCTTTATATCGGGTATCTTTATTAAACATGGCTCCTGAACTCCTGTCATGTGGCCAACGTGGTACATGTTAGAACTGGATACATTTCCAGTATGTATCAGAAAACAAAACCTTCACCTTGAGCCAGAGAAACACAATAAGAGCCTTCTAATCTCAGGGTATTACTGTCGCCGAGACAAATCCTCCGTCTCCACCCTCAAGGCTCGCGTTTCACGACCCCTCTTTGTCAGTTTTCAATATGGCTGCCATGGTTTTGGCAGGGAGGACAGTGGGATAGTCACTGAGGTGTGGCGCTCAATGCAGCATGGGAGATTATGGCTGCCAACGGGGGGGAAGGCAGGACGCGGTGTGTGCCGTCTGACTGGAAGACGAACCCTCCGTGTGCCGTGACCGACCGGGACGAGGCGCGTCGAGGGCTCGTTGGGCGGAGGATCCATCACGAAGAGAGAGAAAAGAGAGGCAGAGGAAAGGGAGGAAAAAGGATTGGAGAGAAAAGCAGAGGGTTACACCGGCGGTGACCGCGTCCTGTCTGCTGGTACTTTAAAAGTTCTCCTTTTTCGGATCAGGGGAATCGTACGACTGTAACGCGCACGAAAACACCTGCACCAATTGGACTTCATCTTCCTCCGTCAGTCATTCCCATGGTATCACTTGCTCTACCTGCCTGCCAGCCTACGGGTCCTTCTAACAGTGAGCGGCACCCATCCAATAACACCAGGTAATGGACCAGGGCACAGAGAACCGCCAAAACGGTCCTACACACTGCTGCCAAGCACTCTGGGAAATAATGTTTTTTCTTTTTCTTCACCCACACATGAAACAAAGGCTTTGAGGAACTGGAGCTGCACTGTGCTGTACTTACCATATCCATTACAATCTAATGAGCACCTGTTGCTCTCGGCTACTTATAAGCTGCCCTCTCCGAGTACGTTCGGAGGTAGGATACAAAAGGGGACTGGGAGGAAAGGCGGGACTGGTCACACCGTTCTCACAGTGAGAATCATTATCGTGGTGAGATCAATCGAATGGGCCGACGTGAGCCCGGAATCCCACGGAAGGTTCTGATGTCAGCGATCCGGACTTGTGCAGTCAGAGCACGGTTGTGTAAACACGGAGACGGTCTTTGAGATCAGTGTCTTCCCACGCATCCTACCGCTCCCAATGCTATTGTCTCCAGGACCTCTAGATACATATCAGGGCAACATGTATCAAGAAAGTGGAACGTTTTCAAGCTGACATCATACAAACCACGGAGCCGAGAAGATGGAGAAGATAGCCCCGGACCCCTCTGGGCGGTCCAGGGGCAGTAAACAAGCGAGCCTGTCCCTCCGTAATCGGGTGAGTGTCATTGAGACATGACCGGCACCTCTCTCGATTCACATACAGGAACACACCGGGCTGAGATACCATCAGACACGGGCGATAAGATCACATGGAGGCCTCCAAACATCCCTCCGTGAACAATACCCATGATTTGTTCATCTCGCATCCGTCTCGGACTTTCTTAAGACCGTGCATCGGATCTTTTGTCGCGTGAACATAAAAAGAGAAAGAGAGGTCATGGAAAAATAGAGAGAGAGAGCTACTATGCTGTCAAATGATTTTCCTTTGCGCGGACGAGGTGAACGTGTGTCGTTTGATGTGTGAGGGCCTTGCGCCTGCCCCACTTCAGTGAGTGTGTCTGTTTGTGTGTCCAAACGTGCGCGTGCCACACATCCAGCACACACGCCCTCGCACGCCCCCCCTCTCTGGCTGTCCTCCCGAGGATCTGAGGGGAGAATCCGACAGGTGTCAGAGGAGACGGAGCTAAAGCATCTGTGTTCGGGGGACACAGCGCGTCCCGAAGGCGCCTATTATGAAAGAAAACATTCCGCCGTCGCCATGGGGAAGGCAGAGCAGTGGGGGCCGTTGCTAGGAGCGCTGACAGCCCCGTGTCAGGACAGAATTCCACCTCTCTGTACAGGACGCCCATCTGTCCACCCCTCTATCCCCCTGCCTATCTCCCTCCTCTGTCCTTTTCACTCTATCTTTCACCTCCTCTTTGTCTCCTTCCCCCCATTTGTGGTATTTCCTGCTGCAGGTAGACCATACCTTTCTCTCACACTGAGCAAGGCTTTCCTCTAGGCTCTAGCACTGGAGCATTCTGCAGCACGCCTGATGGTGGTTGCTTTGCGGGCCCATTCTCTGTGTGTCGTACAGTGTGCTTGTTGTAAGAAGGCAAATATCCTGGACAGCGACCTTTCATCTAACCGCTTTGATCTGTATTTCCCAAGACACAGGCCCAATAGATAAGACATGTAGAAAAGGCTTCCGTCACTTCACTGGGCGGCACTATCAAGATGAAAGGCCTCGTAAAAAAAAATGCTGATTCAAGACTCGGGAAACTTGACAAACGGCAGGAAGGTGGGATTAACTCTTTCTCACAGATGTTGACGAATGCCCTCAGTGACTTTTCCAGTTCCTGGTTCAGGGACAGAGCCTGTCCGCAAACAGTTTCTAAAGCTAACATTTTGAGAGTGGTATGGTGAAACTGTGAAATCTCTCTCTCTCTCTCTCTCTCTCTCTCTCTCTCTTCTCTCTCTCTCTCTGTTTCTCTCTCTCTCTCTCTCTCTCTCTCTCTCTCTCTCTCTCTCTCTCTCTCTGTCTCTCCGTCTGCTGACAGCTTGCAGTACGAGTTTCATGTGACTCACTTTTTCTTATTTGTGCTTTGTTTGCATAGATACAGTGCAACAAAAACAAGTGCGACTTCCAGAAGAGGAATGACGTCATCCAATATTGAAAAGAAAAGGTAGCCGTTGAGAGGTGCCACGGGCTGTTTTGTGATGACATCAGAAAGCAATTTGTCAAAGTGCGTGCGTGCGTGCCACCGTCTCGGTTTCCCATCCAAAGTGCCTTCAAAAAGAGGCAGTTTTCAAAACGATGACATTTACATCATGTTCGGCGGCTCGTCACCGCCAGTACTCGCTTAATCCCGCCCTAATCTGGTGGGCAGACAGAGAGGTGGAAAGCAGGGGTGTGCGGACCAGTTGGCCGAGGAGAATCTCCTGCGTCCAGATCCAGATGAGTGGAAAAGATTGCGTCCATCACCCACGGTGGTTGCAGCTCTGGGTAAAAGAAACGTTTGCATATTAAAGTGGCACGCCCACACGCTCGCTGGCCCTGACGGACGACTCTGTACGTCACGCGCACACTGCCTCGGGAAAAAGGTAACGCCGCTCCAAGGTAAACACCGCCGGGCCACGGGTCATGCCCAGAAAGAGGTCTGCACTGACGTTCATCCAAACCCGGTGTCCGACTGTCCGTCCATCGACCACATTTATCCGTCCATCTCTCCATCTATCCCTCCATTCATCCATCCCTCCATCTATCCCTCCATCTCATCCCTCATCCATTCATCCATCCCTCCATCTATCCCTCCATTCATCCATCCCTCCACCTGGAGCTCTGAGAGTGCACGAGGCTCTCATCTCCATGCAGCCCAGCAGACTGATGAGGGTCTGGGGTGACACAGAGCAGACCAGAGCTCGCAGCCACGCTGGAAATGAATACGGTGGGTGGGAGAGCGAAACAGAGACTAAATATTGATTTAGTGCGACTGCTCCAGCACCTAGGCTCCAGCAGCAGCTAGGGTAATGGTTCTACCTCCGTCCCATGCACCTCTCCCTCGCTGCCTCAGACACTGACCAGGAGTGTTGGCCTGCGCGCCAGCGAGGGGAAATAGTGTTAAACAGTGGGGAGTTCTGCTGAAAGACGAGTCCAAACAACTGATGCCATTACGCTACGTGAGAAAGTCAGTCGCTAAGGAGGATTACCAGATTCGCTCCAGTCTTCAGTGAGCTCTTTGCACAATTTAGCCTTGTTCACGCAACATGCTGCATGCCACAACTCAACAGTTACTCTAGGCCTACTGTGGTCGAACAAAATGAATGACCTGGTCCACAAATTGGATTTGATTTATACATAAATCATTGTATGGATGTATTTAAAAAAAATGGAGTTGTGTAATACATGATGGTCAGAGATCTTTGCTGTAGGAGGAATTCCAGCTCCTCCTCCTAGAGGCTGGAGAAGATGGCCTTCTAGAGGCTGGAGAAGATGGCCTCTTAGAGGCTGGAGAAGATGGCCTTCTAGAGGCTGGAGAAGATGGCCTCTTAGAGGCTGGAGAAGATGGCCTCTAGAGGCTGGAGAAGATGGCCTCTAGAGGCTGGAGAAGATGGCCTCCTAGAGGCTGGAGAAGATGGCCTCCTAGAGGCTGGAGAAGATGGCCTCCTAGAGGCTGGAGAAGATGGCCTCCTAGAGGCTGGAGAAGATGGCCTCCTAGAGGCTGGAGAAGATGGCCTTCTAGAGGCTGGAGAAGATGGCCTCTTAGAGGCTGGAGAAGATGGCCTCCTAGAGGCTGGAGAAGATGGCCTTCCTAGAGGCTGGAGAAGATGGCCTCTTAGAGGCTGGAGAAGATGGCCTCTTAGAGGCTGGAGAAGATGGCCTTCTAGAGGCTGGAGAAGATGGCCTCCTAGAGGCTGGAGAAGATGGCCTCCTAGAGGCTGGAGAAGATGGCTTCTTAGAGGCTGGAGAAGATGGCCTCCTAGAGGCTGGACAAGATGGCTTCCTAGAGGCTGGAGAAGATGGCCTCCTAGAGGCTGGGGAAGATGGCCTCCTAGAGGCTGGAGAAGATGGCCTCTGAGTTCACGAGGAGCCCGTGAGAGCACGTCACTGACGAGCAGCGCACCATTCCGATTTATGAATCATTTTCCACCAATGTGAAATCATCACCAGCGATCTTTTACAAGAGGGATATTCCAATAAAAGAACTCGACAGCCCGAGCCAGCAGCTTTCATCCCATTCTCTCTTTCCCTCTTAATTCTCTCCTTAATTTCAAAAGCGTGCAGCTATAAAGTAACTGGTAAGCACTGGAACGGCGATCTGATGACAGATTCATGGGAATGTAGGAAGAGGCTTTTCAGCTAAGGCACTATATAATTGTTATATTTCAGCCTAGCACTGCAGCTGGGAAACACGGCTGAATCCAATCTGTTAACGAGACACAACTGTCAAAACCCTCCTGGACAATGAGCAGCATGGTCCACGCTCAGCCAATGTACACACGTGCGCCAAAACACACTCGCTCGCCTTCGTTCGCTTGAACTTCCCTCGCTGGACACTGACACACGATGACCCCCCTCAAACACACACATGACCACGCAAACACACGCGCCTATGCACATATTTACATTCTATACGATCACGTACACGCGGGCATGTACACACACAAGAGGAAAAACAAAGATCCATCAGATTAAAGATGATGGCAGATTTCAGTGTTTTTCTAGACATGCACCCCTTTTCATAGGTGGCAAGTTATCACAGCGCTTTCACTGTGCATTGCGCTGTACTGATTGTGTACGTGTGGGGCTAGACCAAACTGTGCCCGAGTTCACACATACCTGCATCCCAAGCCCTGGAAACTACCTTCTGAAACTCAAGACGGCATGAACGCGCTTATCTCCCTCTCAACGGGTCGCAGTACCACCTCGCAGCCAGGCTGGGACATCCCATAATGCCATCACCCCTACATTCTCCAGCGTTTGACTATCGTCAAGGCTCGGCGTCTATGTAAGCCTTGTCCTCCACGTGAACCGTGCCCGTGCGGCCCAGTGGAGGTGTGTGTGTGTGGGGGGGGGGTGGAGGGGAATGGAGGAGGGCAGGGGAGGGGGAGGGGCAGGCCTCACGGCGGCAGGGCAGGTAACTTGCAGCCGGAGACAAGGGCCTGTTTGTGAGAGACAGAAACACTACACACCGTTGGATACAGGAAGTGTATATTTTTTTCAACCCCCTCCATCACCGTGAAACAAAGAACGAAGCGCGGTGAAGGGAGTCGTGGAGGAGCAGGGCAGGCACCTTTGTGTCTGTGAGGTGTCACAGAACCATGATGCATGACTGACAGGCATGTCTTCCCTGGCAACACGTCCTGTCATGTAGAGACGGGTAGCACAGTGTGTACAACGCAGTGCGTATTGCCATTCCTTGTTGCACTCTACCTCAAATTGCTCTCCTGGAACTCACCCAACAGGTAACTGAGTGGTGGAAAGGTTTCAATCCTCCATTTTGTGAGCCACTTCGGGCACACCTCTATGGGAAATGTAGGATCGTGTTCTCCTTCATGACTAGTTTGGAATGGCGTGGATGTGTTTCGTAGGAAGCTCCATGGAACCAGGTGAGTGGCGTACAGGAACCTGCTCGCTCCATGTCTGCTAACCTGGAGGCTGCGATCTTACTATCTGCTGCTTCTCAGTTACCCCCCTCTCTCCTCTCTCTCTCTCCTCTCTCCTCTCGCTCCTCTCTCTCTCCTCTCTCCTCCTCCTCTCTCTCTCTCTCTCTCCTCTCTCTCCTCTCTCTCTCTCTCTCTCTCTCTCTCTCTCTCTCTCCCTCCCTCTCTCTCCCTCCCCTCCCTCCCTCCCTCCCTCCCTCCCTCCCTCCCTCCCTCCCCTCTCCCTCCCTCCTCCCTCCCTCCCTCCCTCCCTCCCTCCCTCTCTCTCTATCTCTCTCTGGTGAGAGCAGCAGTGTGGGTGTCTCTGGGTCTGGCTGGCTGGGTGACTGGCCCTTCACCTCCCTGTCCCTGGCCTGATAGTGCAGCGCACACACTGGTTCTCCTTTTACATTAGAGGTCATTCTGACATATCAGCTGACACAGTGGCCAATTCACTGCCTTTCTCTTGCCCGTGGCCTTTTCTTTTGCACTTAGTCCTTCATTCACCTCCACCTCCACGGGATCAAATCGTTCACATACCGACCGACCATACCCAGACATCTTTCCTGGGTTGCTAAAAGCGCCAATGTCACAGCATCGCTTTGTGAGGTTTAGGGCGGCGACGAACCTGCAGTGTGTGGGAAAAGAGCCGCAGCTAGCATGGCCAGGATCAGGAGAGATCAGGGATGAGTAATCTACGGTAATATAGATACCATATGTTCCTCCTGCCATTCCCAGGACCTGGTGGATGAAGGATGATGAGGTGTTAGCAAGCCCCCGAGCACGAATCCTCTGACGGCGAGGTGAGAGAGGAGAGGAGAGAGATGGAGGAGAGAGGAGGAGGAGAGGAGAGAGATGGAGGAGAGAGGAGGAGGAGAGATGTGGAAGAGAGGAAAAAGGAGAGGCGGAGGAAAGGAGAGGAGAAGAGAGAAAAAAGAAGGGAGAGAGAGAGAGAAGAGAGAGTTGGAGGAGAGAGGACAGATGCAGTGGCGCTGAGTGAATTCCAGAGACAGTTCCCATACATCACGGTAAATATTAGGCTGAGGGTGATCTGGGTAAGATCTATGACCTCAGCTGTGGCCAGGCAGAACTGGAGGGGAACCTCCCTCTGCACCCACCCTCCCTCCTGCTCATGTGGTTTTGTTTGGGACGGAACAAGAAAAACCCAAACGTAGGGCAGAACATCAAGGTGGGCCGGCGGCCCAAAAATGAACCGGAGCCGTCCAAGTGCTTGTGGTCGTCTAGGCAGGCTGGCCCAGATGGGGCGGGGGGGAGCCTCGGCACCATCCATCTACAACTGAAGGATTACGCTGGTCTTATATATATTCACTCAGGAGGGACTCTGCCTGTCACCCCTTACCCCAGCAAGAGTGTCGTGTCCCTGGGTAAAGGAGGAGTGTGGTGACGCCCGGGCTCCATGGCTGGAGCTGGGATGGGTGGATGGTGGAACCTGGAGTGTGTGTGTATGGAGGGTGGTGGTGGTGAGGGGGTGTCTATGCTCATTAGAGGAAACCTCAGGGATTCTAAAAAGTAATAGTAAAAAAGCAGTAAAAATAAATATTGAAACAGATGGATTACTAGAGCTAAATGGATTCAGAGAAAATGAGAAAGAGAGAGCGAGATAATGAGAAAAGGACAAGATGAGGGATATAATGCTACAGTATATGAAACATGTGATTGGCTGAAGATGACAGGCAGGGAAGATGGAAGGTGCTCTTGTCTGTGTGCCTGAAGGGATGTGAGTGAGTGTGTGTGTGTGTGTGTGTGGGGGGGGGGAAGAGTGAAAGAGGACAGGACAGTGTGTTTGTGTGTCCATGCACGTTTAGGACACAGGTGGGGCCTCACTTGGGCAGACAGTTCTCCTCTCTCCCCTCCCCTCACCTCCTCTCCTCCCTTCCCTCCTCCCCTATCCTGTCCTCTCCGTCATCTCTGTTCTTCTCTCTCCTCTCTCGGCCCTCTCTCCTGCTCCAGTTGTTTTTTTCCTCTCCCACTGTGCTGAACCCAGTCCAGCTGCTGGAGCTAGCTGCAGCCAGGATGCTAACCAGTCCCAGGTGCTCACGGACCCAGGCTGACTGGGCAGGCCCACCTAGACAGCCAGGGCTTTGGGTTTCAAGTCTAAACCACATCCCCCCCCCCTCTATGATCCACGCTCCACAGCCGTGGAGCAGATCGGCTAGTTGCGGCTAACCGTGGCTAGCAAGCTAATCTCCGAAAATGAATGTTTAACATCCTATCATGTATCATGATCTAAGCTCTGTGCTGACTGACGTGGCTGAGGTTGTTTGCTCTTAAAAGTCTTTTGTAAGCTTCACACAAAGAACATTGCCCAATGTTCCCTGCTAACCGGTGGGACAGTAAATAAGAGATTAGAGGAATGATGCCAGACTGGAAACCAAGCCGGGTTTTTGCCAACCCATTAATCTACCCTCTCAAACTAATCCTGCTTTTGATGGTAGACTTGACCTATAGCGTTGATAGGTTCTGGGAGGGAGCCTTTAACAGTGTAATCTAGGTCTATAGTCCCCGGTCTGTATCCAGGTTCCTAGTCCAGGTCTGTAGTCCAGGTCTGTAGTCCAGGGTCCTAGTCCAGGTCTGTAGTCCAGGTCTGTGGTCCAGGTCTGTAGTCCAGGTCTGTAGTCCAGGTCTGTAGTCCAGGTCTGTAGTGCAGGGTCCTAGTCCAGGTCTGTAGTCCAGGTCTGTGGTCCAGGTCTGTAGTCCAGGTCTGTAGTCCAGGTCTGTAGTCCAGGTCTGTAGTCCAGGGTCCTAGTCCAGGTCTGTAGTCCAGGTCTGTAGTCAGGTCTGTAGTCCAGGTCTGTAGTCCAGGGTCCTAGTCCAGGTCTGTAGTCCAGGTTTATGGAGGTGCGTAGTGGGGCTGCAGTCACACAGAAAGTCCGACTCAAGCATTGTGTGTACTGACACTGCAGTCTGCAGCAGAGCTTGTGACCAATCAGAGGTCGCTCATATTAAACGGGCATGTTAGCGCGACACGTTTACATGGGACGTTTAAAGGGTTTCTACTGTGAATCCGTTCCCCAGTCTCCCGACTGACGTGTGCATTAGAACAGCAGCATCTCTAATGTCTCAGTGGTGCCAGGTGTCAGGTGATACCTGGTGAGACAGGTAAAGGTGCAGTCTGTATGTGTGTGTGTGTGTTCTTGGGTGTGCAAGCATTTGTGAGGGCTTGTGTGTGGGTGCGTTGTGTGTGTATGTTTGTGGGTGTGCATGCATGTGTGTGTGTGTGTAGAGTACGTGCGGTAGGTGGCTGCTGGCGGGGGAAGGGGGGGTGTGGTTGGGATGGCTACGTGCCTGTAGGATGGTAGGAGTGTGTGGGCGGAGGAAGGAGGGAGGGGGGCAGGGGGAGAGGAAGGGAGGTGGAGGCTGTTTAAAGAACACAGACCTCACAGAACACTGTTTACACAGAGCCACTGCCGCTATAGATGTACGGTGATACGGCAGACACGTTCTGCATTGACGCACTCCTGAGCAGAATATGTCATCCTTACCTTAGCACACATCACAGCCATAACTCACTCATAACCTTCCTCCTCCTCCTCCTCCCCTCTCCTCCTGCTCCTCCTCCTCCTCCTCCTCCCCTCTCCTCCTCCCCTCTCCTGCTCCTACTCCTCCCCTCGCCTCTCCTGCTCCTCCTCTTTCCAACCCAGACACATTTGGCTCTCCCCAACCTCCTCGTACCCTGAGCACCCCGAGCACCCCTAAACTCTTATCTCTCCTTCCTCCTCCTCCTCCTCCTCCCCATATCGTTGGGTCTGGGCCACCTCCCCGGCTCACAAAACAGCAGCGCCAGATAGGGCTGCACAAAACGCCTTTATGACATCACTGTTTCCAGGGCTACTATCGCCCTCGTTACCCACAGGCCCTTGCGGCAGTACAATTATCTCATCTGGCGCCCGGCCCAAGATGTGCCTCACCCCCAACCCCCCCCTCCCCTCCCTACCCCTCCCCACAAAACACACACACACCCGTAACAGCAGCTCTACCCCGGAGCGTGGGCTCGAGCCAGGGAGCGCAGTGAGAACATGTCCCCGCACATCCAGTCTGCCACAGAGGAGGAGGAGGAGGAGGAGGCCAGGGCGGCCTGTCCCAGCCTGAGCTCAGCCCTGCTCCCACAGACATCCTCCTCTACACCCGCGAACCCACACCACATCCATCTTCCACCGTGGTTGGCGGAGGGGCCCCTGACAGCCGCGCTTGTCGTCCCCCCCCCAGCCCAGAGCCCAAAGCCACTGACAGGACCCTGAGAAGAGGAGAGACACGGCGGACATCTCTCTCGCTGGAGTCATGCGATCTAATGCAGAGTCCCCGTGCCAAAGGAGATCCCACCCTGCAGCTGCCTCTGTGTCGCGGCTCCGGGCGGGCTCTGGGGTTGTGCACGAGTGTGCACTCGCACACACACACACACACACACACACTCAGACACATACATAGACATGCATCTGGATTGCTGTACGCACAGGCACACGTGCAGCTAGACTTACATAAACGTGCACCCACACCCACACACGTACTGTACACACAGATACACAAACATGTGCAAATGTATACTTACTGTATGCATACACACACACACACACACACACTTGTAGGTAGTTATATATATATATACACACACACACCCACACACACAGATATACATAAAGTCACATGTGCAGCTAGACTTATACACCTACACATAGACACAAACGCACAGATATAGACACAAACACACAGATATAGACACACACACACACACACAGACATAAGCACACCTACAGAGACACAGTTATAACACGTAATCCATCACACACTGTAGTTTCAACAGATAGGAATCTGGGTGTAGGAGTTCATCCCATTCAAGCCCATTGTGTTGGCCTCCAGAGGACGTCCCCGCCGCTCGCCTGCCTGAGCGTCTGATCAGACGAGCAGATCCATCCCCGGGCGAGACTCCTCTCCGCCCCGAGCTCCGCTACGACGGGGTCATACTCAGACGAGCCGCGCCGCACACATGATCTCATCAGATGGTAAAGACAGATCTTTCGTTGTTACTGTACCAGTAGTCGTGTTGTTCCCTCCGCCCCCACACGGAGACGAGATGCTTGTCAGCACTCACACATGACATCATGTGTGTGAGGGGTCATTAGCGAGAGTGGGTGTGTGTTGTTAAGGTGTGCGCGCAAAGTGTGTGTGTGTGTGTGTGTGACTTCGGGACAGACCGAAAGAGCATGCCGCTCTGCGGGATTTGAGTTACGAGGAAATGAAATTTTAGCTCCCTTTTTAAGATGGGTCCTGTGGAGTGGAACCCTACGGAGGACTGGAGGCCCCTATCATCCGCGCCTGTCATCCCCCCCTCCGGCCCCCCTCGCTCTGACACACACTGGCACACACAACTTCAGTCTCTTCGCGCCACACTGAAGACATTCAGGCTCAACACCAACATTGACCCATACCACAGTTCTGTGATTGATTCATCTTGCCTGGCGCAATAGAACTAATTCCAAAATAAAAAACAAATAAATAAAAAACACTCGGGCCAGACAGTGCTTATTAGAACAGAACGGTTCCTGTTTACGAGGTTGTTTTGTTGCCTCGCATGTGAGAATTCCAACGCCTGAGAAATGATAAAGAGCCTTGGACTAGATACAGTCCATAGCAGAGGAGTGTTTTCCCACATTCCTACGTCCAGACCCGTGTGCTAGCAGATAGCCACGCGCGAGCGAGGCCGCACGGTCATGTCGGGTCCAGCGGTCCGAATGAGGACGCGGCTCTACGTCGCAGTGACATGATACTGTTCGACGACGTTCTGTTTTCAGTTCTGGAGGCCGAGCCGCAAACAGACGTGCAAACAGACGCGCCGATAACATCTAGGTGAGCTGACGGAGAGACACTTTAATTACAGCCGTCCCCGGAGTGATAATGTCAGCCAGATTCTCATCTCGGAAGACGCAGCGCTCGAGTTCACCGGCGAGTCCACGGGCGAGGGAGGGAGGGAGTGTGGAAAAGAGCGGTTGAGAAGAATGAGAGAGAACGTGAAAAACGGGTGTTACCTGGTTGTTCGCAGAGTGACCTTTCACCTCGGAGGAGTGTCACACACTTCCACTCATGTGCCTTTGGCAAACACTTTGTCTCAGGCGGGCTGTTTGGCTTCGGAGGCTGCTTTGTGATCAGAGGGTGTCTCTGTGTGTGTGTGTGTTTGTGTGTGTGGTCTGTGTGGTCAGGGTTCTGTGTGGGAGTGTGTGTGGGTGGGTTTGAGCTCCGATTGATTTTGTGGGTTGACGTGCGTGTGTCTGTATGTTGCTAGTGCTATTGGAGTTTGAGGAAGGATGTGCACACGCGCACATGGACAATATGTATTCATATGTTGGGGTCAGGGTCAGTGCTTGTGGTGAACATGTGTTAGTCAACATTAGTGTGTCAGGGTTAGTTAGGGTGACTATTTGCTCACATGGCTGTGTGTGTGTGTGTGTGTGTCCAAACGGCCACCGTGTGGGTTGCAGGGTTGGGGGGGGGTTATAAAGGTCTGTTTGGTGTGGAGGTGGGTGGGTGGGTGGGTGGGTAGAAGGGGTGGAAGTGTAGAGCAGATAATCCCGGCTTTGGCTCTCTAAGTCCTGCGCACGCTGGGCAGCTCAGCGGCTGAGGGAGGAGTGGTGCTACCCTGTAGCAGTCACCCAGCCTCCGGCCTGCACACCACCTGACCCACTGGCAGCCCCCTCGCCTCAAACACCGTGTCAACGACGGGCGTCATTGAGAAAAGACAAGTCATGCTCAGAGGGGCCAGATAAACGGAGGAGATGTAGTTGTTGTGATAGCCTGAGGTGAGCTACTTGTGGGTAAGCAAGGGAAGAGGTTGGAGGATAATGACTTCAGTATGGAGGTGCATATGGCCCTGGGGAGATGTGAGGTTGAGAGACTAACTCAGAGGGTCACAGGTCAGCTGACCTTGCCGTGTGGTGTTCCAAGCCCGGACCCCGATTCAGCTGGAGACCCTGGGAGGAGAGACCCCCCCCCTTCCCCCTCAACCCTTTAGCAAACCCACCCCCCCTCACACACACACACGCACACAGCACGGGACACACCAGCCGGCGGAGAGAAGGAGATAGTGAGAGAGAAGGAGAGACAGAAGGGACGCAAGAAGAAAAACAATGAACTGCTGAGGGGATGTGCACGCATCCTCTCCCTCTCTTTCACCTGCTGCAGCTCCCCAATTCTTCCCCGGCTCTGTCCATCAACAGCAAACTCCTCTACCAGCTGAAAGGAGGGACGGCTAGAAAAAGAAAGAAAGTCGAAGAGTGACGCTCTCCTTTGACCCGTCTGCCGTCACCACCTACGATCCCCTCTGCAGACGAGTCTAGACGCGTTGCCTGGCGACGTCTCGTCGATGCACCAGGCACGGTGGCCCGAAAGCAGCAGTGACAACGGGACGAGGACAAACGAATCCCACTAGAACCAGCAGTGACTCTCGCTGTCATCCTGGTCTTCCCGCTAGGGTTAGGGCTACGCCAGTGTTGTGTCGAAATACTGGATGCGGACCCGTTGGGACGCTGTGGTTTCCCAACCATGCGGCCTTCCACGCCGGCTATAAACCATGGCTCCTTCACAAGCAGCCCATAACCTCGCCATAACCTCGCCTCCCTCCACCACCCCCATCCTCATTATGGCCATCCCAACAGCCCCTAATGATCTGATATGCGTGGCTTGGCTCGCCGCCCCCCGCCTCTCAGCTTCACACCCATGACCGGAGTTACGGCCTGTTTCCATCGGAGTGAGGAGAGCTGCTGCGATATATGGAGCTGTAAACACACAAACAAAGAGCCCCGACGCCTTGCGGAGCCAGGGCCTGTGCTGACGGCGGGTTCTGCTTTCCAGTCTGCACCGCGAGCCTCTGCCACTTCCCTCTTTTCGCCGTGACCCTTGTCCGCTCTCGCTCTCTTTTTCGCTCTCGTTCCTGAACGCGCTCCACCTCTCGGTCTCTGCTCACTTTCTGCCGCAAGACGCTCTCTGTCTCTCTTTCTCGCTGGCATGTTCCCTCTCTGTTTACCTCCCCCTCTCTCTCTCTCTCTCTCTCTCTCTCAGGGGATTTCCCCTGCACATTACCTGATATCGGGGGGAGAGGAGGAGGGGGAGGAAACCTGAGATTACGAAATTAATAAAGCCAGCTCTGACTCGAGGGCATATCTCTCCGATGCCAGGGAGTCATGCAAATCGGGAGGCAAGACAGCGCATTCCCAGCTTCAATTGAAAGAGGACGAGTCTTTAAAGTGTCTCTTTAGAGAGGTGTGCGTCCAGAGGTGAAGAAAAGGGAAGGTGAGCTCGGAGCCCCATCGGAGATCAACACGTACAGTAGGTTTTCCCACGAGAACCTGCAGCCGATGCGTTCATTTACCCCGTGCAGGTAATCACACCGCCGTGCCTGTTTCCTATTGTTCCTCCCACTGTGGTGAGACTGCAGTCCAGCTCGGATTCTCAGAAGGGACATCCGATGTGAGTGTGTTCCCTGATTAGACATAATGATTGTGTCCCTCGCACGCACTTAACAGATCACAGTGGGATTCACGACGTCACAGCCTCTCTCTCTCGCTCACACACACACACACACAAACACAGCACCTCAGAGCAGAAAGAAGGAGGTTCGGACAGTAGACCGACCAGGGATCGACGGATCCATCGATCAATATGTTCAGTGATCCGTCCATCTATCAGCACCAGACAGACGTACTGTAGAAAACCCCTCCTGCTGCACACACACACACACCCATACACACACCCATACACACAAAGACAACTTGTCCTCAGGGACAGCACACACATACACGCACACACACAGTGCCAGGCGCCAGAAAATTGTCCACTGACTCATTTCAGGCATCCACCCTAATGCACCACTTAATGTTTTGTCGTTAATGTGTGTCCATCTAACACCCAGATCAGAACGTGTCTGTGCATACACGCCCGGCTCACCAAGCACATTCATATTCACAGGACCAGTCTTTGGGGTGAATATCATATTCATTATGAAAGCGCCATTTCTCGGCGCGTTGGCAAGACAGAGCCAAGGCCAACTGGCTTCCTGTCTATCACTGGCTCACGCTGTAGTCTGATGTCTGCTACTTCACACACTGGCACACATGCACACACACTCACACACTCACTCTCTGGGTCAGCCCACCTTATAACAAGACCTTCTCTGTCTGGACAATGTCCACAGCAGTGTCTCTCTATGGCCAAATCCCAGTTATTCTAACAAGTAAATTCATATTTGTGACTGAGTACACTGAAAATAAAGTGCAAGGGAGCCAGCTTGCTCAATTACAATGTTGTTTTAGCAAATGGATTTGCTGAGTCGTGTCCAGTCCCTCTCTCCCTCTCTCCCTCTCTCCCTCTCTCATTCTGTTTTAACCAAACTCCCTTCATGTAAATGCAACACCAATGGAAACAGCAAGAAAACGAATCAAAAGGTGATGCAGTAGATTCAGTAATCATGCTCCACAGGGCTGACCCCAGACAAAGCCCTCGTTGAGAAATATCCCTGCTTGATGTGCACCACGCAGTACGTTCTAGAAGCACTGTGAAAACTCATGTTCATACAGGACCCAAACAGGCCAATGGGAAACGAGCTTCTGACTCGTGTGTGTTCCACAAGGAGACGTCCCTCCTCTCCCATCCCAGAGAGGTTTACCTTGGACGGCCCTTCAATCTCTGCATCACGTCCAGGACAGTACAGATGGAACATTTCAGCCACGTAAGCAGCTAGTCCCCCTCTCGCTTTTCAGTTCAGGGACGAAGACTGATATCCACCATTAAGTATTTTCATACTGCATAAAAGCACCCTCTTCACTTCAATGTAGACACTGTTCATTTTTTCACATCCCCATTCTTAAAATGACTTACAACCACGTTATTTATTTATTTTGAAAGGGGAAGTATCGTAGTTTCTTTTTTGTGAGGGGTTTAGTACGAATGTGAACTCTGAGTGTTGAGGGGGAGAACACGATCATTTCCACAAAATAAAAGCACCGTCGGAATGATACCCATCCCAGAAGTGTTTCCAAGAAAATATGAAGCAGGTTCAGTTTACTGACTGCAGACGGACAATTCCGTAGCTTCCTGATAACTATCAGACAGCCTGAACTTTCTGGGCCCTGTTTCAAGTGGGTTGAACACCAACACAAAGCTGCCTTTGAACACAAACAGAGGGGGAGGAAAAAAATCCCTGAGTCGGCAGTATTTTAATCAGCCTCTGTTTGGAGATAAAAGAGCGGGTCTAATTTAGCCAGAACTGTACTCAGGTTTCTTCCCACAGGATGTGCTCCGGGCCCGCCCACTCTTCGTGTTTCCCCCGAGACAAACTTATTGATTATCCTCATAATCATTGGCAGCAATATTAAATGTCAAGCACTGCCGTAAGACTTTTGAAAAATCAATTTGAGATTGAGAGAAGAAGGGGGAAAAAAAGTAGAGAGAGAAAAAGTTCAAGTTAAAGCCAAACCAGCGACATCAACCTTCAATGTTAATCGTAAACCAGTCAGGTGTGGAGATAAGGAAGACCCTTCCGGTTGCGATGGGATCAGCCCCCACCCAGGACCACCTCCACCAGAGAACAAACAGCACCTCCACAACACAGTGAGGTCAGCCGCACACACACACACACACACACACCTGGTGGGAAAGGGCTGGAGCTGGTCAATACCATCCACAACAACCCTCTGAAGGCCTTGGGCCTTGGCTCTGGGTAAACAATGTGCTCCAACAGTTCCTGCTGGCAGTACGTGTGAAACGGGGTGAAAACAACGCCAGCGGGAGCGTGTGTGTGTGTGTGTGTGTGGATGTAGGTGTGTGGTAGTGAAGGCCTATCGGACTGAGTAAACATAGACCCTGCTGTGATGGCTATCGACCAGAGGGGGCTCAGAGATGACAGGGTGTGTGCATGTGTGTGTGTGTGTGTGTGTGCATGGGTGCTTCTTAAGAAATGTGTCAATGTCTGTGTGTAAATGTCACTAGTATGTGTGCATTGTTTGTATGAAAGTGTGCATTCAACTTTAACTGCCATGGCTGCATTGCAGCATTTGGATACACAGGTGTGTTTGTAATGTAATGATATATGCTCACATAACAACTTTCAGTCTGTATCTATATTGGTGTGTGTGTGTGTACCTGTATATCTGATTGTATCTTTGTCCGTACGCATGAATGTGTCTGTGTGTGTGTGTGTGTGATGATATCCTGTCTGTGTGTGTGTGTGTGTTTGAGTGTGTGTGAGATGTGTCCTCACACAGCTTGTCGGGGTGATAGATAACCCTAGCAGCTCTTCCCCATTCCTCACCCCTCCGCCAGCTCCACATTCAAGCCCCTGTGTGTCAAAAAAAAGAAAAGAATAGACCGTGACTTGGTCAGGAGGTCAGCTAGTTCCCTGACCGAAGGCTTTCCCTGGTGGGACGCAGTGAAGTAGCAGGTAGTTACCACTCGCCCCCGTAAAAACACCCTGTAAAGCTTGGTAGACACGTAGCGATAGCATCAGCTAACTGTATCCTGTGTTGTCATGTTGTATAGGCTTGCTCTCCCATATTATGAGAGGGAGATAACATCCTGGGTATATGAGGGCATTCACTGGGCACCGCGGTAAAGATTCCTCGCCGTTCCGACACTCGGGAGCGGGGATAACATCGCAAGCCCTGTTCAGCTAGGAGAAGACACTATGTCAATGTTCTTTGGCAATAGAACTGCGCTATGAAGAGATGCTAAGAGATTACCCATATAGCTGGTTGTTGCTACTAGAGTGGGGTGGTAGAGTGATTTAGTGTGTGCGTGTGTGTGTGAACATGTGTCTGTGTCTGACTGACTGCCTGCCTCCCTGCTAACCTGCCTGGCTCCCTGCTTACCTGCATCCCTGCCTCCCTCCCTACGTCACTGCCTGCCTGCCTCCCTGCTTACCTGCCTGCCTGCCTGCCTGCCTCCCTGCCTGCCTGCTGGCTAGCTGCCGATCTGATGGAGATCTCCCTGAGAGGCCCTGTGAACACAGAACTCCCAGGACAAAGAGCCGGAGGAGCGAACGTCGAGCACGTACACATCAGCTGGTGAGAACAGAGCAGCTCCACGGCACCGTGGCACCCAGCATCAACACAGACTTGCTCCAATCACAACTCATTTACTCCTGGTAGCAACACACACACACAGAGGCTTCTTTAAACCACTGTCCAAAAACAATGTCATGTTCTTCATCTCAGCATTTGATTTCTTTTGACAAATTCCCAGTCCTTTAATTTGTGTTCCCATATCTGATCCAGTATAAGAGCTTTCTGAAGCACACTGCATGACCCCAGGGCCGAGTCACCAGAGTCAAGCCCCCTCAACCCTGGAGTGACCTGCACTTCCCCAGGAGAAACACCACCAGAGTCCCCACAGTGACAGACCTGTGACCTGCACTCCCCAGGAGAAACACCACCAGAGTCCCCACAGTGACAGACCTGTGACCCGCACTCTCCTGGAGAAACACCACCAGAGTCCCCAAAGTGACAGACCTGTGACCCGTGCTCTCCTGGAGAAACACCACCAGAGTCCCCACAGTGACAGACCTGTGACCCGTGCTCTCCTGGAGAAACACCACCAGAGTCCCCGCAGTGACAGACCTGTGACCCGCGCTCTCCTGGCCCTCCGACCCCTTGTCAGAGCAGTCACACGGGGGGAAACCAAGCCAGACTCTCAGGTTCTTCCATTTCACTCAGATTCTTCCTCTTTGCCAGCCACAAAAGGTCAGGCACCAAAGGCTGCTGTGTTGAGTCACTCTCGACTGGAAACTTTTCATATTTTGGAGCAGTGAAAAAAAAGAAAATGAAAATCATTCGTCATAATTTCCTCACGTTGGACAGACTTGGCCCTCGAGTGGACTGGCAGCGGTTCTACAAGGGGCGTCGGTGCTGACAATGATGGGGGGAGGGGGAGGGGGAGGGGGGAGGGGGGAGGGGGGGGGGTTCCTGCCAAGCTGAGATGACCCTGGGCGTTCCAGACAGAGTTCTATAGTGCTTAGGTCGGGAGTCAGTCTTAGCTGCTCCAGTGATGGACGGTAAGAGCGAGTGAGGGTGTAGGAGAGGTCACAGAATGGCAGTGATGTCTCAATCCTCCGTCTCTCCCCCCCGGACATTTCACACGCACGCACGTACAGTAGGCATGCATGCATGTAATAGAGCACGTGCAGAGAGAGCCATGTGGCAGACATGTTCTCGTACACACACAGAGAGCTCAACGTGGGATGAGCTTGATAAACAGATCCGTGTCTGAGAGAGGCGTGTGTCCCGCAGACGCTCTGAGACCCTGAGTCCAGGCGTCCAGGCACGACGACGTCGCTCATGTTCACTTCTCCAGAAACTCAACAGACAGGAAATGCTCACTTTGTGATGCGAAATATTCTAAAACCAGAAGGAAATCACTTATTTTTTTTAATGTATTAAAATAAATGTGCCAAATAGACATATATACATTTGAACATATATTTTTTTTCTCTCGGTTTCTATTCCTCGCCAACTTTCTCACAAACGCTCACCCCCCCTTCCTCACTCTCCCCCAACTCTTGGCTGCTGGTACTTCATGGTTTCCATCTTGGACTACAGCGCCCCTCCAGGCCCCGCCTCTTCTCTCACCGCTACCACTCTGTATAGACGCTAATAATTACCCCTGAATGGATCCACAGATTCCCATGGATGTCAGTGCAGCCCTTGGCCTGTTCCATTGCACCCCCACCCCCTCCACTCCTCAATGGGGATTAAGAGAGTGAGAGTGGGAGATGGAAAAAGGGAAAGAGGTGAGGGAGACAGAGAGGTGCTTGCCCTGATGGGGGGATGCTTTTCTGTGCGACTGCCTCATCCCTGTCACCTCGCCAATCTCCGCGACGTCTCCGTGAATGAATCAATCAGAGACATGGTTGGATGAAAGCCCACCATCACGCACAGTGAAAGACAACTTTGAAATCACGTACGCGACGAATCGTTAAATGGTGCTAACCATTTACATATTCCTTCGGATCGCTTCAAAGGCACTAGAAAAGATCTTCAAACTATTGTCATTTTTCCTATTTTATGAGTCCCCTCAATATTCCTAAGAAAGTTCACAAGCATATCTTGTGCAAATCTGGTGAATAATTTCCCTTCAACAAAGGTAATTCAAGAGGGCTAAACGTTCACGTGAAAGGTGGGAAATGAGGAACTGAGCAAAAAGAAAAGGAGAAGAAGTATATTCCCACAGGTTCGTCTGCCCAGTCCAGCTTCAGCAGCAGGCAGCAGCCGTACGTCATAGCCCCAACATGCCCACACACCCTGGCCCTGCCAGCTGTAATCTATACCCAGGGAGAGCTCCTCCAGGCTGGCATCCGCCTGGCTTCTCTCTGAGGAAGGCTCACCACAGGCCCACGCTCTCTAGCCACAAGGAAGGGAGGGGTGGAGGAGAGAGAGATGGAAGGAGGAATGAAGGGAGGGAGAAAGTTGTTCACAGTGGTTGAGGGTGCCGACTGTCAAGTACACTGAGTGAGAGCCAAGACGCGGGGACGCCCACCAGGAACCATTATCCCTGTGATCCCAAAGCCCGTGCGAACGGCGAATTCACATTCCCTCGAGAGAAAAAACACACGACAACACAAGACTTTTAATGTTTATAGTTCCATTACAAACAGAAGCGTGGAGTTCTGGTCTTCATCTGGGCGTGTTTGAAAGCTTATGGAGCTACCCTGTTTATTCCATATTACTGTACTGTACCCTGAGACAATCCCTAAAGCAGCTCTCCAGATTGTGGTCCCGCTCCAGGACTGAGTGGTAAGTGTGCCATTTTTCATTGGGATGCAGATCCGTTTGAGGAAATGGTTTGGAGCTCGCTTAAAGCCGGCTGGAGAGGTTTGGAAGCGGCGCGGTGCTTTGGCTCCCGGCCTCGCATCAACCTCACCTCAAATTATCCCCCATTAAGGACTCCTCCAAGGGGAAATGGCCATTTGTCTGTGTGTGATACTGCGCTGTGCAGGGCCGTTACGGTGTTATGAACCTGGACGCAGACCAACGCGAAAAACCACCATTTATTAGCCAGGGGTTCGGAGGTCACGTGGTACAGACCCAACAGAGAAGACGGGCGTGTAAACTATCTCCAGCACCAGATGGCTGTAGTAGGGGAAGGCACAGTGTGTTCTTGACGTCACAGACCTGGGAGAGGGGAGGGGGGGCAGGCTCAACTCCCCTTATTCACCACATTCAACTCCCACCGTAATGCACCGACATTTGTTTTAGTTTGAACGGCTCACGGACCTGTCTTTGTTGCCTTTGTAGGCTGGATTTTAACCAGTGATGGGAAAAAGTGATCAGGGAGAGGTGAACTCCACAGCAAACAGCCCGGCCGGTTCAGACGGGAGAACACGGCCCCGTCGAGGGCGCCAGGGATTTGCTAATATGCATTGGGCTCCTAATTCTTGTCATGCGATTGGCTGAAGTCATGAGGAAACACAAAAGCCAGCAGAGGAGGAGGGGGAGGAGAGCAAGCCCTCTTCAGCCCGACCGAGTCCTAATTAATTCAGGAGAAATTAATCACGTCAGGACTTTGCTCAGACACACACACCCACACACACACACACACCCACACGCACACACACTCCAAAGGAGAGGAGGAGGGGTGGGGGAAAAAAAAGATTGGAGTGACTAAATTGAACTGGTCTTTTTAACTGCAACTGCATATGCCTAAAAGAAATGGGCATGTTATCAGAGCTTCAGGTTGTAGTGCTGTACACATAATGGTAGAGCGGCTTGGGTTGAACACATCCAAATTGGTGCTGCTTGTCCCATTCAGAACATGGTGTCTTCTGTTACTGGTTCAGAGAGAGAGAGAGAGAGATAATGAGGGGGAGACAGAAAAAGGAAACGGATGTGTGAGAGAGAGAGAGAGAGAGAGAGAGAGAGAGAGAGAGAAAGCCACCAGAGTGTCCCACTACATGTCCTTCCCTCTTCCTCCTCCCCCATCATTTCCCAGGATTGTTTACCACAAACACCAGGGCGACGCTAGCTGGGCTCATTATGGGCTGGCCAAGCAGGCTGCTGCCAAGTCCTGCCCACAGGCCCCGGACCCAAGGCTGTTGTCACGGCAACCCAGCATCCAAGAGGGTGCTGGGATGAGGGGTGAAAGGGGGTGGGTGGTAAATGGGGGAGGGGGGGGGTGGGGCGGAAAAAGCGAGATTCTGTAGGAGGGGGAGGCGGGAGGAATGATGTCATTCTGTGGCACGGTGGGGGCCAATCAAACCCTGAGAAAATTATGTCACCTTTTGTTGCCGGGGTCCATTCAGGGCTTTAGAAGTGCAGTGAATTGAGAGCTGCAACGGGGTCACTCTTACTCAGAGCTGTGTGTGTGAGAAAAAACATAACAACAAGGGGGGTGGGGGAGAGGGGTGGCAGGCGAGCAGGGAAGAGCTTTGTGGACATGCTAATGTTGTTGACCGTGGCCACAACCATAAAGATGTCATGAAACTCAACTTCCAAAACATCAGTGGCAGGCCCTCACACCCCTTTTCTTCAGAGCTTCGTGACCTCTCCCCCCCCACAAGCCAGATCCTTCATACGATCCCCTAAATGCTTTGAACAACTTGTCAGAACGTTGTCAAGCGCTAGCATAAAGGGCTAAGGACAGTGCAATGGAGCCTCGACTGGTTCACTTTGTTTTTTTAGCACACAGAGAAAGACGACAATAAGCAACCCCCTTGACGAAAAATTACATCCCAAACAACACACACACACAATCCATCATCACCCTTCCTCCGATAAGTGCATATTGCTAACTGATACCCACAGTATGGAGTCCCAGTTGAGGCTGACAGACAGAGGCATCTGAAAGAGACGACCAGAAAACACTTTGATAAGTTCCGATGTGTAACGTTCACACGCATCGTCACTCTCTCCCTCCCTCTCTCCTGACGCTCTCTCCTCCCCCTCTTTCTCTGCCCCACGCTCTCTCCCTCTCTCACACACACACACACAGACAGACACACGTATTCCCAATCCAGTCAGAAAGGATTGAGGGTTCAAGGTTATGTTCTTTAAATGTAGAGGTGGGTTCTGGGGGGGGGTTTGCTGGATGCTAAGGTGTTGTTGGCCCTGTGTGGTTCCTTGTACTGTGGTTGCCTGGTCTGCAGCACTCTGTCAAGACCAGGACAGGACTTCTGTGACATTTAGCACTTCCCCACCACGTATAGGTTTGACAAACAAAACAGGTCGACATATCTTTGCATCTCGACCCATTTTTAGACGGATGAACTCTATAAGCTTTCGATGTTCCTGGAAGGAGGAAGTTTAAAGGATATTCAATGATGTATAATTTGGTGTTCACTCAAGTTTATATACTGTACGTTTATTACTATACTATAATTTCTTGATTTAAAAAGATATAGTCATTTGGATTGTTCAGTAATTGCTCAGCATGCCATCACCTGACTACGTGATCAACAAAGCTTGTATTGTCTTGGTGAGATGGCACCTCAAACTCACCACAATATGGAACAAGGCCTACACACACACAGACTGGTGCATCAAGTTACCAGACACCTCACAGTCTCACACACACACACGCACGTGCACACAATCAAACGCACACACACACGTAAAAGCCAGCATATATCCACATACGCACTCTTATCAGCAATCTTATCAGCTGTCAGTATGATGGATCTGGGTGGCGATGATAGAGCAAACAGGATGTGATGTAGATAGACCTGCTCCTCATCCACTTCCTGTCTCACCACAGACACAACATGAGCTCCATAAATATCTCACCTTATTACATGTAGTCATTTAGCAGACATGAAGCATTTACTTCAATACTGTATGTCAATATGCAATGGTGATGTCAACTGTTCAGTTCTAGTCTGCTGGTTATGAAGATAGGTGAAATGTTTTACCCACAGGCTCTCAAAAGTTCAACATTTTGTGATGGTAAGCATGATTCAAAGAACAAGACGTGAATAATGTTTCAGAATTGTTTTAATGTTTACTTGTTGAAATACTGGCAGAGTGCTGTCCTGAAACAACTGCAAATGTGTTCAACGACAGAATAAGCAGTACGTCAGTGTTTTTAAAACAGAGATATTGTGAAATGAATGATCCTTTCCCCCCCCAAAGATAATCTCATTGGAGGAACAAAAAAAACAGTCTCTCATAGAAAGTGTCACCCATGTACAGGAGTAGAACAGACCGTTCCATTAATACCGTAGCTCTCCAACAAGGGGCTTAATTTTTATCTTTAAAAAGTTACCTTTCCAGAAATGGTGGAGTGGATCGTTCCAAAACATCCATGGGCCTGTCCTGTGGGCGAATCCTGCCAGTGAGTCCAGCAGGGATGGGTCCTAGCTGTGGTTTTTCTAACAAGGTAGCTTCTGACAGTAGCCATACCAGACCGGACATCTCCTGGCCCCCACCTGTTATTACTCCTCAATAGTAGGGTCCATGGTAAAGTCCAGGTCAGGTCAGCACACCCCTGGTGCAGCTCCAACATGGTACAGTCCAGGTCAGGTCATCACACCTCTGGTGCAGCTCCAACATGGTACAGTCCAGGTCAGGTCATCACACCCCTGGTGCAGCTCCAACATGGTACAGCCCAGGTCAGGTTATCACACCCCTGGTGCAGCTCCAACATGGTACAGTCCAGGTCAGGTCATCACACCCCTGGTGCAGCTCCAACATGGTACAGTCCAGGTCAGCACACCCCTGGTGCAGCTCCAACATGGTACAGTCCAGGTCAGGTCATCACATCCCTGGTGCAGCTCCAACATGGTACAGTCCAGGTCAGGTCATCACACCCCTGGTGCAGCTCCAACATGGTACAGTCCAGGTCAGGTCCTCACACCCCTGGTGCAGCTCCAACATGGTACAGTCCAGGTCAGGTCATCACATCCCTGGTGCAGCTCCAACATGGTACAGTCCAGGTCAGGTCATCACACCCCTGGTGCAGTTCCAACATGGTACAGTCCAGGTCAGGTTATCACACCCCTGGTGCAGCTCCTACATGGTACAGTCCAGGCCAGGCCATCACACTCCTGCAAACACAAGAGAAATATATTCTGATTGGCTTGGGTCCGTAAAACATCGTCCTCATTTGACAGCTTAAAGAGACAGGATATATCAGAGCAGAGTATGGCTACTCAGCACCTCCCAAAAAATGCTCGGAATGACTGTCTTAAGAGAGCAAATCAAACTCAGACGACTGCAGAGTCCCAGAGCCAGACCAGATCAATCAAGACCCGAGCCACAGTGATGGATCTAGCAGAGTGGATCACGTTGCCTTCAGATGGTTTCCATGGCTGGGCCTTCTAATTCAACATGACGTCAAACGTGGCAGATGAATCAGACTCATCCAGGAACTCAACCGCCACACACAATTATCACATTACCAGAGCAAGGAACATCGAGGTTACGACTGTGTGTGCGTGTGTGTTCATGTGTGTGCCTGTGTGTGTGTGTCTTCAAGTGTAGCCAGGCAGAGCCGTGCTGACTAGCAGGAACTGAAGCAACACAGTCCAGTAGAACGCAGTAGACTACAACAGAGTCGAATAAAACCTGGCAAAGGATACCGGCTCCTCCTCTACAACCAGTTACCTTCGATGAAAACAATCAGATGAGAGACGTAATGATCAAACCGATGACAGAGTCGGACTCAAAACGTTACACAAACTATCGGCCCGTGAGCTCGCGGGAGAAGGGTTGGCGGAAACGGTGGCGCGCCAGGTGGAACGTGGCTTGGCCCTGGGGTACCTGCTGTGGGCAGGAGGGGGTGTGTGTGTGTGTTACACAGGGCTGAACACTCCTCTAGCAGCAGCCAGTGTTATCTGGGGGGCCTGGGAGGCCCCGGGACAGGAGCCAGGGAGAGCTAGGGGGACCCAGTGAGCTAGTGCAGGTAGGTGGCCGCCTGACAACCTGCACTCTGTTTTACCGTCTGACATCATGTTGTTCAGTCATCCCCCCCCTAACACACACATGCACACCATACACTTACACAACATACACTTACACCCATATTAGCACATGAGTCATGGTGACGATGTGGAGCTGTGCGACCGGCTGGCCAAGGTGTCGCCCCGGGGGACAGATGGGGTTGAGGCGGGGAGGGGGGGGAGGAGTGAGTCATCCGTCAGTGTTCTGCCTGTCTGCATCCTCGGCTGATTACCTGCAGCCAGTCACGTTCCACCTCCTTCATTCTCCCTCAGGCCTCACCTTACACCCTCCCTTCTCTTCCCAGTGCGGGTCTGTCTGTCCCCAACCCCCCCTATCTCCCCTTCACTTTCCCCTCTCCCTTCGTTCACTTGTCTATGGTATCTATCTCCATGTCCCCAAAACCTCCATGATCCTTCTCTCACTACACCCCCCCCTCCTCCTGCCACCTCACACATTCCTCCCACTACATGTTTTGTCTGCTTCCCCTTGGGCCTGGGCCAGACCTGCAGCCCCAACCTGCAGAACCAGGCCCCAACCTGTCTGTCGGTGGAGGCTGGGGGGTTGGATTTTTGGTCTGGGTTGAGGCTGGGGCTGGGTTGGGGCTGGGGCTAGGGGGAGGCTGGGTAGGGCTGGAGGTGGGGCTGGGGCTAGGGGGAGGCTGGGTAGGGCTGGAGGTGGGGCTGGGTCTAAGGCTGGGACCAGCTACTATCTCCATCAGCACATCAGCTAGTTGTCTGCTGGCACTCTGCCATCTACTTCAACATATACAACAACAATAACACACTGTTCCCGTTTTGAGAGAGACGGGGGCAGGAGAGAAGGTGGGAGTGGTGGAGGAGATGGAAGGCAGATAAGGAAGAGAGGAGAGATGGCATGTGGACAGTCTCCAATGTGTGCTGGGGGTCAAATATGGTCCTTCTCTAAAGCACCCGCCACCAGCCTAGCGATGCCACACAAAGAACAACACTCATTCTCCCACCCACACACACACACACACACACACGCACACACACACACGCACACACACACACAGGTCCCATTGTGGGTCAGTGTCTCCAAGGTGGCCCATCAAAGCATATCTCCCTCCAGTCCTCTGAAAGGGATCTGAGGCTGGCTCTGTTTGAAGTGATATCTCTGTAGCTCTGCATTCTTCCCCTGCCCTGTCACCACCGACGTTCTACACAAGAACCCCGGAGATCATGGTGCTGAGCTTTACCATCCCCCCACCCCCGGCCGCCACCACGCCATGTCACCCTGCTCAAGTCTCACAGGAAGCCACCCAGAGGAGCCACCCGTGGAGAGGGCCACACTGGGGCTGCTGTACACTGTACACTCCACTCACCTGTTGACTCCTCTTGGTCTCTGGCATGTCAGCCTCTGGTCTCTGCTCTGGTCTCTGCTCTGGTCTCTCACAGGTCAGCCTCTGGTCTCTGCTCTGGTCTCTGCTCTGGTCTCTCGCAGGTCAGCCTCTGGTCTCTGCTCTGGTCTCTCGCAGGTCAGCCTCTGGTCTCTGCTCTGGTCTCTGCTCTGGTCTCTCGCAGGTCAGCCTCTGGTCTCTGCTCTGGTCTCTGCTCTGTTCTCTCGCAGGTGAGCCTCTGGTCTGCTCTGGTCTCTCGCAGGTCAGCCTCTGGTCTCTGCTCTGGTCTCTGCTCTGTTCTCTCGCAGGTGAGCCTCTGGTCTCTGCTCTGGTCTTTCCTCTGGTCTCTCGCAGGTCAGCCTCTGGTCTCTGCTCTGGTCTCTCGCAGGTCAGCCTCTGGTCTCTGCTCTGGTCTCTCACAGGTCAGCCTCTGGTCTCTGCTTTGGTCTCTGCTCTGGTCTCTGGCAGGTCAGCCTCTGGTCTCTGCTCTGGTCTCTGCTCTGGTCTCTCGCAGGTCAGCCTCTGGTCTCTGCTCTGGTCTCTGGCAGGTCAGCCTCTGGTCTCTGCTCTGGTCCCTCGCAGGTCAGCCTCTGGTCTCTGACCTGGTCTCTGGCAGGTCAGCCTCTGGTCTCTGCCCTGGTCTCTCCTGGACGACAGGAACAACAACAGAGAGGAGACAGGAGTCAGACAGCATGCAGGGAGTTCACCAGTTTCCTTACATTTGATCCATCTCACGTGAACTTCCTGTGCTACTCTCCTGCATACCTTTATGGGGTTGTTTTATTACAACATTCCATTGATTTCCTCTTGGGTTTACTATGTGTGTTTTGTGTTGCAATGCCTGTTTTAAGAAGTCATGTTTTACAGTGCAAACTATTTGCTGACAGTCTGTCTGCCTGCCTATCTGTCTGTTTAACACCTTGACTGCCTGACTGACAGACTGCCTAGCTGGCTGCCTCCCTTCATAAAGATAGCATGACTCAGGACCAACTCCCATATATATATTTACAGATGTTTTTATATATTTGACCAACTGGGTCATGTAAAACGCTAATGTATAAGCTTAAGTTTCAGGGCAATTCTACTTCTGCGTTTCAGAAGTCTGTGAGGACTGCAAGCCGCTTTTCTATCCCTGCGTTCTCCATGCTTATCAGGTCAACGTTTAAAAGACGTGTTTCAACAAGCTCCTTGACTCAAGTAGCCTTCACTGGACCAATGACAGCACAGGTCCGTCCGCCCTTGCCCAATCACAAACAGGGGCATTCTCTTGCTCCAGAGTTTTGCCGTCCCCGGCCAGTTACCGTGGCAACAAATGCACTGTTTCCAAGTGACACAAAGCCTAAACTTAAGAACCTCCATTCAGCTGTGGACCAGAGAGAGAGGAGAGGAAACGGCAATAAGGGGACGGCGGGGAAGGAAACTGAATCCCAGAGTTGTGGAGGACCTGGTGAAATCATTGTCTCCTTCCTCTCCTGTGTTTGAGTATCAGACGCTGGCATGCCACACTGCAGGTAGCTGCGTGCCAGTCTGGTTGGAAAAAAACCTCCCTGCTGCTGCCTCTCTGTCCCAGTTCTCAGTGAGCGTGAGAGTGAGTTATCACGTCGGCCTCGAGGAGGCTTAAGGCTCGCGGGGTTCTCGTTAGGCCTCGTTATGAGGACGCATTCAGAGGGGCGAGGGGCGAGGGACGAGGGGCTGAGAGCTCGGGGCGAGGAGGGCAGGGGTTGATTAGGCGTGAGGGAGGGGATCCCTCGCGTACGGGACACCCCTTTGTGTGGTTAGATTACTACCTTATGAAAAACTGCCCTGCTGATCGGCTCTGCTGGGTTCGGAGTTTCCTGCACACTGCATCCTAGTGTTAGGGAGCTTTCCTGCGCACACACACACACACCGACACACACAACGAATATAAAGACACAAACACATGTCATCTCCCTAGGCCTTTTCACAATCCCTGGTCATGGTGTGTGTTTGTGTGTGTATATAAGTGTGAATGCGTGTTTGTGTTAACTAGTCAATAATCCCCCACAGATGGAAAACAACCTGCAGTCGTCCATCCGCCCAGATCACCAAGATGACACACACACCACACCACACACACACCCACACACACACACACACACCACCCACACACACACGGCTCCTCGAGCCTCTCTCCAATGAAAATCACATGATGGACCGCATCCAGGACTGAGACACAGGGAGAATCTCCACCCCAACAAACAAACAACCGAACCCAGAGCAGAGCGCCGGAGTCCCAGAGGCCTGTGCCCTCCTCTCACGAGTCCTGGAACAAGACGACCAATTATTTGATATCATTTCTGATGGTCCATTAGTTCAACATAAAGCTCTGATTCTAGGAGATGTGTAAACACAAAGGTTGCTACTAAGTGAGCATCACAGGCGAACGTAGCTCTACTCTGTTCCAGATGGCTAATTGTTAGCTGATTGTCAGTCTTAGAACTGTCATGTAAATCTGTGGGGTGCGCTTGTTTTTCCAAGCAAGAACAACAGCAGAAGGGTGGTGTCTGTCTGGCTAGATCTGACCGCGCCACACACACTTCCACACTTACATAAGTACGGAGTATTGTGCTACCTGTGCAAACACACACATTAATGATCAAACAGGCAGATGGACATGCAAACATGTGAGTGCACACACACACACACACGTACACACACACACAAATGGTGGACGCTGGCACAACCTTGCGCCTGTGCTCCGTTAAACCAGTCATGTGAAACGACCCGTTCCTTTCTGCAAATCAGATTACATCTCTGAGCTGCGGTCTACAGGTCCACACACACTTAGAGCTCTGGGCTCAGGTCCACACACACACCCACCCACCCACACACACACTCTCACAAGCACATACACGCTTACACAAACGCACACACACACACAAGCAACAGCCTCTAATCAGACTGTGCCCAACACGTAGAGCTCCATGTAGAGAGTGTGTTTCACAACCTACATTCTCTCTCTCTCTCTCTCTCTCTCTCTCAATCTCTCACTGTCTCTCTCTTTCTCTCTCTCTCTCTTTCTCTCTCTCTCTCAGCTGGACTAAAGCATGAAGGCTTCCGGCCTCATCACGTGCTGACCCGTGTTCATGTTGCCTTCCGGATCACACACTCCAGCATCCGTAGACCCCAGGCCCAAAACCGACCGGCCTTTCACGCTCCTCCCACGACCACAACAACAACGAGCCCTTCCACGGCCCACCTCATCAAAGACGCTCGCCAGTGCTCCCTCCACAGGGAACGTGGGAAAACCTGGATAAGCCCGGGCTCAGGGGGCTCAACTCTTCTGTTGGCACACTGCTCTTCAGCCCGGGCGCATGTGGGAACATGTTTCGAGAGCGTCTGTCTGGCAGGTATGAGAAGGGAGCCGTGCACGTTCTGTTGTGCTTCCCCAAACAATGACAGGATTGACTCTCCCAGTCAGAGGGTTTCCAGCAGCTTCTGAGTTGATTACAGTGGTCGAGCCTAACGGACGTCACCGGGCCCCGCTTGTTATCGTTACAGAACGACTTCGTGAAACGGAAACACTCGCTTGATTACGGTGCGTGCACTCGTACGGTGTCTGTGTATGGGAGTTGTGTGTGTGTGTGTGTATCAGTGCTGTACAAACCCTACATCGGTATCACAACCATCAGGTGACGTAGCAGCCTGCTCTGCCTTCCTCTCAGGGCTCGTAGCCGAACCAGAGCTCCGGAGCAGCTGCCTGGCGCTGGGCTAGGCTGGCTAATCAATCCCAGACCTCTGGAGGAGCTACAAGTCTCCTTCTCCTGCAGCATGTACATTAGGTTCCACGCTGTTGAGCGGCAGGCTACGCACCGCGAAGGCCCTCCGACCGGACGAGCAGCCTGGAGAGAGACAGGGCCAGGCTGAGTCTCCCTCCGGCAGGGTTATGAAGGCCTCTCTGTTGAAGGCCCTGTTTTTCATATCATCATCGAGGATCCCGAGTGATCCAGCCCCATAGCAGCTGGATGGTCAAAGCGGCTTCCAGGGCCCTGTTGGCAAACATGTGGAGACCAGAGGCTGAAGGCTAGAGGCTGGAGGGAGGAGGCTGGAGGCTGGAGGCTCTCTGTCTGTTCTCCTGGGAGTGGGGAAGGGCGTGAGGACTCTGTCAGCCCCTCAGGAGTTCACTCACTGGGTCACTCTCTCTCCACGGGGCCCTGGGTCATCTGAGAGGCCCATGGATGGGGGGCCGAGGGGGCCGAGGGGGCCTGGGGTGGGGGCTGGGGCCCGGGTTGGGTTGCAGTGGATGTCCAGATAAGAGGTGAGTCTATGACAGGGCCGGAGGAGAGAGGAGGATGGGAGGGAGGGACGACAGGAAAGGGCATAGCAGGGACACGGATAGGGGAACAGGGCCTTCACGGGATAAAGGAAGGTATCACTCATCTTACAGGTCACAACTGGGGAGGGAGGGACAGCTCCATTCAGTACAGCTACAGTTACTACGGTAACTACAGGACCAACTGACCAGAGACAGGGAACATGCTACAGGGAGTCTGGGACTAAACTAGAATGAAGCACATTTATATACCCTGTATTTTGCACAACACCTCCATTGATAATTGAATGTATTTTCCATATGAGAAAATACATGCTTGCAGAGGTATTTAGTTGCAGTCGTCAAAGGACATTTCTCACTTTGTAAAGTAAACCAATGACCAATGTCTTCTTTTGGGGTCATTTTCTGTCTGCCGAGTTGTCAAACTGGACATCTATAACCTCTGAAGTCCACAGGAAGGGATAGGAACAACACTCTGGACACTTTGCTATAGTTTTAAGGGGTTGAAACTAAGATTGATTTAGGGAAAACATTCCTACATCTGGAAACATCTGACATGGGGGATTATCTTGTTTTTGGAGATGGTTTTCACCAGCGCTGCTCTTCGCTTCCCTTAATCCCCTCTCAGTAGAGGAGAGAGCAGCAATTATCAACGTCAAACTCGGACCCATAACTCAACGAGGTGTGGACAGAGAAGGAGGAGTGGGGGAATGAGCATGGCGGGTTTTGTCCATAGCGTCACTCGAACGAGACCATTCTGGTCCAAAAAACCCATATGTAGTTTACTGTATAATAACTGCATACAGTATTTTATTTGTGTCACAAAGTGTGAAAGTAGTCTTTGAATGAGGTAGGCGGGGCGGTTGGATGTTGTCAGTAGACAGAAGTAGAGAAGCAGCTCAATCCTGTCCTGGGCCGAGCCCCCCCCCGCCCCCCCCGCCCGCTCTGAGCAGTCACAGGAGCTGTGAAATGTTAGTTTTAGCGCAGAGGTAAACAGGCTCACCCATGGTGGGCCCGTACCCTACACAGAGTAAGCACATGTTTCCCATTGTGGTTAAAAGGGAAGGGGGATTAGAGGCAGGGCAGGAGGAGCCGCACACTCATACCCCATGGAGCGATCACACACAGCCCTCGCAGGTCCCCTTCGCAGTACTGCTGAGACAGCCGGGGTGGAGGTAGGGGCTGGTTCTGCAGACCTGGCGGTCAGCTCCATCAGAGGGGCTAGCCGGGGCCCTGTGGTGCCCAGCGTCGGGGCTCCAGTCTGGGGGCTGACGGAGCCAGGCATGGCTCCTCGCTGACAGAAGCGCCAGGCTCCGGGGTGGTAGACGCTCACACAAACACTCAGCAGGTAAGTGATATGAAAAGGTGTTGAGACTGAGCGGATTTGGGTTTTCAGAGGCCTTCTCGCCACAAAAATCTCCTTCAAACAGTTCAAAGCTTGGACAAAGAGGCAGAAAACCGAACTCAGGAAAGGTAGAATTACAAACAAATGTACCACAAAAAAATTGAAAGCGACAGAGAGAGAGTGGAGGGGCGGGATGGAGGCAGTTCCTGAAATGGGTGGCCTGTCAGGCTCTAAAGGGGTCTCCCGTCAGGTGTGGCAGGGGCAGAGAGGGCCCACTGAGCTGCCATAGGGTGACAGCGTTGACGCAGGGGACTGTGACTGTGCAGCCAATTACATGAGCGTTTTAAAAAGGCCCACAGCCGGGTGAGGCCGAGACACGCATCGCCGAGCGGATCTTCACTCGGGCCAATTAATTCCTACCCTGCGAAGCTCAGCTGTGATTGGGCTGGACAGAGTCCACGAACGCTGAGTCAAACGTCTGACTGACTTTACGACAGGGTGGGGGAGCTCAGCAGAGAGAACAGCGGGCTGCCATCACACCCAGAGAGACCGTCTCCATTTAAAAAGATAAGAATGCATTCCTCCCGCAAAACCCCATGTCCTATAAACGAGGGCGTATCGGACTAAAGCTTCAGCTGCTTTCCTGTCTGTGTGTGTGTCTGTGTGTTGTGTGTGTGTGTGTGTGTAAATCAGGCCCAATCACGCCTGCAGCCCACAGCTCCAGAGTGGAACAGGCTCCTCCCCTCGATCCCCTTCTCGCCAGAACGGGGTCAACTATTCCAAACAGCCACAAGTGGTCCTCTTCAACCCTGCACAACCTCACAGCCCACACACATAAACACCCATAATTATATGCTATACGCATCTGTCAGTTTCAGCGTGCGTGTGTGTGTGGCGAGAGGGTGTGCGTGCGTGTGTGAACGCATGCATGTCTGTGTGAGGCCCAAGCAAAGTGTGTATGACCCGGGATTGTTAAGGATCAATACCTGAGAAGACGATGACGGATGCCCGTGTCTTCAAGCGACCCGACGCTATTCCACTAAGGGCGTGCCGTGTCACTTCTCTCAGGTCACATGGACGTGTAACAGAGACCTGACCTCCGACTCTCACTCTTCCTCCATTTTCGATGACATCACACTTTCCGTTTTCCGTGACGCCAGTCTAACAGCCAGTGTCTTTGATTAGGGAGATTCTACAGGGCTTCTAGAGTGTTCCGTTAGATAAATGGTTCCGACATCACTGAGTCATTAGGCCCGAGCCCGCCTTTGGGCTCATCGCGACCACAGCGGAAGCCCCAGCAGGCAGAGGATCAATATCAGTCACAAATAACCCTCCACAGTACAAAGTAGTCCCGGAGTTTTCCTATTGACGTTGGTTGGAGCTGTGTGGCATTGAGTTGTAGGGCATCTCTGAAAATCTCCCTAAACACACACACACACGTACATGCACACACACGTGGACACACACGTGCATACACACACACACACACTTCAGATTTAATGTCAAGGAGCCTGGTGGAAAAAGGTGGGACGAGGAACACACAGCTAATCCCAAGCAACCAGGGATTAGGACCGGGCAAACATCACTAATAAACAAATGACTCATGTTCCCTCCCGTTCTCTCCTGCTCGTCTGCGGGGCCTGCAGCTCCGACAGCAGAAGGCTCTAGAACACGGCCTGGTCTGAATCCAATCTCCCTCCTCGGCAGGGCCCAGCGGAACCAGCGACTCCTGAAACCTGGAACCTGACCAGCAGGGAGGGGCCTGGACCAGAGCAAGGGAACGCCCTACAGTACCTGAACACAGGGCTCCGGATGGCACGGAAGGTTCTGGTCTGGTGTGGTCTGGTGGTGTGATCTGGTGAGCTCTCGGCTGAGACCGGCTAACATCACCCACGCAAGCAGACCTCCAGACTTTGATGAACCTGCCTGAGTTTCTCTGACGCTCGTTGTCACTGTTGATCGTTTCCATGGTTTTTATCTGTGAGGAATGCCGCCTGTAGATAAAGTTGTTGTGTAGTAAACCCCATCCGGTTGCAGGTAGGGGATTAGCAGAGCAAGATGAGACTGTGATGAAAGAACCTGGTGCAGATCTGTCTGTGTGCTGTTCCTAGACTGCTACGGTGGGCCAGAGGGGACATTTGGTTCCCTATAGCCAGTCAGATTTCAAGTTCAACGTTCTATCTTGTGTGTACAGCAGTCATAACGTTATATTTCACAGTTGAAACCTTTTCTCCAAAGAATTACCCTATCAATAAACATGTTTTAAAGAAGAAAATAAAGTATTTTTGGAATTGAATTTTCCCCCCAAAAAGCTAGCTACTGTACGTGGTGTTTATGTACAGAGGCTAAAGGCCCTCTCAGTCCTGTCTGAAACAGATGCACAGTAGATGGGTGTTCCAGAGAACAGCACACATGGCAACATTCCATCCCCTCCCTGCTTGGTTCTGCTGGCTCCTTTGTGCTGCAGGTGACATCAGTGCTCCAGCGCCCCAGAGAGGGGGTCTCTCCACACGGCTGGCTCTCAGCAGACGCCTGCTTACACACAGGTTAGACGTGTCTGTGTGTGTGTGTATGCACGCGGTGAACTGAAGCCACCATAGTCCGCCACCGAATCACGTCCCTCACGCCTACGCTCTAATCCACCCTTTCTTGCTCTCCATCCACTGTTTCCCGATGACACCCACCCCACCACCACCAAAAAAGGGAGAAGTGCAGACACAGCGCCCCTCGAGCCCTCTGCCCCCTCCACCCCCCGAGCCAGTCTATGTGGGTCCACAATGCTGTACCTGCTGGGCCAGGGGACCAGCACCTCGCCCCAGCCGGGCAGGTCCCAGGCCTGCTCTAAAGACATCTGCGGTGCGACAGGGGACGTCGGGACAAAATAACTCTTTTTTTAATCTCCACCCCGCATGGCTCTGACCACAGGGCTGTGAGGTCGTAGCATGACCCCCTTTCTCCCTCCTCCTCTGCCTACTCCTCCTCCTCCCCGTCCCCCGAGGCCTACTCCTCCTCCTGCTCCCTGTCGACCTCATCCCCCACTACCTCCCCACTCGCCTCCACCTCCCCCCCACCTTCTCCTCCTCCTCCTTCTTCCTCTCCGACCTCCCCCTCGGCCGACTCCTTCACCTCCCCCTCCTCCCCCCTCCTCCTCCCCGCTCTCTAATCCTGCCCTACATGACTGGCTCTGTCTGAAAGCCCCACACGCCAGAGGTGGAAGCCAAGAGCATTGCTGGGAGATTTGAAGAAAGAAAAAAAACACCTGCTCATCAAACTAAATTGCACTCAGAAACAGCGTCGGTAGGAGGGGGACGGGGGACGGAATGAAAGAAAGAAAGACAAGTCACTGCTCTCCCTCTGATCCTTGCAGACAAAAGAACAAATTGCGTTTCTGCATGGCGGTGCGGCCCGGGTCGAGTCACACGGGGAGGCGGGGTCAGCACAGACCACTCACGGTGCATTTGTTTGCGAGCATGTGTTTATGAGTTCCATCAATTCCACACAGAGGGGGAGAGCTAGAAAGAGAGAGAGAGAGAGAGGGAGAAAGGGAGAGAGAGAGAGGTACAGGATACCTATCTGCCTTTAATCTTAGGCCCTTTCCTCCTCACCATTGCTTATTGTTCCTGCTCTCTCTTGTCCAGCCTGCTGTTATTATACCAAACAGCATTATCTTTATTAATGCCACCGGCCTTTGAGTCATTCTCCACTGCATGGCAG
This sequence comes from Mallotus villosus, assembly GCA_903064625.1. Classification (NCBI taxonomy): domain Eukaryota; kingdom Metazoa; phylum Chordata; class Actinopteri; order Osmeriformes; family Salangidae; genus Mallotus; species Mallotus villosus. The sequence continues at coordinate 213,532 of CAEFZP010002249.1, forward strand.
TGCGGCCTCCAATCTTCCTAGATAAAAGAGCCTTCGTCACCCCTCATCCTCCTCTTCCTCACAGAAGCCTGGAGCAAGCGAGGACCTCTGCTGTGGCTTTAATCTTGACACGACCCGTCCAGAGTGGACTGTTTGAACCTGAGGCCTCTCTCCACTGTCATCCCCGCCGGCCACTTCAGCTCCGGGGAGAGTGGATGTACTGGAGACGCACAAAGGCAGAGGAAATAACAGGAAATGATCAATATTTAGAGTGTGGGCTTTGGAACAAAGGCTTGAACGGACAATGTTGTTATATTGACTCACTGGGGTTGAAGTGGAGTCATTAGACTGGGGCTGGCAGTAGGACCATGGCTAGGGGCTGGGGCTGGCAGGTAGGACCATGGCTAGGGCTGGGGCTGGGGCTGAAGGTAGGACCATGGCTAGGGCAGGGGCTGATGGTAGGACCATGGCTAGGGCTGGGGCTGAAGGTAGGACCATGGCTAGGGCTGGGGCTGGGGCTGAAGGTAGGACCATGGCTAGGGGCTGGGGCTGAAGGTAGGACCATGCTAGGGCTGGGGCTGGGGCTGAAGGTAGGACCATGGCTGGGGCTGGGGCTGAAGGTAGGACCATGGCTGGGGCTGGGGCTGAAGGTAGGACCATGGCTGGGGCTGGGGCTGAAGGTAGGACCATGGCTGGGGCTGGGGTTTACAAGGGTAGCCATGCATGTGGAGTTGTTTTAGAGGCTGTGTGGAGTGCTGACGTGTGGTCAGGGCTGGGCGAGGGGCTCAGCTTGGCTGCTGGGAGTCCTGCGCTCCGGTGGCCACACAGCGCCAGCCCCCGGCCCCAGCCCCGACACCGCTTTATGGGACAGGGGATTACCGTGGAACCAGCCATGAGGACCACCCACACAGTGACACTGGACAGCAGACACACATACACACACACATGCACGCGTGCACACACAAACACAGGAACAGCCACACACCTATGAGGTCTGAGTAAGGCACACTACATACGTCTATGACCCACGTTCTCTAGGCTCATTCTAGCCACCTACATTTTGGAGAGAAATACAAGTATTTGTGTGTCGTGTTCAATACTCATACACATGCTAACAACCACACACTGAAAACACACAAATAGCAGGCGTCAGGCCTAACCCTAATCCACACACACAAACAGTTTACCATGACGACACGCCTGCCAGCTATAGTCGGCAACTACGAGCCAGTTCATTAAGAAAACCAACAACTGCTATGACATCACACCAGTCCCCTCTTCGACTCCATGGTGGCCTCGTTTAAGAAACAGTCGACCCGCATCCACAACGACAACCTTGGTGTCACTGCGACGGTGAGCAGACACGAGCACCTGAACACAGGTCACTGCAGACGGTGAGCAGACACCAGCACCTGAACACAGGTCACTGCAGACGGTGAGCAGACACCAGCACCTGAACACAGGTCACTGCAGACGGTGAGCAGACACCAGCACCTGAACACAGGTCACTGCAGACGGTGAGCAGACACCAGCACCTGAACACAGGTCACTGCAGACGGTGAGCAGACACCAGCACCTGAACACAGGTCACTGCAGACGGTGAGCAGACACCAGCACCTGAACACAGGTCACTGCAGACGGTGAGCAGACACCAGCACCTGAACACAGGTCACTGCAGACGGTGAGCAGACACCAGCACCTGAACACAGGTCACTGCAGACGGTGAGCAGACACCAGCACCTGAACACAGGTCACTGCAGACGGTGAGCAGACACCAGCACCTGAACACAGGTCACTGCAGACGGTGAGCAGACACCAGCACCTGAACACAGGTCACTGCAGACGGTGAGCAGACACCAGCACCTGAACACAGGTCACTGCAGACGGTGAGCAGACACCAGCACCTGAACACAGGTCACTGCAGACGGTGAGCAGACACCAGCACCTGAACACAGGTCACTGCAGACGGTGAGCAGACACCAGCACCTGAACACAGGTCACTGCAGACGGTGAGCAGACACCAGCACCTGAACACAGGTCACTGCAGACGGTGAGCAGACACCAGCACCTGAACACAGGTCACTGCAGACGGTGAGCAGACACCAGCACCTGAACACAGGTCACTGCAGACGGTGAGCAGACACCAGCACCTGAACACAGGTCACTGCAGACGGTGAGCAGACACCAGCACCTGAACACAGGTCACTGCAGACGGTGAGCAGACACCAGCACCTGAACACAGGTCGCGCTCAGCACCACCGCTACCTCACAACCTCAAAAGTTTCCCTCCTGCCACTCGCGAATCCCTTTCCACCTCTTGATTGACGTCAAGGAATCAACTCTCTTACTCTTCCTCTCTCTCCTCTCTCCCTCTCTCCCTCTCTCCCTCTCTCCCTCTCTCCCTCTCTCCCTCTCTCCCTCTGGGAGGCTGAATGGGTTTACCATCTCTCATACTTTTCCTCCGAGTCACATTTTCGCCCGGAGACTCATGCACAAGCACACAGAGTCAAGACGGGAAGGGGAAAAAAGAAAGAAAAGCACATATTTCTCACTTGCCGGGGCAGAGCAGAGCACAAGCCCTAGGCACCAGTCGGATGAGCAAAACAATGGGAGCCAATGACAAATCGGACGTGGTGCATTCACTGAACAAACAGTCATAAAGGGTGGCAGGTAGGCAAACACTCACCTGCCCTGAGCTAATAACACACGCAAACAAACACACACAGAACACACACACACACACGTGGACCACACATTGGAACGGACATACACACGGAGAAAGACACACACACACACAAAGTGCGGTAGGATCCACATAGGAACCCACATGCACACGTAGGAACACGCTCACACACACACACACACACCGACAGGAATGCACGGATACTGTATATCAAGGAGCCTACACGTGCACACACACAGAGGAACACACATGTAGTAACACACACAGTTGAGCTAGTCGAGCATGTTGAGACAGTACCGAGTTAGTGCCTTCGGTAGAGACTGGGGCGGCCTCACCTCGGAACACAGACTACAAGACCATCAATCTCACCACACGGAGCATGTAGCGTTTCTCCTAACAAACCCACCACATGCATATGTTTGTCTCTGGATACTGTTCAAGCCATACACACAGGAAAGGGATGGGGCCTTGGGGATTGGGGCGTGTGTTGTTCTGCGGCGTGTTAGTGTCTTCAGTGAAGTGTGCCGGCGTACATTGTGGTAGCCGATGGTGTGTGCATTGGGGTGCTCCTCGCTCCCGAGTTCGGCATTTCTCTCGTTGAGTTCACTGACACAATAAACATGTCAGACGGTTTCGTCTCAGTTCCCTCGCGCGGACCCCTGTTGGGCCGCGGGGGGGGGCGAACGCACGTTGCAACATTGTGCATGTGATGCACATTCCGAATTCACGAATGTTGCAAAGTAAGCCTGGGAAAAAGACGGGCATGTGTAAAGGTATGTGTGTGTGTGTGTGAGTGTGTGTGTGTGCGCGCGCGTGTGTGTCCATAGGGAAGGAAACTGTAGTTGACTGCACAGACTTTCCAACCAAACCAAACAAATCACACACATTTTCCCCTGAGGTCTTCCTGCAAAGCAGAGCAAAGCCCAAGTGACAGCACCTCTCCACTCTGCGTCCCGGCCCGGCCATGTGACTCCCTCTGGCTATCCTCTGACGGAGCGGGGGAAGGCGGAGGGCGAAGAGGAGAGAGGAGAGTCTGGCGGTTTGGGGTGGTGGGTGGGAGAGGGGGCGGAGGCTGGTTAGAGTGTGGGTGAGGGACATAGGGGTAAAGGGGCTGGGGTATGTGGGGTGGGGAGGGGGGCTGGCGTTGGTTGGCAGCGAAACACATGAGAGAAAACAAATTCCTGTCCCATCGCCATGGAGATGAGTCAACAACGGGTCTTGGGGGGGGGCGGGGTGCGGGGCGAAGCCTGACCCGAACGTAGTTAACTATTCATCCTCGTATCCGGCTCCCAAATGATTGGGCAAACACAGAGCGCCGCGGAGTCAAAAGGCCCCCAGAGAGGCAGAGAGAGGGCCGTCACCCTGGGGGGACACGCTGACATGCTGACAGGCACACACTGGCTGGGGGGAGGAGGAGGTGTACAATCCGGTATTTCAGTACAGTCCTGCACACTCACAGACAGGCCTTAAGGGGATGTCAGCTCGAAGCTGAACCTGCTCCAGTCGGAAATGCATGTTCCTTTTTTTTTCTCCTTTTTTCTGAAAAAGACTTTTGGCTGTTGGTAGGTGAGGGCCAGACGGCAGAAGTCTACCTGCGACGGATGCTTTTGCCCCGGGAGCCACAGCGAGCCCACGACATGAAGTCTCAACGGCAATCTCACAAGCAATGTGAGCAACTCCAGGCGCTATCTCTGCTCGTTACAGTTTCTGAAGTAGGTCTGAACTGGCAGGAGATATTTGCTATTAAAACAAGTTAAATAGGTAATAGGGTTTGGCTAACAATTATGCCAACAGCAAAGTATGAGTTGCGTCAGGAGATAGAGTTTTATAAGCCTAAACCACAGTAACACTATAATCCTCTGGCTCTAGGCCAGTCCAGTCCCCACAGAAAGAAAGGGGTTTAAGACCACTTGATTTGGGTGAGGAAGAGAAGTCCTTAAAACGGTAAAACAGCAACAAAATGTGCCATATTACTGTGCCATATAACAGTGACATGCTACTGCCATATTGACGGATTCAAGGTGACAAGGCAGGTGAGGTGCTTGTTGCTAGGATGCGGCTAGGAGGCTAAGCTAACAGGCTGTGAGGCCGCGTGGCTACGTAGCAAACGCTAAGGTATACACAGCTGAGGTTAACACACCAGGTTTGGATCACTGGAACACCACCAACAAACTGAGACCATTTGTCTCTGGAAACATATATATACTCACCGCAAGAATCCATGAGAAACAGGAGAGCACGTCTTATTCCCGGAATCTGGATTCCTTGGCTGTCGAAAGAAAAAAAGGAACAGAAAAAAAAACACGAGGTAAAACGTCACTGTCTTTTACAGTACCGCTGGGCCAATGTCAGACCCACCAACAGTATTGCGTTACATTGCTTTATATATGCTTAAATCCTGCCTAACCATTTATTCAGCCGGGGAGCTTCTTGGCGGAACGGAGGTAAAATAAGTCATATAGTGGGGATGGCCCTGCGAGGAGGTTTACAGCCGCAGACCACAGCACCACGGCCCAGCGCTCAGACCACTTTACTGTAGAGCCGAGCATGGCTTGACAAGCAAGGGTCGCTGGTTGAAATAGCATTGGAAGATGATGGAAGGATCGGCCGTCGCTGACCTGCCATCTGGCCTCACTAGAACACATTCCAACGTGGCTTTCATGCCGCGCTGGATCTACAAGACCATCCAGCACCGTCATCCTCTGCTAAACCCCAGCTGCCTCGTCATCGTGCTTCGCGTTGGAGTAAGGGCTTCTGGGAGGGACGCCGGGCCTTGTTGGTGATCCGGTCCGGGTCTGAGAAGGGGCCTCAGCCAGGCTGGGTCTGGGCAGGCTGGGTCTGAGAAGGGCCTCAGCCAGGCTGGGTCTGGGCAGGCTGGGTCTTAGAAGGGCCTCAGCCAGGCTGGGTCTGAGAAAGGGCCTCAGCCAGGCTGGGTCTGGGCAGGCTGGGTCTGAGAAGGGGCCTCAGCCAGGCTGGGTCTGGGCAGGCTGGGTCTGAGAAGGGCCTCAGCCAGGCTGGGTCTGAGAAGGGCCTCAGCCAGGCTGGGTCTGGGCAGGCTGGGTCTGAGAAGGGCCTCAGCCAGGCTGGGTCTGAGAAGGGCCTCAGCCAGGCTGGGTCTGGGCAGGCTGGGTCTGAGCAGGGCCTCAGCCAGGCTGGGTCTGGGCAGGCTGGGTCTGAGAAGGGCCTCAGCCAGGCTGGGTCTGGGCAGGCTGGGTCTGAGAAGGGCCTCAGCCAGGCTGGGTCTGGGCAGGCTGGGTCTTAGAAGGGCCTCAGCCAGGCTGGGTCTGAGAAAGGGCCTCAGCCAGGCTGGGTCTGGGCAGGCTGGGTCTGAGAAGGGGCCTCAGCCAGGCTGGGTCTGGGCAGGCTGGGTCTGAGAAGGGCCTCAGCCAGGCTGGGTCTGAGAAGGGCCTCAGCCAGGCTGGGTCTGGGCAGGCTGGGTCTGAGAAGGGCCTCAGCCAGGCTGGGTCTGAGAAGGGCCTCAGCCAGGCTGGGTCTGGGCAGGCTGGGTCTGAGAAGGGCCTCAGCCAGGCTGGGGTCTGGGCAGGCTGGGTCTGAGAAAGGCCTCAGCCAGGCTGGGTCTGGGCAGGCTGGGTCTGAGAAGGGGCCTCAGCCAGGCTGGGTCTGGGCAGGCTGGGTCTGAGAAGGGCCTCAGCCAGGCTGGGTCTGGGCAGTGCCCGGGTGGGGCGGGGCCAACTGAGGGGTGATGCCGGCCCGCTCGCCCTGCCGCCCCACTTCAGAACACAGTGTTTTCAGAAAGACGGCTGAAGCGTGTCCTTCCTTTACTTGTAATTAGGGCTCTTTCTATCTAATCCACCCAACAAATCTTACAAATGAGAAACAGAACCGCAGGGTTTTTATTTATTTATTTGAGTGGACGGCTGTCAGAGAGAAAAGGAGAAAAAAACGGAGGAGGAAAAAACGAAAGAGGACCGAAAAAAAGAGCGATTTCTTTATAATAAAAAAGCCAGATGTGTGGAGTGACTTCTTCGATGTGTGTCACTGAGGGAGTTTGGGGCAACATTTGGCCGAGCCAGAGTCTATTTTTAGACTATTTCCTAAAATAAAAAGTGAGTTTTGTGATTGGCAGAAATAAAAGGCTTTCTCCTCCCTGTCCATGACCTCAGTCCACGTCACGAATGACGAAATACTGACCGTATAAAAATGTTTTAAAAAAAACCTCACCAAATACTCAACGATCATAAGGAAATAGCCTCTGCTTAATGTCCCGTACGAATAGGTTTATTTTAGGTTTCAATCTGACTCTAGAACATCAAAATAACACTGTTCGGGTGAAATTCTACAGCATGGAGACTTATTCTGCAAACTGATACTGCAGGCAGTCGACGGCAGTTATGTCAAAGAAACTAACTTTTTTCACCTCATTCAGACCTGATCATTTTTTGATATGTTGTGGATGAATCTGTGCATGTATCTATTCATATTGACTTTAGTATGTGTGTGTGTGTTTAGGCATGTTGACGTGTGTGTGTGTGTGGCAGTGGAGGCTGGGGCCTAAGGGCTGACTGAGCCACCTAACCAAGCAGAAGTCCCACCTAAGCTCTGAAGCATGCACCTCCCAGGCCTGTAACTAACACACAGAGATAAACACAGGTGATGTCAGGGATTACACCCCATAATACTGCCGCAGGAAACCGCCAATAGCACAGGTGTATCCACGACAACGCATACATTCCTCCGAGTCCTGTTCTGAAAAGAGATATGTGACTGACAGCTCGTCATCTCCTCCGGTTGATTGTGTGAGCCTTGTGTAAACAGCCGCGGGCGGTGTGTGTCTGTTTGCATGTGTGCGGCCGCGTGTGCGAGTGTGTGCGTGCGCGGGCGCGCGTGTTCAAAAGACGCAGGTGAGGGGACACACACAGAGAGGGATTAGGGAAGTCTTATCACACACCTCTGAAGCCTAGGAGAGTAATACCACACGTAGCCCCTCATAACCTCCAGGAAGAGCAGCATCCAGCCCTCCGGGGGGGGGGATAGAGACTGCGTGTGCAGAAGACAAATTACATACTGTAGGGAACTGGAGAAAAGCTGAAAGATGAGATGTACAATTGAGACAGACAGAAAAAGAGAGAAAGAGAGACAGTGTATTTACAGTATATATAGGCTATACTGGATGCGAGGGAGAGAGAGAGAGAGAGAGAGATAGGGAGAGGTGGAGAACGGCCGTGTTGTAATCGCACAGTAAACAGCTCCCTCTAGAGCAGCTCCTCCATTCTCCCCGTTCTACACCTCTCCAGCCCCGTCCTTCTCCGTCTCTGTCTCCGTGGGCAACCTGCTTCCCACAACGTTCTCGAAACACACTTCTCTGACCGCTTTCTTCAGCACCCCCAAAAAACGACTAAACATTCAAAGCAGTGCAACGTAGCACAACCGTCCTGTATGGAAACGATCACGGCCATTTTGAAATCCACATACCAAAAGAAATGTTAAACGTTAACCCTAACTCTAATCCTTCCCTTGTCCTCTGACAGACAGCAGGGAGGCCGGGGTCCTGAGTTGTGAGGAACCATAAACTGCTGGAGGAAAGGGAGGGACGCACAGTGCCAACCTCTCACTGTGCACCGGCGATGGGGCGGCCTAGTCAAACCGCTGAATCGTGTGCAGCGTGTTTAGCAGAGGTTTGCGACGCGCACGACGGATTAGGCCGGGCCGTGCATGTAGCTCGTGCTGCTGGGGCCAGTGAGAAGACTGCTACAGGCTTTGGTCCGAAGCTCTATTAGGGTCTCTCCTAGGCTCTCTCTCTCTGTCTCTCTCTCTTCCAGTCCTCTCTCTCTCTTCCCTCTCTCTCCTTCCCTCCCTCCCTCACAGTCCTGCCCCTCCTTCCTCCCGTCTCTCTTCCTCCCCGTCGCCTCTCCCTCCTTCTCCCTCCGGGCTGCGTTGCGTTTGTGTCTCCTTAAACCGCCATGTTACACAATCTCGGAGCAAGGCCTGTAATATCGGAGACAGATTTAAAAGCAGTCGTGGGGAAAGGACAACACAGCTGGGCGTCGTGCGGGGCTGAGGAACCCGTGTTGATTAAACTTTGTTGATTCTAGACAGGACAGCATGGCAAAGACCACATGGCCATGAGAGCAGAAATATCATCCATGTACATTTAAGATATAGACGTATTTACTGTACAAGCTAAAGGCACACATCAGCTATATACACACAAGCTCTTCACACAATGTTGGGGGACATACTGTACATTTAGAACAGGCGATGCTGCAGTCTACCCACCATCAACACCACTCGCTTCCTCCGATTTTTCCATGGTACTAATAAAACATTGGACATTGTCGAGTTTCAATATGTTTTTTGGAAATTAGAAACAAGTAGAAAATACATATTTTTATGAGCTTTTCGCACACTTTCCCACAGTTTTCCCCGATTTTCCACGCATGTGACCCACCCACATTAAAGTAGCACTCAATTAGGCTGGCACAATGGACACAGAATGGGGCAAACACACACACACACACAGAATGACAAATGTGACCTGCTATTTAACCCACATTTAAAAGACCTGTGCTGCAGTAAGTATCGGTTACATTTCTTCAGCACACACTGGAAAAAATCCTACATTTTCCAAAGGCTGTTCTCATTCCTAGAAGTGCCAGGAGACAGTATCTGCCCAGAGTTCATGACCTTTGCCCCTTATATGAAAGGCACTACTGGACACAGAGAGATCACCTACATTACCATTACACAGCTACCAACCTTAGGGACAGGGCAACATAGCAACAACCTCCTCCTGAACGTCAGGAAAACGAAGGAGAAGCTAGTAGCCTACGGGAGGAAGCAGGGATGAGACTACAGCAAGCGGTCGGTCCCTTGGTGTTCTGATCGCAGAGGCCCGGACATGGTCATGCAACACAGACATCGTTGTGAAGAAGTCACAACAGAGACCGGACCGTTTCAGACATCTGGAGGAACTCCGCAGACTTTCTACACAAGCACCACGGCCAGCATCCTGACAGGAGACATGAGCGCCTGGTATGGGAGCAGCGCTAGGCTGGACCGCAAGGCCCTGCGGAGAGTGGTAGGGCCAGCATTCTAATAGATGGTCAATAGATGCTAACTGTCAGATGCTAATTAGCAACTGTGGCGGTTCACAGTTGGTTACCTGTAGACGATCAAGACTAAGCTCATTAAATCAAACTAAAAGTGTCAAAAGCAAACAAACCTTAACTTTAAACCATTAGTAGCATTTTAGCTTAAAAAAAGGGGCGGTGAATTTGGCAGCGTGCGTGTTTGTGTTCATTTGTGTGTGTGTGTGTGTGTGCGTTCATATGCGTGTGTTTGTGTGTTCATCCGAGGAAGGTCAGAGTAGTAAAGTATTCGCGCCGTGTTTGCTCTGTAGAGGACTGCCTGTTGGAGAGTTTGAACAGTGACGTGTTGAACCAGTAAAAACAGGACGCGGCTCCACTCTGTTTGCTCAACAACACCCAGAGAAACGGGCCCACGAAACCAAACACACCTCTCTGCCTCCCTCCATACCTCCATCTACCTCCAAACCTGGCTGGAGAACATTCCAGGAACATGCCTTACTGAGTCTGACCGAGGACGCGTCGATCCCATGTGTCACGTGTACGAGTTAAAGTTAGATGCATGTGTGACACAGTGTTTGTGCAACAGTATGTCTGTCATTAAAAAGGCCCAGGGACACTGTAGGTATGCACACAGGGAGGGAAAGTATGCATGCTTGGAGATACACCACACACTCACACACACACACAGGAATGCACACCTACAAACGTAGGAACACACACACACACTTCTTCAGCAAGGGATGTTTGGTCTCACTCCATGTGACTAAGCGGACACTGGGTTATTATACTGGGAACCACGTCTACGTCGTTTGCTTTGCAAATAAACGATCAACGGAATACCGTGGGACGGTTCTGTATTGACCATCCTCTTTACCTCAGGTGCGATGACGTTGCTTCAAGAGAGAGAGAGAGCGAGAAAGAGAGAGATAGAGCGAGAACAGCATCTCTAAACACCCCCCCCCCTCCCTTCCCTCCCCTCCATCAGAGAGAAGAGCTCACTGTGATGTGTGTGTGTGTGTGTTTTTGGAAGAGCGGTGCTCATAAACAGCCATGCAAGGGGCCCTCTCTATTCATCAAGGCGGGCTGAGATGCGCTTCACTGGGCCCGGCCCTTTGTTTTAGCCCCTCGCTCACAAAGCCCTCCGGCCCCGGGGAGAAAGGAGGCCGGTTTCCCTCGGTGTGTGCGGGCCCCGAACCATGCCATTAGCTCCGTGCCCATCTCGGGTGAAAGGCCTTTTTTCAGCGGCACATGAAGTGATTTAGAGAGACGTGGGCGAAGGAGAACAATCTTGTTTGGAAGCAGCCGGGAGAACGGAGAGAGCCCCGATGTCGGTCTCTATAACACGCGTGAACCGGGTCCTCCGTTCCTTGAGTGGCGCATAGACCAGCGGACAAAAGACGCGGAGCGAAGCATCCCCTCCTCCTCCTCCTCCTCCCCGTGCCCCCTGTCATGTGACGTTGGGGGTCGGTGCGGCGGTGATGCGTGGGGTCAGGAGGGTTCACCAAACTTCCCACGCCTCCTTCCCCTCGCCAGGCCCTCGCCAGCTCGACGAACAACGCTCTTTGTTACCGGCAGCGAGAAGAAAAAAAACTGCAGCTTCCTCTTAAAAATGGCGTGGCACACATCACTCACGTGGCTCTTTGATTACGGGAATTTGGCAAACAAAAGAATTCTCAGTTCCAAAAACTATCATGTTTCCTGTCCAGTAAAATGCTGCCACACTGCAATCAAGTGACTTGCGTTTTGGTTTTACAAATGTCCTAGTAGTCATGATGACTTGTAGAATGCAGGCTTAGTGTCCTGACGGTAAAGGCTGGGGAGCGTCACCAGCCTTCCGGAACAAGCACCCCAGCCAAGCAGGTAGGCGATAAGAGTTGGCAGTCACAGTGTGTGCCAGCTCTGTGGAATGGTGCACGTATTCCTGCCTTACCGGTGGCGCATCAACAGCATCATGAGAACTTGACAGTGTTAACAAAGAAAAGCAGCCAAACGAGACTCTCCCATGTTTTCGTTTGACCTGGACTTGATTTGTTTTCGATTTTAGACAGCTACCTACACCCCCTCTTCCCCATACGTGACATTCTAGTGTCGCCATTCTTCCAGGTGTTTTTAATCGTGATTCTTACTCTTGTTTCTGTGAGAAATACGTGGGCAGGAGTGAAGGCCCGTCTCTTCAGCACATGGATGGAGCAGTGCATTGTGGGTAAACCAGGCCACAGCCCTGAAGACAGTTGAAGCCGTGAGAGGGTGGGGGAGGGGGAGGGGGGGCTGTTTGAGGGCAGGGGCCTCCTGAACCACGAGTGGACCAGCGTTTTAGAAGGAGGAACCGAAGGCTGCAGTTTGAACAGCACAGCTCCAGACGACCGCACCTTCCCGTTCCTAGGCAGCCCGCTGCCACTCTCGCTTTCAGCTGGGGGTGGGGGAGAGGGGGTGAGGGGGGGGAGAGGGGGTGAGGGGGGGGAGAGGGGGTGGAGGGGGGTGGGGGGGGGAGGGAGGAGGCCAAGGACCATGGGAAAAAGTAGAAGGGAGACCAATCAACCAATCAACTAAACACTGCAGAGTTAACTACCGCAGGCATCATCTGGTAAAGGCCTGAACAAGTCCCAGATTGCCATCTCCCAGTGAGTCAGAGAATCTTCCAGAAGAGAATAATGGTGGTTTTCTCACCTACTTAATCAGCTGTCAGCCCAGCTCGCCAAGTAGTATGAACTTCACCACTGAGTTCACATAAGTCCTCGCTGCCTATCCTGCCTATCCTTCAGCCGCGTCGTAGCGGACGTTTCATACGCCGTACAGCGCCCTCCAGTCACCTCTGGGACTCTGAGGCAGGTCTGTTCCTGAACAGGGCCGTCACTGAGCTCTGCCGTGCGACCCTTCCTCCATATCCCAGCCTGGCTCCGCTACCGTATCGTACGCGACCGACCAAAATGTCGACCTAATAAAAGGCGCTGATGCAATTTATCAATTAAACAGTACACAACATTCGGAATGACACAACGACGATACGATCTTGTTGTGGAATGCGACCGCAATTTATAAATTGGTGCAGTCAATCACACGGGGCGTGTTCCCAGTCCGGAATCTTCCTGGGTGTCTGCCAGGAACGATCTGACTGCAGGAATGCTCTTTAAATTAAAACAAAACATCATTCATGTCATGTCAGAGGCCGCTGAAACCTGTAGCGATCACTCGAACAATAACAACAGCCCTACTGGGAACTGATTGGAAAATGATTGGTGGCTGAAGGGTAAATATGAGAGGATCGATATGCATGCCAAAAATCCCTTTGAATTGTCTTGATAGCATCATATGGCTTCCCACAACAGCAATTACGCTGGGGGGGGAGAAAAAACCGTCTATGTGACATTAACACATATTATTTAAATGTTTTACAGTGGACTTCCTCCATCCTACATGGGAGGACTTGTGGTTTCATGTAACCCCGTCTTTGCATCTTGACTACATTGGGCAAGGAGAGCTCTGGACTTCAACTCAGCTGGACTGGGAGGAGAGAGCAGTTGTTTGAAACAGGCCTGCACTTGACTGTTGTCCTATGCTGAAGACCAGGAGTGGGTGGACAAGTTCTGGCAGCGGTGGAACGGAGAATCAGGAGAACGTGACCTGCGACCAGACAGACTGACACCGGGAGGATGTGACATCAGAGGTGCACTGAGGTTGATAGAGTCGCCCTGAGGGGATCCTGAAGATAAGACTGAGGAGGCTTGCTTTTGATAGTCTGACGCTTTCTTCCCCTTCCTCTATCTTTACCTCTCTCTCTCTCTCTTTTCCACTCGAGCCCTCTCTTTCTGACAAAGCGGCCTCAGTCCTAGCTATCTGTGCCCCTCACCACAGGTCACCTGAAAGAAGAGGCGCCTCCACATCTTAGAAGCCAGACACCACATCTGCTGCACCCCGGCCTCCTTCAGAAAGGATTTCCGAAAGGATTGCATCATGTGTTGCCTAGCAACACAGAGCTTAAGCACTCCTGAAAAAGCTCCTAGTGTTTTCCTCTTGCAGTGGTTCCTCTCTCTCACAGGCCTTTTGTTAGACAAACACAAGTGTCCGTCAAACCGGACGGTGGTGAAATCCTTGTTTCGTTGTGATGGCCCCCGCGGTTGCCATGGACACAGCCCGGTGTTGCTCGCGGCGTCCGCGGCGGACGAGTCGGAGGCACGAGTCAGGAGGCAGCCGAGACCGCAGATCACCGCGGTGATCCTCCTCATCCAGACTGTGTCAGGAAGTAGGAATGCACCCCCCCCCTAAACCAGAAGGCTGTTCCGACGCCAAGACAATCACTCATAAGTGTCGGCAGTCTAGCGGGAATGCCAGTCTCTCAGTGAGGACGGAATGGTGAGATGAGGGGATGGATGAGAGGGAAAACAAGAGTTGGGAGCTTTGATTCCTCTCCAGACAGTTTAATACCCTCTGAATGATACAGATCTCTTCTGTTGAGAGACTTCTGCGGTGTTGCATTGTGGGGGATCGAGTCACGCAAGGTCCAGTTGCAGCAGGAATGGTACCTCTGTACAGGACTGGCGCTGTTCCTGCGGGGAGCTCACCGGCGTCGGCTGTGTGAAGGCTCTGAGCCGTCTGGAAGATGGGAGAGAAGGCTCACATCTCCACGAGAGCCACACGGAAAAGGAAAAGAAGCATGATGTATTTGAACGGCTCGTGAAAACCCCTGAACCTATGTCGCAATCAGAACAGCCCCAGCCTCTGTCCCGGCGTGTAAGATAATCCCATTTTGGCACGGCTGTTACTTACACTTCCAGACGAGGTCGTCCATTACTTGCGGCCGTTAGTGTTGACGTTTTACCATCAAAGACTCTACAGAATAAATACATTAGTTTGCTTCCTAATGAGAAACATAAGGAATGTCTGACTCGATCACGATCAAGCTGAGGAGTCATCGCAGCGGTCATCGACGTGACGCAGCGACTGACGAGCGAGTCGGAGGAGACAGACAGGCAAGCAGGGAGACAGGGTTGCCAGTACGAGTGAACGACAGCAGGGGGACAGTTTGTCAGTACAGTGAACAGACAGGCAGGGGAACAGGGTCGTCAGTACGAGCACACAGACAGCAGCAGCAGTACAGCACAGACAGACAGGCAGGGAGACAGGGTTGTCAGTACGAGCGCACAGACAGGCAGACGCATGGTTTTTATTCTTCCCTATTGAGATTCAAGACAATAGTGTCCCTGTTGTCTCTGCGTATGAGTGTGTGTGTGTGGTGGCGCGAGCATCCCTCAGAACAGGGAAACGGGGAAATGCGGGCGGGCGGATGCGGGCGGCGTGGTAGGCCCACTGCGGAAGGCCCCGGAAGGCCCCGGCACGGCAGAGAGCCACCTGAGAGTGCTCTGGTGTGAGGGGACCCACCACCGAGAGGCCTCCTTCCCTCCCATGCAGCCTCCCGGCAGGCCACAACAATACACTGCTTTGTTTGGCCTGCTCCATTATACCTTCAATGTGTGTGTGTGTGTGGTGTGTGTGTGTGTGTGAGGATGTATCCATAACTGGCAATAGCTGTGCTCAAGCAACTCTCCATGATGGTATTTAATGTGATCCGTCTCTGACAGCCCACATGTTAAACCTGGAGGTGAATGTGTGTGTGTGTGTGTGTGTGTGAGGACATGCGTAATCGCCAACGGGACTTTCCAGGTGTGAGACAGCAGATGGGCTCGTCACAGTCCACAGGTGACAGGGAAGCAAACAGGCCACCGAGGGGTTGACCTTTCCTCGGCTGGGTCACCGTGGCTGGGGCCGAGCTTGGCTGATTACACAGCGCTGGAGGCGGGAGGGTGAGTGAGGGGGGTGTTCTTGCTCATCCCCTCGTCACTCCTGTAATTGCACACACACCACTTGCGATGTGAAGTCTGCTATAGGGTTGTATTGTTCGACTTTGTGTGTGGGCGAGGACGTGTGTGTGTGTGTGTGGGTGGGTGTGTGAAAAAGTTGATACGTGTGTTTTTTTCGAGAGGCCGGACCAAGACAGGCCTGCAGGTGAACCGAACCACACGCACACACACAATCACACACTAGAGTGCACGCAAAGAAAGACACGCACGCACGTCGTCTTGCTCGTTGAAACGTATCATTATGCCTGTCACGTATCCACCTCTGCAGCGAGCCTCGCAAGCCCCGACAACCACCAGCACACACACCTGGAGGGCCCGACACTCTGTTCCCAGCACTGCACTTCATAAACATGGCCTACTGCACCCACCCACACACACACACACACACACCTATTCATATCCTGCAGCCTCAGCCCCCCTCCCTCTCCCTTTCAAAGTATGTCTCGTTTTTTTTCTCTCCCTTCCCCGCCGCAAATGTTCGAGTGCTATTTAATTTGTTTCCTTTGTTATGGTCTTCCGTACCAGAGGAATGACACAGCACTGAGCAGGGGTTGTGGCCAGGTGGCCAGGCAGGCAGCCACTGTGCTGTCCTGGAGGCCTGGGCCAGGCAGGCAGCCACTGTGCTGTCCTGGAGGCCTGGGCCAGGCAGGCAGCCACTGTGCTGTCCTGGAGGCCTGGGCCGGGCAGGCAGGCAGCCACTGTGCTGTCCTGGAGGCCTATGCCGCTCACGCAGGAAAATGTGATCTGAGAAGTGAGAAAGTCATTCACCTGATATGAGGAACAGGCCTTTGTAAACCACACTGTCTTCCAGCAGGCTGGTGTTTCTTCTCTCAGGACTGAACAACACCAGCAGCAGGGCCGATATGATCGGTTCTGTACAGGCACGGCCATGTTTGCTGGAGTCAGGTTACTCGAACGTGTATGTACACAGGGTGTGTACCTGTGGGAGAGAAAGAGGGAGAGGGAGGGCGAGCGATAAAAGGAGAGGGGAGAGAATGCAAAAAGAAAAAGTAAGAGAGAGAGGAGGAGAATGAGAGAGATACAAAGAGAAATAGAGAGGGAGAGTGTGTGTGTGTGTGTGAGAGAGAGAGAGAGAGAGAGAGAGAGAGAGAGAGAGAGAGAGAGAGAGAGAGAGAGGTGACCGTAAGTACCTAAGCAGATCGCTCATGTCGGCAGGTTTGCTCTCAGAGCTGTCAATCTGACAGATGCACCACTCAAACCCTCTTAAGACCCTGACCTGCTGGTTTTCAGGCAACCGTACAAACAGAAACTTCCGGAAAGGTTAATCACAGAACAATGGAGAATTCCGGAACGCACCAGTTCACCAGAGTGCCGTGTAGAGAGAAGAAAGTGACAAGGCTGTTTGCTGTCCTTTGTGTGGCTGTGTGACTTGGTGCTTACTCAGCTGAACCTTCTTTTCAGGGCAGCTTAGTGTGTAGTTGTGAGTACACATGAACAGTGTAAGCATGCATGTTTAGTGTGTCGTTGTGAGTACACATGAACAGTGTAAGCATGCATGTTTAGTGTGTAGTAGTGAGCACAGATGAACAGTGTAAGCATGCATGTTTAGTGTGTAGTAGTGAGCACAGATTCCTGGGGGGAAAATAAAATAACAAAAATAAAAAACACGTCTTGATTGGAGGACACTTACTCAGGTGGGCCCCACCAGCCAATCATGGGCACACACTGCGACCATCGCTCACTTGGCAACAGATGACAAAGACAGAGTAGCAGAAAGGTCCCCAACTCTGAGCCACCAGCAGCAGTGCTGAGTAAGATGTGCTTGGTTTGTAGCCGAGGTTATGGGGGGTGCACTAGATGTTGCATTTGAGCTGGTCTATGACGTCAATCCGATTATTAGAAACAATGGCCTGGCAAGTCCACCCACTCACAAACGAGCCTGTCTGTGTGTGTTAGTGAGACCGACTTCTCCGCTAGCGTGTCAGTAGAGAGGAGAAGAGGAGAGAAGAGAGGAGAAGAGAGGAAAAGAGAGGAGAAAAGAAGAGAAGGGAGAAGAGAGGAGAAGAGAGGAGAAGAGAAAAGAGAGGAGAAGAGAAGAGAAGAGAAGAGAGGAGAGGAGAGGAGAAGAGAGGAGAACAGAAAAGGGGAAAGGAGAAGAGAGGAGAACAGAAAAGGGGAAAGGAGAGGAGAGGAGTAGAGAAGAGAAGAGAGGAGAGGAGAGGAGAGGAGAGGAGAGGAGAGGAGAAGACAAAAGGGGTAAAGGAGAGTAGAGGAGAAGAAGAGAAAGAGAAGAGAAGAGTAGAGGAGGTTGGGAGGCACCAGTCCCCCTAGTACTACAGTAAAATGCTCTTTAACAAGCTCTCTGCCCTTTGATGTGATGCTCAGAAACATGTGGGCAAACTGGGTTCTCTTCTTCCCCAACGCCCACAACACAGAAACTGGTAGTTGCCTCACATGACCTCGGCACACATACCCCACGACATACAAGCATGCACACTTCAATTAAATTTGATTGTCATAACACAATGTGCACGCACATATGCAACGTATACACACACACACTATGTTTCCTACCCTCTAAGGGCTTACCGTCAGTGTGTGTGTGTGTCACTGCATGCATGCATGTTTCCATATTTTTCAGTGGCAACTGGTGTGTATGTGTGTGTGTGTGTATGTGTGTATTGTATGACTTCATCATGGAGAATACACAGAAGAGTCTGGGCTACATCAAGCCCATGCTTCCAAACACCAGTTTCCCGCTTCATTTACATACAACAATATACACTGGGCCCCACTGCACATGCACACAGACACACACAGACATACAGACACACACACACGCACAGACACACACAGTTTACAGTTAAACTCAATCTCAGTCCTGGCCTGCAGGCTGGTGAGAAAGCTCGCTTCATAGATATCAGGTGAAAACACCACAAAGCTTTGATTGTTTCCAATCAGTCAAGTCTTCTTTTGTCTCTCCGGGGGGGCGGGGGGGGGGTTCTATAGCACCACGCTGTATAAGAAGACAGGCGTGATCCGGTCATCCGCACAGAACGTATCCTTCCGCCCCCGCCTGCCCGCCGATGAAAGCCCAGCATGTGAGTGCTGTGAGAAATATGCAGAACTGTCTCCCATGGCACAGAGAAAGAGAGAAACTGTATGGGGAGGGGGTGGGCGGGAGGAGGAGGGGGCGGGGCAGGCGGGGGGGTGGGGGGTGTTGGGCATGATCAAACAAAACACATACAGAGGCACTGTATGCCAGCTGTACACCCTCTCCACCATCAACTCCCCCACCCCTCCAGAGAAAACTTCCAGTCTCTCTGCCCTAGCCTGCCCAATCCTGGTCTCAGGTCTCTGGTCTGGGCGGTGTGCTGTGTCAGGATGAAAGAGGCCTTGTCTAAGAGACTAATCCCCGGGCCATTAGTCAACGCGTGTCAATTAAAATACCGCCGTATCGTACCATAACACCTCCCCCCACCCCCCTTCACCGTCCTCCCTAAACACCAACACCTCCCCCATTCTAGCATGTCGGCCCACAGGTGTCCACACAATGCACCTTATTAAAGGGAATGGGGAGTACGTTGATGTTTGCGTGTGTGTACGGTGTTTGCGTGTGTATAAGTGCGTGTGAATGTGAGAGAGAGACAGAGCGAGAGACAGAGCGAGAGACAGAGCGAGAGACAGAGAGAGGGACAGAGAGAGGGACAGAGAGAGGGACAGAGAGAGGGATAGAGGAAAGGACATTCCATCGATGTTCCAGGGAAGCTCCTCGTCTAATCCTCGTCGGCAGCCTTGACGAACCCAGTTTGAACGGCCCAGAGCATGACGGCCCCATGTCCCTACCACCCTGTACCTCCGATCTCACAGCCAGTCACACACACACACACACACACACCCTCTGTTACACACCTAACCACCTGGAATAGGACTGGGACTTCAAGGAGGGAGGGCGAGAGGGAGAGAGAGAGAGAGAGAGAGAGAGAGAGAGAGAGAGAGAGAGCGAGAGAGCGAGAGAGAGCGCGAGAGTAGAGAAGAATAAGGCATTGTTTTCATTTTCTATAAACAGCCACTTTGAAGTGGAAGATGGAGAGATGGAGAGACAGGTCTATTGTTTCTCTCGTCACCCATGCCCACGCCCTCACTTCTCCGTCAACATCCCCATGGCCTGTTGCTAGCTGGGATGGTGCTGCCACAGGGCTGCAGGGGCATTCCCCTCAGCTTCACTCAAATATGCTACTGTACACACCGTCCGCTCCCCTTGCTGCATAGCGCGGGGACAGTAAGCAGCGCTGATGAATGGAAACGGAAAGGTTGAACACAGCTTTGTTCTACGTATAGTGTGTGGCTGGTGAGGTGTGTGTGGCTGCAGGGGTGTGTGTGTTGCCGTTTGCGTGTGTTGCTGTTTGTGTGCGTCGCTTTTGTGTTTGTGATGTGTGTGTGGCTGTAGAGGTGTGTGTGCTGTCGGTGTGTGGCTGTAGAGGTGTGTGTTGCTGTTGGTGTGTGTGGCTGTAGAGATGTGTGTTGCTGTCGGTGTGTGTGGCTGTAGAGGTGTGTGTTGCTGTCGGTGTGTGTGGCTGTAGAGGTGTGTGTTCTGTTTGTGTGTGCGCCGGCTGTAGAGGTGTGTGTTGCTGTTTGTGTGTGTGTTGTCCAGCGATCCTCAGAGCTGACTGGGGCCTGGTGCAGAGTGGTGTTTCTGTGCTCCAGTCTTTATGAGTTTTAATCACAAGTGCTTATTAAAGTGGTGATGTGTTTGGAAGGGAGCCCTTGGACTGTTTGGGAATAGCCTGAGGCTCACTTTCCAACATGGAGGAGAAGTGTGGAGGTAGGCTGCTGTTCTGTCTGTCTCTCTCTCTCTCTCTGTCTTCCTTCGCCTTTCCCTCGCTCTCTTCCTCTCTTTCGCTCCCTCTTTCTTTCTCTATCCATCTCTCCCTCTCTTTCTTTCTCTCATACACTTTCTACCCATCTCTCTCTCTCTCTCCCCTCTCTCTCTCTCTCCCTCCCTCCCTCCCTACTTCTCGCCACTCTCCGTTCCTCCACCCTCCTTTCTCTTAAAGAACCAATAAATCCACACGTCAAGTGCTGACAGATAGGTCTCTGGCCCGAGCAGTAAGCAGTGGAACAGGAACGGTTTAACTCCTTCACGCACGCCCGCTGTGTTGTTGACTCGATGTTCTGCAAACCCGGCCGAGGCCCTGGGAAGATTTGAGAATCTTTCGTTGACACTAACACCTCCTCTGTATCAGCATCTGGGTACACACGCAGCCAAGCCCAGCGCCGGGTCCCTATAAATCATTACACGTCACGTCTTTATCAGTGGATCGCCGCGCAGTCTTCGTGGGTTTAACCCATTTGGTCCCGGCCTGCTCCGAGTTAACCCGATACAGTCTGGGGAACGGGAAGTGACCTTTGACCTCGGGGACGGGCTACTGTACTTTCCCTGTCAGATCCAGCATGCGGTGAAGCCTGAGTGAGGGGAGGGGGGGACACGGAGACCGGGGATATGCGGTATCCATGGTTCCCAGGAGAGGGAGGGGTAGCAGTAACACTGACAGGAGGAGGGGCTGAAATGTATCCTGGAATCACATGTTGCCGGAGAGACTAGGGAACAGGCAGGCACGCAGACAGACAGACATGCGGCCATGCAGACAGGCAGGCAGGCAGGCAGCGTGGTCGTCCGCAGGGTGCGAACACACATGGTTCGAGTTTGGCTCCATGTAAGAGCAGGAGCACAGAAGGCTCTGCTAGCAGGAAGCCTTCAATTCTCACTTCCTGCTTCTGCCGAAAGGCGATCCGCGTGGCGCGCCGTCCTCGTCAACACAGAGGCAGTGTTCCCCGGGCAGCCGGGGGCCAGAGCGGGCACGCCAAGGGCACCCAATCCCACTGAAGCAGCCTGTCAGCGCCCTGGAACGACAGCATGGGCTGCCTTAACGAGCCCGGGGAGCGGAGACAATCACTTTCAATCAGCCTGTCAATCCCCGCAGCGCCACGGCAACAGGTCAGGTGACAGCCGTGTCAGAGGCTCTCCTAGGCTCCAGGAAGCACTTTTCAAACACAGCGGACGATAATTAAACGGAGAGGGAATAGAGGTATACGTTACACCACCCCTCCACCCCCAGGATGCTCACTAAGGGTGTTGGGGGAGAAGTGCTCAGCAAGAATTGCCCACAGAGGGGAAAATGGAGAAGGGCTCCTTTAAGGAACCCAGGGCGTCAACAACAGCGTCTTAAGCAACACCTTGAGAAGTCTAGTAGCCTGAGACTGAATGACTGCCAGACAGAAGATACTGACTCCTGATAGGGCTGTCGAAAGACACCATGGCATGCAGGTGACGCACGGCTGAAGGAAGCTGTAATTACAGACTTGAGCAACCATCTTATTACCCTCGGCAAGGTGAGTGACAGGCCGTATCAGGGCGACTGCTTCCGTGCGACTGACCTCGGGTTGACCTGGCCGTCCCTCCTCTCTACACACACACACACACGTGGATGACTCAAGGCGCTACATGTGGGACTGAAACATGCCGCGATACTGCCTCACTGACGCTGACGTCCGCCCAGCAGGCCACACGAGGGCCTTTGGCCTTGGGAGTGGAACAAATCAAATCAAATCAAAATGTATTTGTATAGCCCTTTTTACACGCAAGCATGTCACAGAGGGCTTCACATACGCCCATGAAAACTGCCCCTCAACCAACCTAAACCCTCAAGGAAGACAAGGAAAAACTCCCAGAAAAACTCAATGCAAGAGAAAAAAATGGAAGAAACCTCGGGAGGAGCATTTCAGTGAGGGATCCCCTCCTCCAGAAACGGTTGGTGAAAGAGAGGAGCAGAACACAGGCTAAACATAGTAATACACAGGGAAGTGCCAATGGGTTTAGAAACACCAAAATCCATTGTCCAGCTTGGTAGATGTAGGAAGGGATCGGGAACAGAGAGGACGGTATCCAGAGGTTGGGGAGTTCTGAGGAACCAGTCCTGTGAGAGCTAGCGAGCAAGCTAGCAGCACCCTGTGCAGTGTGACCACACATCCCTCAGTCCTGTGAGAGCTAGCGAGCTAGCAGCACCCTGTGCAGTGCGACCACACATCCCTCAGTCCTGTAAGAGCTAGCGAGCGAGCTAGCAGCACCCTGTGCAGTGCGACCACACATCCCTCAGTCCTGTAAGAGCTAGCGAGCGAGCTAGCAGCACCCTGTGCAGTGTGACCACACATCCCTCAGTCCTGTGAGAGCTAGCGAGCTAGCAGCACCCTGTGCAGTGCGACCACACGTCCCTCAGTTCCAGCCGGGGTCTGGGGCTTGGATCTGCGACTGGTTCTGGGGTCTGGTTCTGGGTCAGAATTCTTGCCCCAGCATGCAGAAAGTTTAACAGTGTTGTTGCAGGGCAGGGGTGCAAAAATGATGACATTATAAAAACACAAAGCACCATGTGCTTTAGCGAGAGGCCAGACCACGGAATGACACAGTAGAAGCCTGCAGGGATGGTCTAACTCACTACCCCCCCCGCCACACCACACACACACACACACCAGCCAGAAGGCCTCTGTCTGAGGCCAGGTCTGTCTGTGGTCCCTACTCACCTGAAACATCTCCTCACCCAACTTTTATACTCAAACCGTGGGTGGTGAAACCTCCCAAAAAAGACAACATAAAACAACTTGACAGTAAATGCTTATTCAGCAAGGCTGTGTGCAGGAGGAAGAGAGAGAGGAGAGGGGAGAGGGGAGGGCAGACATCTTGAAGCGTAGGTTGTGTTTGGGCCTGTTAAACTAAGTTAAACAATGACAAGCTACGGGGAAGACACTGGCACAGGCAGGAGGGCGTATTGTGAGTGTATCTTCGAGGATAACTAGCTATAAGATACAGGACCGACACCCAGAGGTGTTTAGAAGAGGTGTTTACGCTTAGGCGTTCCCTTGGAAACCCAAGGTCGTCCAGTCTAAACTCATAAAGGCTCCGTCTGCTTCAGACACCGGAGCCCGGGTCAGAATGTTCTCTCTCTCTCTCTCTCGCCTCGCTCTTTCTGCCTCTTCATCTCTGTTCCACTCGCTCTGAGCTCCCCTTGTGTCTCAAAACAAGACAGAGCACGCTCACCATACACCTCCCGGGGTTGTGTGTGTACGTGTGTGTGTGTGCGTGTACTGTATACATGTGTGTGTGTGTGTGTGTGTGTGTGCTGAGGGGGGAATTAACTTTATTTTGCATTCCTTTCCTTAATGTGGCAATTACCCCCTCCCTCCTCCCCTCTCCTTCATGCCTCCTCCCCTCCTCTACGCAGCACAGTGCAGGGCCTGTTCCAGGGTACATCAAATGTTTGTTTTGTAGACAGAAAGCATTTTTTACCCCCCCCCCACCCCAATCCCCCCACTTCATAGCAGAGAGGGCCTGCTGCTGCTTATTCCAGAGAATGGGAGAGGTTTGACTCGAGGAGGATAGGTTCACTGCTGGGCTTCTTGGGAACACTGCTCCTTCATTTCTCGAATCCTGCGTGGCCGTCAGGCTAGCCAACTCATGCTACACAGCACATGCTAACTTCCACCACAGTCTACAATCGAAGGCAGTTATCTAATCGAGTCTGTACAGGGTTTTGATGTGTATTTCACCATGCAGTACTGCCACACTGTCATCGGACGGGAAGCCACCCCCACGCTCCACCGCCTGGTCACGCGCGTTCCGTGCATTCCAAAACGAGGCCTGATTCAATTGGCTAAGCTGCTTAATTGACCGGTCTCCAGGGACGACGGGATAAGACTGGGGAAACAGAGAGGAGGCAGGAAGAGAAAGAAAGAGAAACGGGATGAAAGAAACAGAGAGACAGGAAATAGCGCGTGGGCCGGGAGGTGGCAAGACACTAGAGGACCAGCGTTCTGTCATCTGCCTCCGGGTTATAAATAGCTCCTCAGATGTTTGAGGATGGAGGTGGCCGAGTGTGTGTGTGTGTGTGTGTGAGGCCTTTGTGAGGGCTCCAAGACAAACCCCGGTTATCTGGCAGGGTGGGGGACAGCCTCTCTAGGGGGGCCCCGGAGCGGAGGAAGGACCCCGTGTTGAGGCCGGAGACTCGTCGTCCTCTTCCGGTGACCTGGGGCCTTCTGAGGACCCGGCAGGGCCCCTGTCGAGCTCCTCCTTCACGGGCTCCCGCTGGGATGTCTGCGTTGCATCATCAGACCTCACGGTCCTTGCTTTCTAGACAGAAGGTTGTTGGTTCGAGGCCCACCTGCTCTCAGCCTCTCAGCCTATCACTCTGTCACCCGTCTCCTGAAGGAGAGCGGTTCTGCGTTCTGTTCCACATCTCCGTTGTTTACCCGGTTCTGCCGGCACAGTTTGTTCCTTGGTTCTAAACACACGGAGCAGAACCGGGCCAGATAACGCTCAGAACAAGAGAACAGGCCGCGCGGCTGTGAGATCTCTGGGAGCAGTGTACCAGCTAGCGAGCGTTATGACCTGTGTACACACAAACACACACTGGGAAACAAACACAGGGGCTGACAGACTGCCAGCTGTAGCAGCAACATAGGAGGAGACTGGGTTTGGAGCCAAAACAGGCTTTTTATAATTGTCCCGGATTTATAGGTGTGGTGCGCCGGGCTATATATCTCATTACAGATTTTCATAATGACAGCATGTTCGGTGAATTGTTAGACAGGAGTGTTAGGACAAGAGATGTACTCTTGACCTAGACATGGCAACCCAAGGATTCCTCCCCGTCCTTTAATTTATAGTTCTAGAGTTTCACCATAGAGGTAGGACTATCCTCCCTTCTTTCAAAGGAACCTGCTGTACTTCCACCTACCAGGCAGACAGGAAACAGCTCCGGAATATTGTACCTGTTTCTGCCCCCCTTATCTACTCTTCAATCTGTCTCTCTCTCTCTCTCTCCTGTCTATATTGCCCACCCTCTTTGACATGCCTCTCTCCCTCCGTTTCCCTCTATCCCTCTTTCTCTCCTCCTTTCTTTTTTCCCTCTATCACTCTCTAGAGGTCCCCCCCGCCCCCACCCCCCCCCCACCCCCCGCCTCTACCTTTGCCCTTGTTCTCAAAGGCGCACATTTTATTTATCTCGCATTCCCCAAACAAAGGTGCCATTAAGTGGCTTGCCTCTGACAATATTTAATTAGGTTAAACGGGGGGGGCGGTGGCCAAATCTGGATCTAGGGAAATTCCAGCTGAGGAGTGGGATGGGGGTGAGGTGACGGGGGGTGACGGGGGGGGGGTTGGGTAGGAGGATGGAGGGTTTGTAAGTGGAGCTCCATCCCTTTCTGACAGATCGGTGCAGACAGGGGAAACTCAACACGCTGTTTATTTGACCACGCTTTCCGTACGCGCATATCATATTCACCGCCGCGAAAGAGGGGAGAGGATCGCAGAAAAAGAAGAAAAAGCCTCTTTCCTCCGCGGAACAATGACAGAGCTGTTCAGGGTGATTTATGCAACACAAAGGTCTCGCAGGAGGGGGCGCGCACACTCTTTTATGTGTCCGTCACACTCTGCGGAAGTACAGAAGAAGCCAAACACGCGCACACACACCCTGGGCTTCAACAGTGATTACTATAATGGTTATCTTCCTATAAGGGATCTCAACCCCTGGTTGTCAGCAAACAGTAAATATCAAGATATCAACATCCTGAGGTCTGTGACTGATTCAGTCTGGTGTGCTCGTAGGCCAATCATCAGCTCAGCAGTAACTTGGATCTTATGTCTGTACATTTACGTCCCAAAGTGGAACTTATTCCGAAATAACACACCACTCGAGATATCGCCTGTGCTTAACATCAGAATACATCAAACTGCTTTAGTTTAGTTCCAGGGATTCCACTCCTTGTTCCCCTCACATTTGCTCAGCAGATGTCCTGATAAGGGCACACCAGGCATTCGGTCCCCCCTACAACGAGAGGAGGAACCGAAAAGATTTGCATCCCTAAGGGGATGTCAAATTTACATAAGTAACTAGGTTTGAAGGGCATATTTCTCTACAGATGAACATTTCCACATTGCTTTAATCAATGTCATGACTGGCTTTAAACAGCTAATCATTTGTACTTTGTAGTTCCATACCGACTACACAGTGTAAATAACAGAAATTCTGGATTCCGTCAAAAATGATGAATCCAAAAGCAGAAGACCACCCATATTTTGCTTGTATCTGGAAAGAAGCTCTGCGGATCTGTCCAACCAGACTGCTCCGTTTCACACCGTATTTCCTCGGCTACCAATAAGGAACGGAGCCCGGGGTCATGTGATTTACAGCTCGGGAGTGTTTGGCTAATCAGGTACAACTCAAACAAACAGCTAGCGATGGTATGTTTAGTGTGGAGCACAGGATCCAACTCCTGTTAATAAGTGTTCATTAGTTTTAATAGCCTGGCTCCTGTACGAAACCAAACGGAGACTAAAACACCACATCAGGTTCATGTCAATAAACCCAGATCTCCTTCTCTTTTCCTTTTGGTTCTCTCTTTCATTTCAGCTTGGCTGAAGAAGCGCAGACGGTGGTTAGAGAGAGGAAGGGATGAAAGGGAGGGAGGAAGCTGTTGCTCTAAAGTTTCCGGTACCGTCTTTAAATCTCTATATTTGTCAGGGAAAAAGATCTCACCTGGATGTGTGGGGCTCTACAGCCACTCTATGCACCACAGCTGAGAAGCTGCCATAACCCACATCTGGGATATCCAGCTGCTCGTTTTGTTATTATGCCTCTGTGCCTTCCACCAATGGGCCTGGCTAAGTGTCTATGCAGCCCTATGCCGATCGCCACCCACCACAGGAGATGAGGACTTATCTCCCGGGGTGGGGGGTCTCTCCTGGCGTCCAGAGGCCCATCTCAGGCCCTCCTGAGACCCTGACAGAGGCTACCACCCCCAGGCCTCTCTCCTGGAACATAAACAGGGCCGAGGCGGGGCTGATGGTGGTGGGGGGCTGGTTTATTTATGGACATGTCTGGGTCTGGGACCATGCCTCCTCCACCACCACCACCCCCCTCTCTACTACTACTACTACTACTACTACAAGGAAAGAAAGAGGGGGGAGAGAGGGAGGGAGAAAGGCAGATAGGGGTTGAAAAGGGGAAACATTTGATAGATATGATGAAATCCCACAGTGTTCGGATACTGCAGAGCATGTGCATGCATTCATGTACTCTACGCAAGTGAGTCAGCACACCTGTGCACCCCGTGGTATGTGTGTGTGTGTGTGTGTGTACAGTACACGGCATCCAGTCTTGTGTACAATCTCTAACCCGTTAATTCAACGAGCAAGGTCAACACACAAGGGAACCGATCTGGGACGGAAGCAGGGAGAAAACCCCAGCTCTGCCATTTAACTAATCCAATTGAACGGCGTTAGTGACGTCAAACACATTCCACAAACAACATTGGCCAGCCCGAGGCCTTGACCACAGGACGCCACAAATAGCGCCAGGGTGCGAGAACGGGGAATTCCGAGAATTTACCGTCGGTTTTCACGAAACAAAACACACCTACTGTAGTCCACCGGCAGGTTCATGAAGGCGATGCCGAGTGTCGTTTGATCTCGCCTGCCTTCTCCTAACCTATATCAGCCCGATCTAGGTTTTTACAATAGGCTCTTACAGCTTAATAGCCCCGCTACAGAAACCCAGACGTTGTAAGCTGGTTTTATGGGCCTGAACCGCTTTTGTTCCAGGGCCAAGTGTCATGCTTTACAGTACAGTAGTACAGTATGGGGCAGGTACTGGTGAGAGAGGGAGAGAGAAAGGGAGGGAGAGAAGGAGAGAGAGGGGGCAGAGAGTGAAAGAGAGAGAGGGAGTGAGAGAAAGTGTCTGTGTGTGTGTGAGAGAGAGAGAGAGAGAGAGAGGAGAGAGAGCTAGAGAGAGAGCGAGATGCGAGAGAGAGATGGAGAGCGAGAGAGAGAGAGAGAGACGACGAGCGGAGATGAGCAGATACTGAGAGAGAGAGAGAGAGAGAGAGAGAGATGAGAGACGCGATGGGAGCGAGCGAGCGAGCGAGCGAGCGAGAGAGACGGAGACTCTTCCGTTCTTTTCACATCTGAAACCTTGAAAATGCTGTTGTCCCACTTGAGCAGGTCAAGTCCGGGTGCGTGTTAATGGGAACCGGGCTCATCTGAGTCAGGTCCAAACTGCCTTACAGTAGGTCCTGCCTCGCACAGCCTGCCAGCTCATGTGTTTTCTGTTGCCTGTCAAAGCCAGAACAAAAACAACTGAACAAGACCAAAGCCAAGCTACACTTTCAACGGAACCTTCTGGAAAGGCCCTGAAACCAATCTGTGGCCTGTCTCATTGTGTTTGGAAACAAGAATCTACTTCCCTGGCTGTTTGTCTTATTTCTCACCTCCAACTTGTTCCGTGATCCTGTGATATACAAACGGAATGCACGACCTAGGACATGTGACTGTAGGGAAATATGAGGGGGACATTACGCAGATCACCACGGCGACAGGGACAAGAAATGAGCCGGGACATGATTGGAGGAGGCACCTCGGCCTCTGCTCTGAAGGGAGCGTACTGAGCATGTCTCATTCCAGCATCGTTAAATGATTGTGTTGAGCTATAAAACGCGAGCTAGGTGATTAGCCCACTGGCCTCATGCTGCACACACACACACGCATACACAAACAATTAGACACACACTAGAGGCATCAACATTAAACACACATACACACACACACACACACACACCACGTGCACAGCTTCGTCTAATTAAGACCATGCTGCCTCTTAATGCCTGTTTATATCTCCCTCTTAAAGCCCGAAGCCCCGGCTCCTTCCAGCACAACGCAGGCTGGAGGATGGGGAGGGAAGAGACACTGTCTGGAACTGTCATATCACCGTGCCGACAGAAAGGTTTGACAGGAAGGACGTTGTAGGGTGGTGAGAACTGAACAGGGTGGATGGTTAGACTACGACTTCGACAACACCAGCACTGGCTTACAGCATTTCTGTAACGTATGGAGAGAGAGAATAAGAGAGAGAGAGAGGCAGAGCGAGAGTGGGGAAGGGGGGAGCAGAAAGTGAAAGGCAGAGCAAGGAAGAGTGCGGGGAGAGAGAACATTAAGAGGGGGGAAAGAATGGCAGAAAGAGAGAGAGAGACGGGGGGAGTGAGGAGAGAGAGAGGGGGAGAGAAAGGGGGTGGGATAGGGAGGGAGCTCTCTCTCTCTATCAGGTCCATGTGGTCTTTACTGGCGCTGGGCTGCTGTGCCCGGCTCCGTGGTGCGTCGGTGGGCGTGGAGGACACGGAGCCCCCGAGGGCACGGCGTCTGGCGATCCCCTCGCTCGCCTGCGTCGTTAAAGTCGATAAGCTGGCAGCCAGCGCCAGGGAAGCCGGCCACGAAGCAATCACGGTCCCTCGGACCGTCGTCCGACCGCTCTCACTTTTTCCAGAACCTTCTCCCGCGTCTCCTTTCTCCGAGGTTCCCAGCAAACACACACGCAACAGGGCCCGACCGGGCCCGGCCCCAGAACCGGAGCCAGAGCCACTGCTCTTAGAACACGGCCCGTCCAGCCAATCGCGAGGCCCAAACTGCTGGGAGGAGTGGAAAAGTAAGGCACCACCTGCAGGCTACCCCACCCGGCGTCGGGTCCTCGTGGGGGAGAAGGATCAGGCCCCCATGACATCAGAGTGGCTACCCGCCACCCCCACACCCCCATACCTCCCAGTCTTTACTGGCCAAGCACAGCTAGTGAAGCACAATTAATACGGCAGGACCTGCTTTTTCTAAATGTCACGTTTTCACTTTGCGTAGGCTGTTTGGGGGAGCAGCTGTGTTGGGGAGGAGAGGTGGGTGTGGAGGCTGAGGCTTGGGTGGACTTTGGGGTCTGGACAGACAGATGGGTGGGTGGGAGATGCTAGGTTGGCACAGTTTACAGTCCAGGAGTATGAGAAAACACACACCACTGCTTGCACACCCCTAATGCGTATATATATAGTAAGTGTGTGTGTTGTGTGTGTGTGTGTGTGTGTGTGCAAGCGTGTATGCATTTGTGTCAAATCATATGGGTATATGTGTGCATGCACATATGTGGATAGGACCCCTTTCCACAGCTGTGACCATCCACATGTGCACCTCATCTGGGGCTGCTGATGATGGAGATGGAAGGTGGGGGGGGGCGGGGGGACGGGGGTTGTTAATTTTCATTATGGAAGGAGTTCCCCTCCTGTAACAGAGGTAGCACCCCCCCCACCCCCCACAGACACACACACACACACTTACACCACCACCACCACGTCGACCATGGAGGCCCCACTTTTACAGGAAGGTTAGCCAGGGCTTGAGGGGGTTTTCTGGGGGAGCGGAGGAGGGGAGGTGGGGGGCTGGTCCCATTAAGGGCAGCCAGGGAGGCAGCTATAGCAGCAAGCAGCCAAGCTACGGGCCTGGTACAGAGCTGCCTTTGCACACATAATATGCCTGCAAATCTCCATGCTTGCTTGTCTCTCTGCTTGTCTCGCTGTTTCCCTCCCTGTCTCTCTTCCTGTCTCCCCTTCTGCCTGCCTGCCTGCCTGCCACCTGCATGCCTGTCTATCCCCTGGCCTGTCAGCCTGCTTGTCTTTCTGCCTGCCTGTTTCCCCGTCTGCCTCCCTGTCTGCCTGTCACAGACATGTCCGATCAGGTTCCGAGGGGAATAGCCTGTGGTAGCTAGCTTGCTAGCACTTATGTGACGCTGCAGAGGGAT
Organism: Mallotus villosus; assembly: GCA_903064625.1. Lineage (NCBI taxonomy): Eukaryota > Metazoa > Chordata > Actinopteri > Osmeriformes > Salangidae > Mallotus > Mallotus villosus. Next base: position 244,715 of record CAEFZP010002249.1, read on the forward strand.
TAGGCTGTGTGAAAGATTGTTCTGGTGGGGTTAGGGTTGGTGTGCAGGTGGAGATGAGGTGCAGGTAGAGGCTGGAACAGCCATTGTAGAAGGAACAGGTATGTCAAAGCTGCCAACACTCTCCATACAAACAAGGACTTAGGGATACGAGAGGGAAAGACACGTTGGTACTTTTGCTGATGGGCATGGGGCATGAGAGCAATGACAGAGAGAAATAAAGTGAGAGAGAGGGTGAAATAGTTCATAAGACAAAGGGAAAGAGAGAGAGAATATTCACACATGCTGGTGAGCTGTATCTCTGATATACCGTATGATGTGGTGTTTGTTTTTTGAGAAGTTAAGATTGGAGACAAAGTTGATAAGACTGAGATTTTTTCTTTCAGCATTTACGCCTGTGTGTATGTATGTGTGTGTGTGTGTGTGTGTGTGTGTGTGTGTGTGTGTTGTTGTGTGCTGGGTGTGTGTTCTAAAAGAAGGCTTTCACTCTCACTGTTATCTTCATGCCCACGCTTACCCTACTTATAATCCCCCAACACCAGAAAACGGGCACGACCAAAAGTACTGAATAATACAAAATGGGATTTGTTGAAAGCAAATTTGGTCGCTGTTCAAGAATGTCTACTCTACCAGAGAGACCCAGTTGTGTTTATTCAAACAGCCCCTGGCATCGTCACACGAACAATGTTACTTGTTTCAACACAAACTCAATCTGAAGAGAGTTAAAACCGATCTGAAAGTATTGGGTTCAGGGCCTATCAAAGACTCCTGACAGAGAGATCGTTCCCACAGGAACATGGAGGGGGGAGTGGGGGGTGGTTGGGGGGGGGGTGGTGGGATGGGGGTGGTGGGTGTGGTGGGTGGGCTGTTTGCCCAGGACAAGAGGACATTCCTTCCTGTCCAATTAGGTTTGACTGTTTGACAGAAGCAGCCAGGCCCAGAATGGGGTAATATCAAATGTACAAGCAGAAAGATATGAGTGGAGCGCGAGTACAACAAAAACATGATCTACATAGAAGGTACACTGAGGAACACTGTGGCCCTCCTGAATGGGTTCCGTTCCAGGACACCCACCCACACACATACACCACCCCCCCCCCTCCCCCCACACACACACACAGGACACCTGTGGGAACTAAACTATGAGCAGCAGTATTTATACCAGAGCTATTAGTCACCCAATCATAAGCTGTCCCACCTGCTTCTCAACCCTGTCACCTGCAGCATCGACTCTCTTTCTCTCTCTTTCTCTTTTTCTCTCCCTCTCTTTCTCTCTCTCTTTCTCTCTTGTCTGAAGTTCAGACAAGGAGCTGGACCTGGTCCAACAGAGAACCAGACGGGTGCCAAGTTTCCGTGCGTTTCCTGGAACAAACAAAACAGGCGCAACCTGACTGGGTTTCTGACAGAGCAGTTGGCTCTACTTTACCTGTAAAGACCGACCCTTTTGCTTCTAAGCATGTCTTTAAAAAGCCCTCTGTTATACTTCCTGACATCATGTTCAACCTAAACTCGGATTGAACGACATCAGGCCAATCCAGATAAAAGACTGAGTGTCGGAGGCGGCAGCAGGCCCTCATGTTCCAGAAGGATCCGAGGGGTCCAGAGAGGAACAACAGATGTACAGAGGGCACGGTTGGCTTTATGGTGGTTTCAGACAAGGCTTATCAGCAACCGGTACTCTCGGAGATTGTTCGGCTTCTTTGATCTTCAAAGAGAGATGAGCCTCAATCTGGGGCAATAAGACGATAATGAAGCCAATCCAGATGCATTAGTGCGTACATCACAGAGACCATGCCGCGCACGGCTCTCTTCCGTGGTCCCACATTGCCATCTAGGGGTCACTTTGAGACTGCAGATATGAATTTGTGTTCCTGGAGAGCAACCGTCCACAGTAGTAACAACGTGAGGTACTCGAGGTTCAAATCTCAAATAATACAAATTAAAAAACACGCCCAACAATTTATTGGACCATTTCCCAACTCCAACTTTTCAAATGTCCCAGAGCTATGATCTATGTCTGTGGTTCGACCTCACTAAAACTCAGACATCGGTTAGAGGCTGCTACTGTTCCGTAGGTTCTTGCTGTTCAGGCTTAGTGAGCCTGATTCTAATAAGCTGGTTGATAAGGTGAATCATGTTAGATACAGTTTGAGGAAGTGCTAGATGGTAGCTCTCCAGGAGGAAGGAAGGTGAGGCCCAGTTGAGAAGAGAGGGAGAAAGGTTGGAACTAAACTCCCCTGAACCAGCCTGGCACCGCGTGGGGCTTTGTGAAGTGAAACAAGAGAGACACCTAGTGGATTATTTCCTGTAGCACACCTCAACATGAAATGGGATTCAACTAAACAACATGGAAATGTATCCCGTTTGACGTGTCCGCTACCAGTGAACAGCACTAGACTTAACTCACCTACAACCAACCTACAACCAACATTGTAGACTTGCACTGCTGTTTTGGTTTTACTACAGGACTGTGAGTGTTAGTAAAACATATGTTTAGTCCACTGGAGTTAAAACAAACATATATGACCTTTCTAACGCTGTATTGTGAGTGGTTAGTGAGTAGAAGAGTGGCAGGTTGTGTAGTAAAATGCAGTTTGTATGGACTTTGTTACATACTGAGATACTCTTTCTGCACCAGAGCAGTTATTCTATATGACCACCAGGGGTGCTGGATCCCCAAAGTAGGGAAGAGTGACGAAACATGCGTAAAACTGTCCCAGAGCCAGTCTACGTCTTTGTATACAGTACAAGCAATTTCACAGAGGGCGTCACATACCCCGATAGAACTGCCCCTCAGCCAACTTCAACCCTCAAGGAAGACAAGGGAAAACTCCCAGAAAAACTTACTAGAGGAGAAATAATGGGAAACCCTTGGGAGGAGCAATTCAGTGAGGGATCCCCTCCTCCAGAGACGGTAAGTAGAAGAGAGGTGCAGAACACGGGCTAAACATAGTCACACGACAGGGAAGTGTCAATGGGTGTTGAAACAACAAAATCCAGGGTTTCAAAATCAATTTTCTTTATTGCTACGTAAATGCATTTACTGTGTATACATACTGTGAACAAATGTGTCTTTACATGTAACTACATGGCCTGGATGCTGCATGTGTTCTCCATGTTTTTGTGTTGTGTCTAATGATTGCTCCATAGTGTTTATATATTGATTTGCTGTGTTTATGATCTGAAAGCATTGTTTGATTTTGAGCACAAGTTAAATGGTTTAGAGGCGAGTGTTTGATTTTTCCAGAATAGAGGTTTAGGAAATTGAGAAATGTGTTTTAGCAATCATGAAAAACTGCAAGCCCCATTGCACCGAATTTGGTTGCAGTTCCACCCGAGTAGCACTGGGGGTGATCGCAGGCGATCAGAAGCCGTAAGTTCTCCCCTTATTCGACATTCTCTGACAGGCCTCACACTCTGTCCAGTCCACTACTGCCTTTGACACATCATGTGCAGGAGTGGGGCATCTGCAGAGCATGTGTCGTGTAAACCCTTCAAAACGTATAGAAAGGTGTAGAGGGAGCCAGGGAACCAATGGTCTCCATATGAATTTGTATGGAGACAGAAAAACAGCCCATCTTGGTATCGTAATTAGATACATTATAAGAGTCAATAAAACCATTCTGTATTTGTTTCAGGAGGTACGGCTACTGAATATTGTTGTGGCCATACTGGGTACTGCAGCAGAATATTTGATGAGTGTCATTGCAAACATAAACCACTAGATGGCATCAAAGACTAACATTAACTAAGCAAAACTACAGGGCATGTCCGACTTCTAAATGATCCAACTGCGCATCACCAGAGCTGAATAATGACCAGCATTCCTGTTAAACCACTATACATTTCAACTTAGACATGGCTCAACAAGTACTACACATCGTTAAAAGCAGTCACATGACTAACTGTATTTACTAAAAGTGAACGTCAAGTCATTTCAGAGACTTTATCACATGGTGGCTGCGTCAACCTGAGACACCTGTTGCTAACCACCATAGGTCACACACACACGCTTGCGTGCACGCACACACACACACACAAGGATGCTCTGGGGCTCTCTTTGGGCCAGCGTGGGTGCTGTGGCATGGGGGTGGTCAGCTCTCTCCTCTGGGAGGTCAGAGGAGGAGGAGGGGGGGGGGAGGGGCCACAGGACATTACACGCTCCTCTTCACACAAAAAATGTCTCCTTTCTGCTCCCACGGAGGCCGAGATAAAGGGCCAGAGGAGGGGACGGAGGGATCAGGAGAAAGAGACTGAGGAAGCCAAGGAGGCCATGCAGTCTCACTCACTAGGTAGAACTATCTACCCTGCTTTCCCATGGCGACAACTCACACCAAGTGGAGGCGTGTGTGTGTGTGTGTGTGTGTGCGTGTGCGTGTGAGAGTCTGTGGTCACATGTCCACAGGAATGTGACGTTCGTGAGAGCAGAACACTGTGATATAAAGACAGGAATTTTCCCTCCAAAACAAGAGAATGAAAAGACACCGACGGAGATAAAGAGAAAGACAGAGATATATTGTGCGTGTGTGTTGCTGGAATGCCAGGTATGTAGAATGCCTATAACCCTGAGAAGGCCTGGGAGTCTCTGAGAAGAGCGCGCGCACACACACACCACACACACTCCCAGAACACCTTACCCAGACTGTGAAGGACCACCAGGCTCATAAGGAGGTACATGGCACACACACACACACACACAGTTTCTCAGCAGCCGGGTGGAGTAGCTCACCTCGGCCCCAGACTCTTCCCAGGTCTGTCAGACAGAGATAGTGTTTGTGTAACTCCTGGCTGCAGAGGACAGCATCCTTCATTCAGCTCAGTTCCAGGGGCCCTGGCTGGGGCCCTTCTAGCGCTGCCTGTCTGAATGAAACACTGTCTGTCCTGCATGACAGAGATGGTCCTGTACTCTCCCCTAGCAGCTCACTGTCTGTCTCAGCACTCGGGGTGGGGGGGGGGAGAGAGAGAGAGAGAAAGAGAGAGAGAGAGAGAGAGAAAGAGAGAAGGGAGAAAGAGAGAAACAGGGTGAGAGAGAGAGAGAGAGAGAGAAACAGGGTGAGAGAGAGAGAGAAACAGGGTTGAGAGAGAGAGAGAGAGAGAGAGATGGGAGGGAGGGAGGGTGGGTGGGAGATTCACAGAGATAGAGAGACTGCAAGTGCGCAAGACGGAGTGAGAGTGAGACAGAGACAGAGACAGAGACAGAGACAGAGACAGAGACAGAGACAGAGACAGAGAGACAGAGAGAGAGAGGGAACAGAGAGAGAGAAAGTGTGAGAGAGACGCACTGAAGAGCTCCTCCAGTCAGGAGATGATCTCCACGCAGGCCGGCCTCCCAGTCACAGCCCTCTCTCCCATCCCTCCCTCCGACCTCGGGGCTTCTGCTGTGTGTGAGGATGCCGTGAGAAACCAAGGAGCCAGCCTGGTCACGGTACTGCCCAGGCAGCATGGGTCTAGGGAACTGGAGGTTGACAGGTCGAGGCAGCTGGTTAAACGATGACCCGGGGCCGTATGAAAGGGACTGTGAACCGACCACATCTTGTTTCAACCCTGCAGAGTCATTCTAAGCCCTCATTATGGTTTCGCCACATCCTCCCCACTCCCATTATAATTACCGGCCCCATTCCCACACACAAACACACATGTCATTCACACACACACTCACACCTCCATGATGTCCCTGCTGACGCTACACAAGCACAAACACACACACACACACCCCTGTTTAAACAACAGCTCACTCCCTCATGAGTAACAATAGCAGGTGAAGACAATAGTTTTCTCTGAGCTTCAAGGAGGGATACACCTCTCAGAGTCTGGCAACCAGCCAGCGTAAACATAAGGAAGTGTATGAGTGATGCTGGAGGTGTTCTGGTGGAGGTGTGATGTTCTGATGGGTCTCTCTCTCTCTTTATCTCCCTCCCTCTCTCTGTGTGGTCTCTACAGGGAAAAAGTGTCATATCCACTCCTGTGTGTGCCCTGGGTGGACAGAGCTCTGAGATGCACAGGCTGTAGAAAACATACCGCCCCACACACCCCCACCCCCCCCCATGGAGTGAAAATCACGAAACCTTTTTCCTCTCTGGGAGAGAGAAAAAAAAACGCTTTACACAACCTTCCCAGTTTTTCAGACCCTCTCTCTCCAACACACACACACACACGCAAACACATACACCTCGGAACAAAGGTGCCATTTTGCTCAGGAAGGGTCAGCAGTTCCCTCCATCAGACAGGGGCTTGTTCTTGGTCGGAGGCTGCTGCCCAATCTCAGCCACCATCCCCCCCCCACCCCCCCCCACCCCACCACCCCCCCCCATACACCCTGACTCCACCACCAGCCCCCACCACCCCGGAGACAAGCTGCCCATTGTTCCCCCACCACTAATACATGATAGTTCTCCTGTTCAGACTTTAGAGACAGACTACTCCAAACACACACACACACACAACATACAGAGAACAAGTGGATGGATGGTTGGTGTGGATATCCAACGTGGGGACATAGTGATATTCTGATATGTTTTGCTAGCTCAATTGATAGCCATGGGATTGTTGATTCAAGCCGGGGTGAGATCATTCGACAAGTGTCTCCTTTCTCTGACGGGGTGAATTTCTGCATTCCAAGTCAAACCAGTATTTCCCTGGTCGATCCAAATGAGGTCATCGTGAAACCGCCGCTGATTTTGAAAACGGCCCGTTGGGTCATTCGTGAAGTGTTCTCTTCCTCCATCGCTCAGCCCTTTGAAACAATCATGACAGCCACCCCAAGTTCACCAGGAGGTCATGTGACACCGACACACAACACACACACAATACGTACACAGTCCAGGCACTGAGAAGGAGCAGGCCAAGGCGTGAGGTGAACCTAGGGTGGTGGGACATGATGAATCACTGCTGAACCTGAAGCCATAAACACATCATTAACAGGCTGGACCGCAGGAACTCAATCTGTTTACCTTGTCCACCTCTAAGGGGGCCAGGAGGCCACAGCTAGGGCTCCCTCTCCACATCCCCCGGCTCAGCTCAGGCTCAGCTCAGGGTGCCTGGACACCAGGGCTCCCCATCCTCACCCCCGGCACAGCACACCTCCAGGTTGCCTGGAGACCAGGGTTCACTCTCCTCACCCCTGGCCCAGCACACTCCAGGGTGCCTGGAAACCAGGATTCCCTCTCCTCACCCTCAGCCCAGCACACCTCCAGGGGGCCTGGAGACCAGGGTTCACTCTCCTCACCCCCAGCCCAGCACACCTCCAGGGGGCCTGGAGGCCAGGATTCCCTCTCCTCACCCTCAGCCCAGCACACCTCCAGGGGGCCTGGAGACCAGGGTTCACTCTCCTCACCCCCAGCCCAGCACACCTCCAGGGGGCCTGGAGACCAGGATTCACTCTCCTCACCCCCGGCACAGCACACCTCCAGGGGGCCTGGAGACCAGGGCTAGGGCTCCCTCTACTCACCCTCAGCCCAGCACACCTCCAGGGGCTCGGTGCACTGGCCTGTCACTGGGGTAGACCCAGCTCCATCTGCCCTGCTTGGCCTGTTCAAGAGCTGTATCAGCGCTGTCTAAATGTTGTCCCAGTGTTTGTGAGATGAGGTTGTTTTCCTATCTTCTAGACTTAAAGTCATTAGGATGAGTGAGATCATGTGTGTGTGTCCACTCTGCCAGTGGTTGTACTACGAGAGTGTCTTCTTTTTGTATTGTGTTTGGAATGCAGCTTTGTCTGTGGAGTGGTGAACATTCAAGAGAGGACGCCTCACCTGAAGGATCAAAGCTAGACTTTGCAACCCTGTCGATCCTTTGTGGGGTGGGGTGAGGGTCTCAGACAAACTCAAAACAACAGGGCCGGAGATGAGGGAATGACTTCCTGAGTGGAGTAAATCCAGACTTGTTAAGTGAGTCTGACCCCGTCATGGATTGCTCTGCTCTGCGGCTCACCACAAGGATATCATATGGCATCGCAAGCAGCTCGCTTAGCTCAGCAACAGAGAGACGGGCATTCCTCTTTGACTGCTTGCGCTCTCTCTGTCTCTCTCTGTGTCTCTCTCTCTGTGTCTCTCTCTCTGTCTCTCTCTGTGTCTCTCTCTGTGTCTCTCTCTGTGTCTCTCTGTGTCTCTCTCTGTCGGTCTTGTGTGTCTGTATGCATGTCTCTCTCTCCTTCATTCCGGACATTTCATGGTCTGGGGCAAAGAAAAAAGAAACATAACCACCCAAAATAAGATCTCCTGCAATCTAACACTCATTTACAAAAGCATATACCTCTCTGCGCGTGTGTGTGTGTCAGAGAGAGAGAGAGAGAGAGAGCGTGTCAGAGCGAGGCGCAGGCCTTGTGCTGGGCAGATGCTTGGCCGGAGAGAGGTCACGTAAACAGACGCACATCGCCCCGTTCCCTCGTCCCGGAACAAAAACGCACGCAGAGAGGAGGAGGAGGAAGAGGCGAGACGAGTGCTGGGTGAAAAAGAGAGGCAGTGTCGAGGCAAGGCCCGCTCGTTGACACAAAGTCTGTCTTTGTCTTCCTCCCGGGGAGGCAGATAAAGGAATTCTTGTGTGTCGGGGGGTTCTGACCGAGTTGATTTGACACTTCAGCTCCTTTTGTGGAGCAAGTGTCCCTGCGTCAATGCCGGCCATGAGAGTCACTTGGCGTCGGACAGGGTCCCTCTTCAGAGGAGAAAGGGGGTCTTGTTTGGAGAAGATTTTAATGGAGGAGGGGGTGCAGGGAGAGAGGGGGGGGGGTTGTGTGCTGTATACTGACATATAGTGGGGGTTCTGTCCCCTCGTCAAACAATAGAAGGAATTATTTAGTGCGGAGGAACTGAAGAAATGGGTGTGTGTGTTTGTGTGTGTGTGCGTTTCGGGGCTTAAGGATGTAGGAAGCTCTTAAAACACAATACATACACATAAGCGCGCACACACACGATCGCACGCGTTGTCACGGTCAACTCTTTAACGAGTGTGACTCTAGTGTGCGTGGCATGAGCGCAACATCCTTCACATCCTAACAATGTGGATTCCACTTATGCATTCAGAAAGCAGGTTGACATATCCAGAAGTCTACAGACAACACACACACACACAAAAAAACACACACACACACACACAGCATCAAGGGTGAACCAGGGTGTAACACCAGACAGAGATGCTTCATAAGCAGATGGGACCCACATGGACGACCATTTCCAGCCAGCTGCCTCAGAGCTCCATTCATGCTTTCAGCTCCCTCCCTCTCAGACAGCACCAGCATACTGGTATAAACTGCTAGGGAATACGGGGGTCACTGACGATGATGTCATGATCTTTATATGACAGGAGTGCTTATGAGAGTCTTAGCAGAACAGCGCGCTGGTTGTTTAACCCCCTGTAGCATTTGCCCCTGGTATTGCCTGTCACGCTACAAGACTTCCCTTAATGTATCGTCATTTCAACCACACATAAGCAGTCGCACCTGAGGACAGTTGAAGTACAGTGCACATTTGCGGGCGAATATCCGCTACTTTTGAAACTGACCGCAACCGACCAGTCAGCACTCTTTTGGTTTCGCTCTTGTAGCACGGAGACACCTGGTGCAGGTGTTTTCATAGAGACTTTACGCACGAGTTTATGATAAGGTTTGACAATGATGTACCTATACTCTGCTGCCATAATGGGTAGTTTAAAACACTGGCAAAAAGTCTGACATTTGAATTGGAATTGATTTCATTCTCGAGACTTGCGCAGGTGCGCTCAGTCTCAACGTTTAGATTGGAATAACGGATCACGGTGCAGTTTAACAGGTGAACGGGAATAATTTACCATGGTCTGAAAAATTCCCCCTTAGGACGTATAAAGCGGTCACACTATTGAGGTGGATAGTTGTACAACACCTTTTAATTAGCGATTGATATACGGCAGTATGAACATCACATTTGATGGGTAAAAAGACAACTGGTAATAAAGCTTTTCTTTGTCAACTTACCTCTTAGATTGATCACATCACCAGCTGCTAATCCATGAAACGTTGGTACAATTTCTAACATCCCTTCAGAACGGTATTTCCAATAGCTCATAACAATATCATCCATTATCATCCAGAGCGCTCAAAACATCCAGGAAAGTCACCCAAAAACGTGACATGACATTGCCCATCAACAAGTTGACAACTTCTGCTGAAAGTTACCAGCGGTAACGGTGAGTGATACCCTTAGGAGACTCGTAGACCGGTGGTGACTGACCACTGGGATCCCTGCCCTGCCCTGAACCTCTCTTGGCGGGAGGCTGGAGTGGACTACGATCCTGCAGGTTCATTCTGGGTAGACAATCACAGAGCAGCAGCCAATATCCAGAAAATCAATCCAGAAAAGGTAACCTGCTGTCACAAGACAGAGTTAAAATAATAACAACTCCCCACGTGTTTTCCTCCCATAACGGGAACGAACAATCCACCATATATGATCACGGAGAAGCTTTAAAAAAAGACTTTACAAACTCCGGTTGTTGAGCGGATAAACCTGCATGGTCTAATCCATCATTGGGAGTAGTAGAATCCTTCTCGTAGATGGTAGAGTAGGTCTACATCAGTGCGCCTTGGAATCACACAGCCTCTTGTGCGCTCACCCTACTGTACTCTCGGAGAGTCAGAGTAGAAATGAGCCATGCTTGAAGTGGCGCAGATGCGAGGTACCAATCGCAGGGGAGCAAAGCATGATGGTAAATGTAGTTCATGAATACTTTGTACTATATCGATATGATTAGCCTATAATATCCTGTAGCCTATGTTTAGGGAATAGATTAGGCTAGAGAAGAAGTTCGAGCACCTTTTGTTATATTAATATAGGCTAAATACTCTTTATTATAATGAATGTTGTTGATTTATGAATGTAGCTTAACGGTTTCGTTTGAATATCTTAGCCTACTGAATGTTATTAACAAATAATCTAGAATTGACATTCACGTTAATTACTTCTATGTTACTATCTCATGATTTTACGCGAAATGAATGTTTCCAGCAGCCAGCATTCATCTGTGCGTCAGTCTGACGGAACATAGCGTGTGAGCTGCCGATGTCAGGGCTCTGAGTAATCATGATCTGCAGTCGTTACCAGGAGATAGAGTGCTTTGAATCACCTTCCCATGAAAGACTCACTTGTCTTCCTCACCTCACGTTCATACCCTAACCACCTCCAGGCCTGCTTTTGTTTCTGGACTCCAAGATCCTATAGCCTGCTTTAGACTCATGAAGATGATACATGGATTCTTAGGAACGGATTATCTGAATTATATATTCTGTTTCTTGGCCATTTAGACTTACACTTAAGAGCGATATTGTAAGCATACAAAAGAACAGCATTCAACGTTTGACATTGGTAATTCAGTATAGTATATTTATACATTTTATTATAGGTAGTAATATCACCATAGGAATAGCTAATATGATCATATCATTTTAAAACAGATTAATGATGTAAAATCAACATTAATGATTACACTCATCAGAAACGTCACAGCTGAGCCCGTTTATAAAAAAGAGCCACTAAGAGATCCACTCCGTGTTTTCCTTCGCGCCTCATTTGGCTCCTGTCCAGCACAATCCTGGAGTACCTGGATTGCACGCAATTCTGTCAATTGCAGGTACCTGATCGCTTTGTTGTATGCCGGGGTGAAAAGTTGCAGGAGGTTCGCGCACACAGCGTTGCGTGACTAGGGCCCGGGATGAAAACACAAAGACATTGTTTTCAGCGATCAAAACCCCTTTATAGCAACTCAACGGCATTCCTGTCTCGCATTCCTAAATCACCGCTGCTGTGAAAAGTTCCTTTTTTTCCTTTAGCGGGAAGAAATAGAGAGAAAGTGTTTCACGTTTTGAATGTGGTTCTCGTACTAATGCTATAAATCATGCAAATAGATATGAAGTAATTAACTTCGTGGTCATTCATTATAATTAATAATCATTAGTTGCATTCATTCTAGATGCCATAATTGGGATCTGAGATATGTAACTTCCACTTAAATGCTACAGGAGACCTTCTCTGTGTGTGTGTGTGTGTGTGGGTGTGTGTTCAAGCTCATGTACACATTCATGCACTAATGTGCACTCAAATGTTTTCCAGACTGGAGTACCACAGTAATCAAATCCAGAGAGCAGCCTCTGATGCAGCACACACACACACAAACACACACACAGATGCACGCACGTACACAAATACATACACACACAAACACATACAGATGGGAGGAAAAGGAGGAAGACATCACAGAAATCAGGAGAAACCATGCGTCGATTGGCGGAGGGGAAACATGACCAAGCAGCTGTCTAGGGACGGTAAGTGGTGCAGGCCAATGGTCTGCTGCATCCTCAGTGGTGGTGGCAAGCCTGGAGCAGCATGGACCGTCATCTGGTGCGGTTGAAACACATCGAATATGAACTGGACATCATGACCCGGAGGCCCCCAGTCTTTGTCCTTTCCACATACAAGAAGTTCAGGGGGACAATAGAGACAGTCAAATCTCTGTGTGCAGCGAGATATAGGAAGAAACAGAGGGAAGAATAAAGTGAGGAAGAGAGCGAGGAAAGAGTGAGAGAGAGAAAGAAAAAGAGAGTAGGGAGGGAGAGAGAGAGAGAGAGAGAGAGAGAAGAGAAACTAGAAAGAGAGCGGGGAGAGAAGGAGAGAGGGAGGGATATTATTAAGACTGGAGGACATTCATTCATTACAGCTCGTAGACAGAGGGCCTTCTCAGCTCTTGTTTTGGACTGTTTAGATGTCCCAAGCCTTGTATCTCTTTGACTACCTCCCTCACAAGGCTCCATTCACCCAGGCCCCGGCGGGAACAAATGTTTCCTTATGTGGCTCCGAGGGCCTAGCCTTAGTGTCAGGCAAGCGAGCCTCTCATATGAAAGAGAGAGAGAGAGAGAGAGAGAGAGAGAGAGAGAGAGAGAGAGAGAGGGAGAGAGAGAGAGAGAGAGAGCGAGAGCGAGAGCGAGAGCAAGAGAGAGAGAGAGAGAGAGAGAGAGATGAGAGCGAGAGAGAGCGAGAAGAGAGAAAGAGAGAGAGAGAGTAGAAGAGAGATGCTAAAAGGGTGAAAGGGAGCGATAGAAATAGAGAGACAGAGAGATACAAGCTGGGCTATTTGAGCATACCATAGCTACCTACCAACCAGTCCTTACAGTAGCATATTAAAAGGGAGCCTAGAAACCGAGACGTTACTATGCAAGATGATGACATCGTCAAACATCATCACAGACATTTCCCCTTTGCTGAGGTCCCACCGTCCCTTCTGCGGCCACAACCATATCTACCTCCATGAGGGAATTCAAATATGAGCCAGGAAACCTGAGCTTGGGTTCCATGTTGGCTGCTCCTCCACTCGTGATGGTTGGCCGGCATGCGCACCTCCACCGTTTGTCCTCCCTATGGAACAGAGGGCTTGGCTGAGCTCTCTGTGACTTGACACAAGGTCACACAGAGGTCGCAAGTAATCTTTCTACAGTGGGAGAATTAACAAGTCAAATGTTTCCCAGGCAGCGTTGCTCCGGTTTCTAAATAAAGGTGACTTTATGGTAGACCGTGTCCATGGCAACATGGGTGTGGCTGTTACTCTTGGTCTGTCTCTGTTATCGGTCATGATTTTGATTCCGGTTTTCACCATCCAGTTAAACAACCAAGCTACAGGCCAGCATGTATAACCCGGGCTCCAGGCACTGGAGCACATCAGGTCTGGCAGTGTGAGGCAGGTGGGTGGAGGGCTGTGTTTGGGACGAAGGAGACCTGGTCTCCTGGGGTGAACCACCTCCAGAGGAAACCCCATGATCACTGACCCCCCTGCTACCTTGTTGTTCTTCGCTTTCGACCGGAGTGCTCCACCATGGTTTGGGCTGAATCATTTAGTCTACCCCCTCCTTTTCTCTCTCTCTCTATGTCTGTCTTTCTCTTTCTTCACTTATCTGTGCTTTTCCCCTCCCTCTCTCTCCCCTCACACTCTCCCCGCTCTTCCTCACTTTGTCTCCCCTCTCTCTCTCTCTCTCTCTCTCTCCCCCCCCCCTCTCTCTCTCTCTCTCTCTCCCTCCCTCTCTCTCATTAGGGTTTCAGGAAACGGCAGGGGTCTGATATTGACTTAAACAGGTTTTCCGACATGGCAGACATGTAATGAACAGTTGGCCCGCAGTGCCCGGGCTCTGCGAGGAGATCCTGGGCTAACTAAGGTTACGTTCAGCCTGCTGTCCTCATCAACTGTACACTGTGGGAGTGCACTGTGTTTATGTAGTCATGTTCAAACACCACTGCTGAGATGATGGAGCTCACTGCAGGGTATACTACCTAGTATTCTCTAGGTACAGAAACCTGGATAGGATCTAGATACCACAATCATGACGATCATGATGATGATGTGTGATGTTACTAAATAAAACAGATGCTAAATAAAACAGATGCCGCAGGACTATTTCCTCAGAGAACCATTAAAGATCCAATGAAAATCCATTCTCAAGTCTGAAAGAATGATTTAGGCCTTCAGCACCTTACAGAGCTGAAAATAGTTAATCTCAAACCCCGAGAAACGACATCAAACTCATTTTTCAGAGGGGTTCTGTAGAGCCTGTTTGTTTTTCACAGCGGCAACAGTCCCTGCTGATTCTAAGTCCTGACGTACGTCCTTAACTCCAGCTTCGCCCCTTTATCGGGTTTCTAAGTCAAAGGCTAACCCTCGTAAAAACGTCCAGCGGGCCTCGCTGGATCCTAGCGGCGGAACATCTGGGCCTGGAACAGCGTGTATGTGTGGCATGTTTATGTGCAGCGCACCCCGGAGGAGGGAGGGAGTCTCGAACGCTGCCTCTCCCTGCAGCCCTGCGCCGCCGCTGTCAGCCAGGCAGCTGGGAGTAGTGTGGCTGGGCTATGCGTGACTAGGAGAAATACACCTGTCTCTGCGCTCAGGTAGGGAGGGGGAGTCGGCACGCAGGGGCCTGCCTGCTGAACAATGCTCCCTATTGTACCTGCTCTCTTCCTGCAGACGCTCGCGAGGAGAGGGAACCCTGGGCAGGAGGCGGAGGCGCGGTGCCTCGCACACACGGACACACACACACACGCACGCACGGACACGCACACACACGCACGCACACATACATACATACTGTACACACACACACAGACTTAGGCCTGCTTGCACACACGCACACACACACAGAGATAGGCACACACACACACGTGCACACACACGCACGCACATATACATACATACTGTACACACACAGACTTAGACCTGCTTGCACACACGCACACACACACAGAGATAGGCACACACACACACGTGCACATACATACACGTATTGATGCACACACACACACACATACATCCTCACGCACACACACATAGACACACACTTTGACCTGCAGACAAGCATACACACCCCTACTCCCTAACACACACACAACTTATTTATAGTACACATACAGCACTGACCGCAGGTGCCCCGGAGCTAAATCCAAGAAACACTATCCTTTACACGCAAGCTGCCAATCATATTGGGATTGACAGCTTCTACTACCAATCACACAGCAGGATGGTACTGGCAGTGAAAGGGCCTAGGGTGTGTGTTTGGTTACAGTTGCCATTATCCTGTAAGACAACTTGACACACTTGTCATTATTAGGTAACCTAGCCATACCTCTGTGCTAGAGAAATGATTTGACCTTCTTACTGTAGCCTACAGGTCCATTCTCCCTATAAATAATTTAATCAGCCAACATTTACATGTATTTATTTAGCAGATGCTTTTATCAAACGAATAGAATGCTTATTTGTAAGCACAGACAACGAAGTGTGCACTGCGCATGAAATGAATCCAAGATGTTTCTAAAACTACAAACACGACAAACAGTGTGGACAGTGCTTTTGTTGAACCTCAACAGAGATAACACACTTACTGTAAATGTCACATCTGAACACAATAGCTGAGCAGGGCTGATAGGGGAACAGGGGTGTGTGTGAGTGTGTGTGAGTGTGTGTGTGTCAGTGTGTGTGAGTGTGTCTGACGCTCTGGCCCACACCAACCCAGGGAGTGTTCACACTGTCTATTGTTCCCCCTGACAGATAACCCTGCCCAGAGATAGAGAGGAGAGATAGAGGTACAGAGACACACTGCCTAGCTTACCCTGAATCACACACACACACACACACCCACACACACACTCGCACCTACACACACACATTAACACACGCACCATTTGGCTTGTTTCGTTTGTCCGTTTGGATAGAGAACGAGGGAGAAATGGTCAATCGGAAAGAAGTGAAAACCCCAAACATCTGCTCTCAGATGTCAGACCTCTGTAAGGACACCCACACTAGACCCCCTAGACTGCGTATCCAGCTGTGGTACACATGGGGCTGGTTCCAAGGGTCCTCTCAGTTCCGACCCCCACCCCCCCCCCGTTAACATCACTCTGACAGGTTACTTACACCGACCTACCTCGACTCTGAAAGAGAACTCACTTCAGTCATTCAGTCATCGAGCTGTGAAAGGAGTTGATCTCTCCCACGCGTGAGTGAGTGTGCGAGCGTGCGTGTGTGTTAGACAGAGAGTCTGTATCTGTGTGTGTGCTCACCAGCTAACGCAATACAGCCTTCATAAAGGTAGTATTGTTAAGTTGCGTGCGAAGCTCATGCTTTAGGCTTCGGGTCCCCGCCCACCCCTGTAAACCACAGTCATTTTTTTCACTCCTTTTTTTCCCTTCTACACCTTCCCCTTTCTTTTTGTTACAGGTAAACATTTGATGTCCGCACGCAATCCCAGGAGAGTCTCCGCCCACTGTTCTTTCCTTCCTTCACTCCCTGGCTTCCAGTCAACTGCTCTCTCTCTCTCTCTCTCTCTCCTCTCTCTCTCCTCATCTCTCTCTCTCTCTCTCTCTCTCTCTCCTCTCTCTCTCTCTCTCTCTCTCTCTCTCTCTCTTCTCTCTCTCTCTCTCTCTCGCTCTCTCACACACACACACAGTCACGTAAACCCTCCTTCCCCATTCTTGTGACATTCCTCTCCTTCCTGACTCAGCACCTGTTTCCTATGGAGGCAGCATGGCCACCGTCGCTGTGTTTTACAACACTATCATACTCTACTACTCTGCTTTACTTTACTACAGCACAACACTACTAAACCAGAACACTGTACTGAATCTCTGTAGTGTATTGTATTAGAATACTCCACTACAGCACCTCTATAGTACTCTTCAACTACACTACTATTCTGTACCTCTCTACTACCATACTCTACTATACCTCTGTAGCCTACAATATGTCTATACCCGACTAAACCTCTGTATTTTAATTATAAGACTATACTCTACTATACCTCTACATTCCACCATACTACTCTACTTTAACTCTATATTCTACCACTACTCTGGTATAACTCTAGAACATGAAGACTTTCAGTGATATTAAGACACAAGTTGACTTCCCATACTCTACGGACATAAAGCAATCAACACCCTCGAACCCAGATGGCGTCAGGTTTGTGAAAGCGTATGGCATCACCAGCCTGGTATTTAGACAGTGTAGGCCTACAGGCTTTCAAACAAGACCTACCAAGACAACACAGCCTGAATCCAGCTCTAAACATTTATAGCAGTATGAGAATGATTGGGATCAACCAGATGTAGTCGACTGACAGAGGATCGTAAAACAACCTCAAATCAAGCTCATGGCTCAAACATCATTACGCCAGCCAATCGCTGTCACGCACATGCTTTCGTCCTGCAGATTGGTTGTGTGTGTGTGTGTGTGTGTGTGTGTGTGAAGGGGAACTTTGAGTATTCCTGACAGCATATGGGAGATCACCATGCCCAAACACACAAAAACACTTATCATTGCCAGTGTTACCAGCACCACCACATATGACTTCAATCACAGCTAATGAAGATGTGGGCAAAGGAGAACCATTTTAACACACGCAGCCACACACATGGATACACACACACGGATGCACACACACACACGCACGCATACACAGTAAACACACACACGCACAGAGGCACACACACACACGAATGGACACACACCGATGCATTTACAGTACAGGCACACGCACACCATTTGCCTGATGACAAAGTGCAGTAATTGAAAGGGAAGCAAGCACAGAGATTCAAACTATAGGTGTCATGCATCAATGACACATTCTTAATGTACAACATGGCTGGGTGTGTTGGTTGGGTCATTGTCTCGAGGCCAGAGAAGCCGCTCCATGAATGAGATCTCTGGTAAACACCCTCGTCTCTTCATCATCTGATCCAGACCGAGGCCTACAGTAGCTGGGAACACGCGTGTGAGAGGAAGGCCGTCTCTTCTGGTTGGGACTTCTGACAACTGTGGTTAAACTGAGGAGGGTTCCGTGGATGGAACTAATATATGAGAAATTATTTCAATCCCTACATTGTTGTGTCTCATGTGATAATTGTGACTGCCACCCTCTTTCAATGGAGGCCTTGGGATCGGTCCAGCGAGCCCAATTAGTAGGCCCCACGGAGGTGGAGAGTATTGTGCAAATACAAACAGTTACTGTAGAACAGGAGAGGCAGCCCCTTGGCTGGCCCACAACAAGAATACTGTATGCTAGATGAATATTAGATTTGTTTGGCCAGCAACAAGTTACCTATTGTTGAGTTGGCCTTTCTGCTGCTCTGGAAAAGCCATTCAAACAAGATAATCTGTCTGCGTCTAGTCAATGCTGCACTCTGTTCCCTGCGCTGGGACGAAGCGGCCAGACAATGGGCCTGTTTGATTGGGAATATGAGGCAATGGGGCAGAGGGAATAAGTGGATACTGCTCCCAGCCTGTTTACTGCAGGGTCCCTTTACTGGGGGAACAAACTGCTCTACGTGTGCCCGGGATTTCTCCTTTTCCTTCACGTCCTCTCTCTCTCTCTCTCTCTCTCTCTCTCTTCTCTCTCTCTCTCTCTCTCTCTCTCTCTCTCTATCGCTCCATTCTTCTCTCGCCCGCTGTTTTTCCGGTTTTTGACTTTTTTTGTCACTCAACAATGCTGTCTTCTGGTTGTTCTCTTTTGTCACCTGTTTTCCCTTGCTTTCAATCTGGGTCTTCTTTTTCATCCTAATTTTCTTTCTCTCCTTTCTCTCCTTACTCTCGCTCTCTCTCTCTCTCTCTCTCTCTCTCTCTCTCTCTCTCTCTCGCTCTCTCTCTCTCTCTCCCTCTCCATCCCTCTCTTTGTTGCACATTAAAAGCAGGGGCCAGTAGAAACAATGGCCATTGTCCTGACAGCCAACAGCCGGCCCCATGTGGAAGGTGACTGTGACAGTTTGGGTCAGGTCTGTGAAAGAGGGCCATTGTCCTTCACCACACCACAAGGTGTGCTGGAGCATGGCACACTGGCACCATGGTAATAAACACACACACACACACACACACACACAGAGACACACATATATTGTCTCTCTCCCACATCGGAATGGCTTGAGATACGACGTATGGGTAGAGCCAAAACGGACAGGTTGTTGATGAAACAAAATCGATTGAATAAAAACCGAGCAATCAAGGTCAACATCAAAAGGACAATGTGACCATAGAGTCAAGAAACATGAGTGATCATTGTAGGATTGTTAGGGAAGGACAACATGTCTGTCGTACTCCTTGGTGTGTCTCTGGCATGGCTGTTAGGTCAGAGATCTCTTTCACCCTTCACTCAATAGCACATTGAGAATATAATAATAATAACAATGTGTTTTATATTGTTCATACAAACAAAACGCCCCCCCCCCTCCCTGTCTTTCTTGACGAATAAAGCATCTTTTTGGTTAGGTTTTTTTGGGACCACATAGACCAGTCCAACCATGTTCACATGGGGGTCAGTGTACTGTATAATATGCTGTTACACTGATACTTGCTTAACATCCAGTCTTACTGTAGTCTATTAAAACTTTAAGGGCTGTAATTAAACTATCACGATACAGGGCCTTTTACAACAAGTTTATGGTTGTTAGTGCCTCCATAACTACTTGTGCGTTTTAAGGAACCCATAAGAGAGCAGAAGAGAAGAGGAAGGTGAAATGGAGAAGAATACGAGAAGGAAAAGTGGATGAAGGCTTTTTTGTGTGTATGTGTATGTGTGTGTGTGTGTGTCTGTATGCATCCTGGCCTGTAAGGTTGCAGCTCGTAAACAGTGTTGTCTTCGTGCCCAATAAATATGACAAACAAGGTCTAATAACAGGGTTGAGAAGGAGCACAAGGGTTGGACCCTGGCACAGAAAATAACAGAGTGGTGTATGCCAGTCAACACACAGATGCCATTGACATGAATACAGGAATTTCACAGGGCTTGGAAAAATATGAGTCTAGAACTCACATATTTAGTACATTACATCATTACAGTGATGTAACAGTTGATGACATTACATATCCAATTTCCTGGAAACTGGTGGAAAATCAAATAAGCAAACAAACAAATGAGCATTTCAACCATTGACTGTAAATTTGAATGATCAGTTTGATGGATCTCAGAGACCAGCATCAAGACCTGATGCATTCTTCACTTACATTACCCACAGGTACCATCCTGCACGAACAGCCAATCCCTACCGAGCAGGAAGTAACACGACTTCACAAGACACTTGCAAGTTTGTTTACCACTGTCAGTCATGCATCACACACCAGCTCGAGCAGCTTGTCTGCGTTCAAGATAAACATGGAGGAATGTTGATTCTTGGTTTGAGGTTGTTAGCGCAGCAAACACACTGTTAAGGATGACTTGACGCGGGCATCAAATGCTATCATTATTATGTCACCACATGACTCCTGAATTATAATAAGTGGTTAGTTCATCTTTCCTTCTCTCTCGCTCTCTCTCTCTCTCTCTCTCTCTCTCTCTCTCGCTCTTCACCTCTCTCTGTCCTTTCCCCCCCTCCCTCTCTCTCCCCTCACATTCCCCCCATCACACTCCTCTTTCTCTTTTTATGAGTAAAAAGGAAGAAAACATCCAACAATGATCAATGGAAAATGACACGGTACGATTAGCACGGCGCTAACATGCTAACAGTGAGTCGGCACCTGGCTGCCAGTTAAATGGACGGCTGCCTCAGACATGGCTCGGTCCAAAGGAACCAGTTCAAAGTGTTGGACCAGGACACAGACCGCCGCTCTGTTCTGTTCTGTGATTACCAGGTCGTAGCCGCAGAGCGTATGGACTCACTTTACCAGGCCTTTGAAGTGAGTGAATGGTATGTGAGGTCCAGTTTCTGACTCTGACTCACTCTGGGTGAGCTAGCGTGACAGCAAGGCAGGTTAATGGGTTTCCCCTCCAACCACACGTGAAATATGACTGGCTGTCGCCCCGGGGCCTAAGCTCTGGCTGCAGACACCAAAGGCAGCCTTTCCGTGTTTGATCATTGTGGGTTTTTCTTAATAACCAGAGTCCATTTCTCATGTGTGTGTGTGTGTATGTGGAGAATAATTACATGCAAATGAGTTTGTGTTTGAGAAAGTAGAGGAATTAAGTGACTGTGATTATAAGAAGAACGCACACGCGCACAGACACACACAGACATACAAACACAGACAGACACCCAGGCATGCACACACATACACACCCACATATGCGCACACTCGCCGACACATAGATCCAGATATGTACTTTGATCTGTCATGTCCCCCAGGCGCAGTGTGAGCACACTCCCAGCCAGCTCTTTGTAAATCCCTCCTGAGTGGATAGCAATTACCTTAGCATGTCACTGCTAAGTGTGTGTGATATCAGGCTTCCAACTGGCTCTCTCTCACCTCACAGTCACAGATAGACCCATTTGTATACCGCAATGCCTGTGATTATTATTTCAAAAACAAAACAATGATCAATAGATATTGACAAAAGTTGGTTGGCAGATTTTTTTTTAAATGTTGTTACGGGCTTCCTGTTGCTGTGATAGAGAAGGTTGAGGCGTACTTGGTTGAAACTACAAGTGACCTGCTTGTAGTTTCAGGGGTACGGTTGCATGTCTATAGTGTCAGGTGTGCAAGTGACATATTTGTAGTTTCGAGAGTACAAGTGACATGTTTGTAGTTTCTGGAGTACAAGTGACATGTTTGTAGCTTCAAGGCAGAGTGCAAACATAGCAGAAAGACAGGGTGGCTGACTGACATCTGGATTGCAAAAGACATCTCTTAAACAAACACACACAAACATACTCGCACGGGAAGAGCTCAACTTTTTCTTAGAAAAAAAGGAGAGGTTGCAGACCTCTGGCAGACAAGAATCAGGCTGAAACAGACAGACACGCTCATTCAACAAACACATTCCATTCAGCTGCAGTTCTTCACACAAAAACCTTTCCTGCATGTGAGTACACACTTACGTCCTTCCCACAAACACACAAATACATGCCTACCCCACAAACACACACAGACACCTGACCTGTAAACACACACGTCTGTACCAGAGGCTACGCTTGGGTAGGCCTAGCCAATTTGTTTTAAGGCCTACGCAAAAACGAAAACGAAAAATTATGCACCGGGTGTAAAGTAAGTAAAAAAAAAGGTACCACAACACACACACTGTCAAATGAATGCAGTGAGGGTTCACATAGACCTAAACAAAAAACCCTGGTCTGGTTGAGAAAAGTATGTTAGAATGGTATGTAAAGAAGGAGCTCATTATGTACAAAACACAAAAGACAGTTTGTTTAGATTGTCTGCATGAGCAAGAGGTGAGGCATTTGTAAGTGTTTTCCTCATCATCATCACTCGTCAAATTTGTTTTCTAAATTTGAAAAGGGAAGGAAGGAAGATGCGCTTCAAAAGAGGTCTGATAAGGAGACACAGAGCAGCACAAAGTATTCCCCTGACTGAGTAAACTGACCTGTATGACCCAGTGCATATACAGTACATCACGAGTACCAGGATGTATAGAGATGTGTACCTTTTTCACCTATTAGCTCATTCTTATTACAAGCACCTGGATCCCACAGTACACACTGTATATTTCTATATCAATATAAATATTGCATATATAAATATGAACAAATACAGTATGCTGTATATGTACACTGTCATTACAACACATTTTAAAGTGCAAGCACTCTGCAACCTCAGAGTGTGAGCATGGGTTTGGTGGAACAGCAGTCCCCTAGCAACATGGGGGGAAAGCCTTTCAGATCCATATCAACATCATCACCACTAGCTGTTTGTTTAGCAGGAAGTGTCAACCAAGCATGATTTCCAGAGGCTGGGTGGCTGCTGAATAACCAGACAGGAGACCAGACCTGTCTATGGAGGTCCTGACAACTGGGGCCATGGGGCTTGGGTCTGGGCTAATGTGTGTGTGTGTGTGTGTGTGTGTGTGTGTGTGTAGAGGTAGAGGAGGGCTGGTGGCTCTCTCCTGACTGTGCCATGCAGGCTGTGGTGACGGGGAGAGACCCTGGGTGTGATCTCCCTGACACAGGAGAGGGGAGTCCCGCACACTCTCACCAAGCAACGCAGGCCACGGACACAAGTACAAATATGTGCACGCGCACACAAAGCACACACACACACGCACCCTATATTGCAAATGGGAAGTAAAGGATGTTACACAGCTAAAGTGGTATCGTCCTCTTTTGCTCCCTCTCCCTCCTTTAACTTTCATACGCTTGATCCCTTTCTCTATCCTGCCCTCTCTTTCTCCTTTTTTCTTCCTCTACCTCTGGGTCTCCCTCTGTTTATCCTTCTTCCTCTCCCTCCCTCTCTCCCCCTGTACATCTACCTCTCTTTCTCCCTCTGTCACCTGTTGACTGACGTTTATGGCCACAATAATAGACTGTTAACCTCCCCATGACTGTTTACAATGAGTGAAGGATCCACATTTTTATTAGAGTCCACTGTTTGACAGCCCTGTCTCTCTCCTCTCCACCCTTCCTCTTCCAGAGGGCTGTGCTATACTGGGATGAAGGAGTTGGTAACACAAAGTCCAGAGTCTGCTGCCAACACACAGGGGATGACTCAGTCGAATAATCTCACCACCAAGCTCCAGTACGAGCAGGCTTGTGGGACAACAACCCCTAACCAGGCCGTGGGGTCGACACAGGTCCGCCTCCTCGGAAGGAGAGACGAGGACACAGGGAGAGGAAGAAAGAGAAAAAGGGGGGAGAAAGATGAATGTGTTTGGGGAATCTTGGGACGTGCGAAGGACAAAGCGGCTTCAGAGTGACTTGACACTCACAGACAGCATTGTACTCATTCCTCACAGCTAGCTTGCTAATGAGTTAACAACGCATGTATGACTGGAAAACACAGGAATCCTGCCAGCTATGCTGCTGTGGGTGTCCAATAACGTATATGCCAACATAGTAATTACAGAGGTATGAGTCTTGAGCTGCAGTTTAGATCTCCATAGAGATTGACTGACTTGAGTGTATGTAATGAGAAAAACCATTATGCTGAAAGAACACCATAAGTACAATTTATTATATTGACAAATTGTCAGATTTACTGTTGCAATTGTAATTTGTATTACAAATATTAAAACTTTATCACTGTTAATGCTGTTTTTTATGTTTCCATAA
Organism: Mallotus villosus; assembly: GCA_903064625.1. Lineage (NCBI taxonomy): Eukaryota > Metazoa > Chordata > Actinopteri > Osmeriformes > Salangidae > Mallotus > Mallotus villosus. The sequence continues at coordinate 269,191 of CAEFZP010002249.1, forward strand.
CAGCCCACCGTCTACTAATCTGTTCAAAACCCACTTGATTTGTAGAGCATAGTTCTTTTAACAAGCAATGTCACTTCCCAGATGCCCACAGATAACCAACCCTTAGACAAGGTCAAAACTCTGTCAGAGAAAAATGGAAGAAACCACAGGAGAAGCAGTTCAGTAAAGGACCTCCCCTCCAGAGATTGGTCGGTAAAGGAAACAAACAACCAAAATGTCAAAACACATGTTCTCTAAACACAGCACCAAAAGAAAAATCCGAAACAACTTCCTTTCTTTCGAATCTTTCTTCCCTTCTTTTTACGGCTCTTTCCTTGGGAAGTATTACAATTTGGCAACACATGACAGGAATGGCGAGTTATTATGTCAGCATGTATATGTGTGTGTGTGTGTCCTTGTGAGCAAGAATGTGTATATCCATGAGTGTCTACGTGTGTGTGTGTGTGTGCTGGTATAGCTGTGACGCGCTCAGCCGTGGCCAGGGCGCTTCCTTTGTTGCGTGTGTCGGCGCGGGCCCGGGGGCAGGGCCGCAGCCTGAGAGGGAGCCTCGCTGGGTTCTGGAAACAAGAAAAGCTGCTCTGTTTTTGGAAGGCTGTCTTGGCTCTCCCCGACCGCTCGCTGGCACGCAGTCAAGATCCTGCCCCTGGAGAGGGAAGATTAATGACAGCTAGTCACGGAAAGGCTCCGCAGACGCTGTGAGAGAGAGGGAGGGAGAGAGAGAGAGAGAGAGATAGGTGAGTAACACAATCAGTTTGAGGTGTCTTTAGCGGTGTGTGTTTGTGTTGTGTGCACGTGAGTGGAGGAATTGTCATTAGGAATTGTCATTTGCCATTCAGACAAAGAACCAAAATAATCCCAAACTAATTATGATCGTATTTACCCAGACAAGACATTGACATGGGCCAGAACACGCTGTCTCCACTGATGTTCTTCTGACAGCCGTGGCTTCAGGAGAGCTTCTGCCTCTGCTGTCAGCCAGCCTCCATCAAGACTCCACCTAGCCAGCCTCCAGTCTCCATCCAGCCTCCATCAAGCCTTCACCCAGCCAGCCTCCAGTCTCCATCCAGCCTCCATCAAGCCTCCACCCAGCCAGCCTCCAGTCTCCATCCAGCCTCCATCAAGCGTCCACCCAGCCAGCCTCCAGTCTCCATACAGCCTCCATCAAGCCTCCACCCAGCCAGCCTCCAGTCTCCATCCAGCCTCCATCAAGCCTCCACCCAGCCAGCCTCCAGTCTCCATCCAGTCTCCATCCAGCCTCCATTCAGTTCTGGTCTGGTCTGGTCTGGTCAGGTCAAGTTCATTCAGCCTCCACCCCCATTCTCCGTCTAGCCTCCATTCAGCCTCCGTGCAACCTCCATCTAGCATTTATCCATCCTGACTCCATCCACCCAGTCTCTCCCGTCAAGTGATCATACCCCAAAGCTCCTGATCCCAACAACAACGGTTGGTTGTTCCAGCTTGTTTGGCTCAGGTCTACACGTTACATGTCTGAGGTGTGCAGCAGAGGTGAACCTTCATTGTTCTCACCCTTAGAGTCCATTCTGAGAGACACACACAGTAATGTTTCGCTCAAACTCTCCTCACCTTACCAAACTCATTATTTCACGGACTGGAGGACAGTCCAGTTAAGGCTAACCAAATCACTTCTTTTAAACTAACCTAATGTAATCCAAACTGACCAGACCTGACCTAACTGCACCGTTCTTGACCTTGACCCTGATCTGACCTGAACTAACCTACCCAGACTAAACCAAACCTGACCAGACCAGACTTGACCTAATCCAATCCAATCCAACCCAACCCAAACTAACCTCATTTGACCGGTCTTGACCAGACCTAACCTGACCCGATTTAACTGTAAATAGTCCTGATCAGATTATGTACAGCAATGGAACCAAACCAAAACAGTGGAGTGTTGTTGGGACTGACCTCCGTCTCATTCCTCACATCCCGGTGCAGCCGGGGTCATGGTGAACTCATTCTCCCCAGCTCCACACACCCACGCTCACGGCACAACCACACAGGATATGACATCACCCTGTTTGGACTTCTAACAAATGCTCTCGGTAAAAATGACTGTATGCCTTCATATCATCCTTCTTTAATAATGGTCTTAAGCAATGTTTGCCTAGCTGAACCTGAACGGCACTGAAGGAAGGAGGGAGGGAGGGAGTGCTTCTCTGTTTACCCCACGCTGGAGACAAGCTGCAGTCCGCCATCCCATTTCATGGTGAAATACTCAATGTTCTGGCTGCTAGGCAAGCCTGACCACAGGAATGAGAGAAAACTATTCAGAAAAACATTTTCACCGAGTGGCCAAGTTCCTAGCCAGGATAATGGCCCCTCATGAGTGTGTGTTGAAATGTGCCATGCACTCAAACCAGGAGGGTTGTATATGTAGTATGTCAAATCACTTCATTGTCAGTAAATAAATACACTTTGTGCATTTTGTTATACTCTATGCTGTTGGTATAGAACCAGTCTTTCTTTCAGACATCCGACCAAATATCATGCTTCCGTCCAGCAACGACAGTCTGGGTGTCTGGGGGTCATCGAAGGTTACAGGTCAGACCGCATGCATTTACAAATGTAAAAGTTAAGTGTGACTATCTAAATACATTGATGTAAAAGGCCGTTTTCGAAGCCTGAAACATTTAAGCACCTGTCACATAGAAAAACCTGACCAGAGAGAGGAGGGGAGCGTGGGAGGGATGAAAGGAGAGAAAAGGGAGTCTGACAGAGAGAGAGAGAGAGAGAGAGAGAGAGAGAGAGGAGTGCTGTTATGGGCAGGGTGCTAGGAGTGGAACATTTGGAGGTGGATAGGGGGATTAAAGAGAATAAATATTATTCCTCCGCAGAGCTGCTTTGAATGACCCCGCAGGAGATGGCTGTCAAAGCCATAAGACCAGGCTGAGATCACCAGCACTCCACTCCTTCATCTCTGCATGCTGACGGGGGGAAAACAGCACCATGGCAACCCCATAAAACAACATCACATGGTTTAACAGGATGGAAGAAGAGGGAAGTATGGAGAAGTGAGGAGAGAGAGGAGAGGTGAGGAGAACGGAACAGAAGCGAGGACGAGGGGAGAGGAAGGAGAGGAGGTGGGCATCTCCAAAATTCAATTTGGAAATTCCATGTGGTAAATAAATCCTCTTTGTAGACTGACAAGCAAGCTGACAAGCAGGCAGACAAGCAGACGGCAAAGCTGGCAGGCAGACAGGCTGGCAGGAAGACAGGCTGGCAGGCAGACAGGCAGACAAGCTGGCAGGCAGGCAGGCAGGCAGGCAGGCAGGCAGACAGACAGGTCTGAGGGGTGATTATCATTAAGTTCTGGTTGTCTAAACCAACACAAAATGTGTTACTCTCACGCCGAATGAGTTCTCATTATGCCTCCATTGTCTTTCTGCTTGTTCCCTTCACTTGCCTTGGCCTGCATGCTACCGAGCTAAACAAGGCCCTGACACACACACACACACACACACACACACACAGACACACACACAGACTGTCCAGTAGGGGTATTGCTACCAAGGACACTACTGCTCCAGAGAACTGGTGAAGGGGTTATTCCAGAACAGCTTGGGACATTCTGAGTCAAATGAGTGCTTTGAAATGATTATTCTGGACTGTGAGTACTGGGGGGTCTAAGTGAAGATCATCAAATTGTCTGGGCTTGTAGTATGACCACTCCTTTTCCCTTGTTTTCACCCCAGAGGATACATATCACACTATTGACTGTGTGTGTTGGACATGTCCTTTCAATCTACATCTACTTAACTGACCAGAGTTTAACTTCATTTAATCTGTCAGCCAGTCAGCCGCTCTGCTGAACACATTCACAGAGCCAGACCCTCTCTCACACACACACACACCCATTCTATAGCTAAGAGCTTTACATTGACTCCAGTAGACACACGGGCTCGTATTCCAAAGCCAATTTGAACACCCGTCCACAGCTTATTTTCCCTTTCGACTGGACCCAAAAGACAGTCACCTGAGCCCCAACACAGACGTGTTCCATTAGACCTGAGGAGGGCAGGGATCGGGAGCCTCCACCTCCCTTTCTTCTCTATCAATCACATGGGTATAATTCAATTCCTTCTGAATCCGATACCCTTTCCACATACCACACTCGGCACGGTTCCCCTGCCTCCCCCTCCCCTCTCTCTCTCTCTTTCTCTCTCGTCTCTCTCTCTCTCTCTCTCTCTCTCTCTCTTCCTCTCTCTCTCTCTCTCTCTCTCTCTTCTCTTCTCAGCCATCTGTATCGTATCTGCCTGGAACCATGACTAGGCACTTTTCCCCTGTGGGCAGTGTCGGCCCCACCTGTGTCCCCACCCTGGACACAGACGGTGGCTCCAGGAGGCCAAGAGGGGAGGAGGAGGGAAGGGTGGAGGTGGAGAGAGGGGAGGAGGGAGGGCTGGAGGAGAGAGGGAAGAAAGGCTGGGAGGAAAGGTGATGGGGTATAGGGGTCAGGGGAGCAGAGAGCCAAGAAGAGGAGACAAGAGAGGGGAAGAGAGGAGACAGGAGAGAAGAGAGGGGAAGAGAGAAGATAAGAGAGGGAAGAGAGAAGACAGGAGAAAAGAGAGGAGAGGAGACAGGAGAAGAAGAGAGGGGGAGAGAGGAGACAGAGGAGAAGAGAGGAGAGGAGACAGGAGAAGAAGAGAGGGAAAGAGAGAAGACAGGAGAAAAAGAGAGGAGAGGAGACAGGAGAAGAAGAGAGGGGGAGAGAGGAGAAGAAGAGAGGAGAGGCCCAGGGTTGTGGGGCACAGAGAGGATAGTGTCTGAGGGTGATGGAGGGGCACAAAGGGCCGATAGCTTTGGCTAGGGGCACAGCAGGCCTCCTCTAGGAGGTCCGTGGGAAGAGTGGAGCTCAATGAGTTTGTCTGTGTGTGTGTGCAAGTTTGTGTGTGCGCCAGGAATGAGATGAAGATACTTCATTTGCAATGTATGCATTTCTGAGATGCTCACACTGGCCAAAAAGAGAGGTTCTGTGAGACAGAAGGTTCAGTGTGTTCTGTGAGGATTCGGTTCGTTCTCATTGTATCTCTATCATTGCCCCAGCCAACACATACTGTACTCTGACCAACACTGCTTCCCACGAAATAAAAGCACTGATCCGGTCCAAAATACTACAAAAATCCCATTGTTCCCTTTCTAGCATCGACCCACCACATTCAGGACCCTCTGGGAAAACTCCCACCATCTACAGTACACACACACACACATGCACACACACAATTTGGGATGCCTCTTAAGCAGCTGTGAGGAGGTGCGATGAGTAGGAAACACTGAAGAGGAGAGACGGGGGGGAAGAGAGGGAGGAGAGAGAGATACAGTGTAGAATGGAAGGGAGAAAAGTGTTGTCATACTAACCTTAGTTTCCCTTTCTACGTACTCTCTCCCACCATCCTCCTCCCTCTCCGCTCCCTCCCTCCTCGTCTGCCTCTCTCTCATCTCTCTCTCCTACGTCCCTCTCTCATCAGTCTCGCTCTCTCATCCCTCTGCTCCCTCCCAGAGCTCTCTCTCTCTCTCTCTCTCTCATCTCGCCCCTCCCTCCCTCCCTCCCTCCCTCCCTCCCTCCCTCCCCTCCCCCCTCCCTCCCTCCCTCCCCTCCCTCCCTCCCTCTCAAGGACATGTGTAGATGGTCCTTACACAGGATGTGATTGTTATCACATATCATGAAGGGGTTGATTGTTCTCTGGGATCTGATGATCCTGATGGCATTACCGACGCCCACTTCAGATTCCTGCCAGGGTGTGTGTGTGTGTGTGTGGGCGCATGGAGGTGGGGAGGGGGGTGTGGAGGCTGCACAGGTGGCATTGACTCGAGTGCCATGGTTGCCAGGACTGATGCGTGTAAGGAGCATATACTGTAAACAAATATATATATATATATATTCACTTCACTGATCTTCTCCCCTGCTCACCTCTCTATTTCAATCATGTCGTGTTTGCCCCCACTTCCCCCTAACACACTGTACACACACATGTCCCCCCGTATGTTTATAATATCCCTCTGACCTGCAGCGCTCCTCTGCCTGCTGCCCCTGGCTGCCCCCCGCCCTCCTCTGCCCTCCCTGGCACCTTTGCCCTGTGGGCCGGCCTCATTCATCCAGCCGGCCCTGTCCTTCCAGGAGAGGCTGAAGGCCCTCTTTGTGCGGCTCCCTGGGAGATGGTAACCCCCCGTCTCCGAGCTCCGCCACACACAAAGGAAGCACTTACTAACCGCTAAAGCCTTAACAAACAGCGCCTTTCAGATGAACCCTGCTCCACGCAGAGCAGAGGGGAGGGGAGGGCTGGGGCAGGAGGGGGGGAGCCCCAAACATTTACTTGCTTTTCGCAGATTACAGGGAACCTGGTGGTGCTGGCTGGGTGGCTGGTTAACTGGTTGGAAGGTTGCCTGCGTGGTTGGCTGTCTGGCTAGCTGCCTGGCTAGTTGGTTGGCTGGCTGGCTGGCAGACTGTTTGACTGGCTGGTGGGGTACCTGACAATCTAGCTGGTTTTGGCTGACTACCTGGCTACATGACTAGTTGGGTGGTTGGCTGGCTGGCTGGCTGGCTGGTGGGCTGGTGGGCTGGCTGGCTGGCTGGCTGGTGGGCTGGCTGGCTGGCTGGCTGGCTGGTTGGCTGGCTGGGTGGCTAGCTGAACCTGTTGTTTCTGAACCTGGTCAGATGGATAAACAGTAAGCTGTTTCTAAAGGTAGACTGACAGACAAACACACACAGAGATGTGAGGATGGATTGGAGCCTTGTAAAAGTGTGAGTTTTTGAGTTAAGACCCTTCGAAACTGGCATGAGCATGCTGTTAAACACACACACACACACACACACACACAGACTATCCAGGCAGCCCCCCAAGTCTCACATAAATCTGCCTGTGACCTTTTATCCTCTTAGAAATGTGCTCATAATATCATGGGGGAAATGACTTAATGATGAGTTAGCCCACACACTTCTGGCTGGTCCAGAGTAAAGCAGTGTTGGTGTGTGTGTATGGTGTGTGTGTGTTAGGTGAGTATGTGGTGTGTGTGTGGCCAGCAACAACCATGATGTCCAGGACTGAATGATAACTGTCCTGTGATGTTGTAGACGTCACTCTCAAACATGACATGACGAGCACACATGATGTAATGTAGGTAATGTTGTCATGGTCTTAAAACAGTTATGCGAGGTACGTAAGACAGCATCATGCCATGTCAACTACAATATGACGAGTAACATTGCTATAAAGGTACAACCACAAAACAGCGTTACCCGCTATGTGCCACAATTTCAAGATGCCCCACGTGCGTCGGACTCAGAAGAAATCAAACTCAATAAGACAATAAACACGATTGAAGTGGAGAGAGGTCATTTACCTTAGACTCAGTCAAAGGAAACAATGCTCTAACAGTTCTTCCCAGAGCTAACTTGTCCAAGTGGTGCATTGCCCTTCTGATAATGGGATGGGTCCAACACAGAGGACCAGTGGAGGGCAGGAGGGTGTGGACGTGGAGGTTTGGCCTGCTGTGCTCGTGGCCCCCAGCCCGGGTGCTGGTTCATGGAGAGGCCAGCCAGTAAACGGGCCAAGCGATTTACTAGCATTGTTCAGCCACGGCGATAACCATTGTTTAAAGAGTAGAATATGACCCTTATCAGAGCTAGCCTTGCCCCCGGACACCCTGTGATTGTGAGTTCCGTGCACTCTGTTCCAAACCTGAATATGACATAATTGTGTGTGTGTGTGTGTGTGTGGGGGGGGGGTGATCACAGGTGTAAGTGTGTGTGTGTGTGTGCATTTGTGTGTGTTAGAAAGTGTGTGCGAGGGAGAGAGAATGTGTGTATGTGCGTGCGGAGGGCACTGTTTGGAGTATTAGTCATAACAGTGTAGCCCAAAGGTAAAGGTACATGGTAGCGTTGACACTTGTTCACTGCTCACAAGCTGACAATGAGTGACTCAGTGTGTGTGTGTGTGTGTTCGCGTGTGAGTAAGCTGTTGTTCAGGTTAGCCAGTCACCAACCGGCGGTGAAAAGACTGTCCTCTCAAGGTGTGCCAACAACACGGTCTCGAACGTCTCCTGACAAGGATGTGTGGCAGCTAGTGACTTCTCGGGCTTAAGATTGTTCAGCCCGGCAGACTGGATCAACACAGAACAGCACACAAAGCCATCAATCAAAACAAACACACAGGCCGTCATGTAGCTGTGAAAGCTGTCCAAAACACACATGACAATCATAATACCATTATGACAACATCTGCAATGCTTAGAGGGATGGATTCAGGTACACACACACACACACACACACACACACACATGCGCTAACTCACATACTGTAGTAAGGTATTGTCACAGTGCTACACTGTTCTTGGGAACCCAAGTTCAGGTCTTTTTCAACATCTCTCCCTCCATTCTTACCCTCCCTCTACACTATCCCACTCTCTCTCTCTCTCTCTCGCTCCATCCCCCACCTCCCTCCATGCCAAACATACAGACAGCCCAGCCTAGCACAGCTTGCCCCAGCCCCCCGGTTCACCAGAGACAACAGGAGAACCAGAGAGAGCCAGAAGCAGGTCCAAGTCTCAGACATCATCTTCTCACATCACACGTCCCTGCCAATGAATGAGGCTTTGTCTGCAACAGGAATGAGATCCATATCTGCCGTTTGGCCTGGCTCATGTCATCACTAATCAGAAGCAGATGAACAGACAAGCTGTGGTGGTGCAACACAGACAGGCCTCAGCACCGGCCCTGGACACAACGTGGAGTCAAACTTGACACTTGACTCTGTCCACACCAGAACTCACTGGTGTTGAGTAACATCAACAGTTCAGGTGAATGTGTTTTATGACCACTAGGTGTGGGTGGGAGATTGTCCTGTAGAACAGGCTGTATGTTCGGTTCAGGTGTGGTGTAGTGATGTAGACCAGTGATTATATAATGCGAGTTGGTCTTGTTTCTGGTAAGTTGAAGGGGACATATTCTGTTTGCATGTATTCATTTAGCGAACGCTTTTAACCATAGCGACTTCCAAGAGAGAGATTTACACATATTATGTGTGTGTATATGTTTGTAAGTGAGAGCAGGTTTGCATGAATGGGCATTTACAACTGTGCTTGCATGTGTGCGTCTGTGTATGCGAGTGTGCATGTGTGCGTGTTCATGCTTGTGTGCAGTCAAGTGTATTTTGATGTATGTGTGTGTGTGTGTGTGTGTGTGTGTGCTCGTGTTTGTGTGTGTGCACACCTGCCCCCACACCAATACGGGTTTGTGAAAGGGCCAGGCACCTGGATCCACACAGAGGTGTTCCCACACTAGGAGATCTGGTGTCATCCAATGTAAACAGCTAGAATTGAGCTGTGGTGCTGACAGACTGGAAGCACTGGTAGCATTGCTGTAATACCAGTCTGCACACTGCCTAAGGAACACTGATAGGCACCCTATAGGTGAGACCAGGAACTACCACGCCACACAATCTCAACAGTGCTATGGAATCAGTGTCACATCAATGCGTCTTCTTATCAAAAGCACCCATTTTTGACTTGGAAATGTTTGAATACAAACTGTTCATTGAATGAAAGATGCTCAACATAACATTAGGAGATGGTGGTTTTAATGCGGTGTTAATTATCTTTTTATTCTTGTCTTGTCTAGGGAGTCAGGTGGCTGAGCGGTTAGGGAATCGGGCTAGTAATCAGATGGTGTGATTCCCGGCCGTGCCGAGGACGTTGTGTCCTTGGGCAAGGCACTTCACCCTACATGCCTCGGGGGAATGTCCCTGTACTTACTGTAAGTCGCTGTGGCTAAGAGCCTCTGCTAAATGACTAAATGTCAATGTAATGTCTCAAAGGCAGCGTTCCTGTTGTATTGTGGGTGATTTGGAGGGGCACTGTCAGTAAAAGACAAGGTCATGGCCATATGGCCAACCTCGAGCCCATATGTTGAAAGTAGACTGTTTCCTTCCAGTGGGTTGTTCAAAGGCAACTTTGTGATGTTTCTATAACCATGCCATTCCCAAACTCCTCATGGCCACATTCATGCTGTACAAAGGATCTCTGTTTGCCTGGGTCTCTCTCTCAGTATCCCTTTGTGAACCTAACCGACGAGCCTCCGCACAGGAATGCCCGTTCTCAGGACTGGGAGGTAAAACATAGACACACACACACACACAGGCATGCAAACGTACACATATACACACACGCACCCACAACGTCTCTCTCTTCCTCTCTCCCTGTTTCTCTCACAGACGCACTCGCACATATTGAGACATAACAGTCAATACAGGGGCGGCTGAAGTCCCTGAGTTGAGAACTTGAGGTGAGCTCTCGGGACCCGCTGTCACTGTCATGAGACATGGAAGAGAGAGAGAGGGAGAGGCGGGAGAGAGAGAGAGCGTACGAGAGGCGAGAGAGAGAGATGGGGACGAGTGAGAGACGGCAGACGAGAGAGAGAGACGGAGAGTGGGAGAGAGAGGAGAGCGGGATTGAGAGAGAGAGAGCAGGAGAGAAGATGAGAGAAGAGTGAGAGAGAGGAGAGAGGTGAGAGAGACGAGAGAGGGGAGGGAGAGAGCGAGATATGAGAGAGAGAGAGGGAGAGGGAGAGAGGGGAGGGAGAGACGGCGAGAGTAGAGGAGGGAGATGAGGGGAGAGAGAGAGAGAGGAGAGAGGGGGAGAGAGAGAGAGAGAGAGGAGAGGAGAGAGGGAGAGGGAGAGAGGAGGGGGAGAGAGAGAGAGAGGGAGAGAGAGAGAGTGGGGGGAGAGAGAGGGGGAGAGAGAGAGAGAGAGGGAGAGAGAGAGAGGGAGACAATAGACAGCGAGCGCTTCAGGCAACCTCTTCAGCAGTGCCGAGCAGCAGACTGAGAGAGGATATATGAAGGTACCCCTTTGTCCAAGGCAGACTGTGGGTCCAGTGTGAGAAGAGAGGAGTGGACGGAAGCACAGGAGAGGAGACAGAAGAGAGAGCGAGAGGGAGGAGAGACTCATAGAGAGGAAAGGAGAAGAGAAGAGAATGGAGGAAAGAGGGGAGAAGAGGAGTAGGAAGAAGAGGACAGGATAATAGTGGAAGGGAGAGGTGAGGTGAGGAGAGGAGATGAGAGCAGCGGAGCGGCCCAGACCCTACAGATGTCTGCAGCTCCAACTCTCTGCCACCCAGGCCTGCCCGTACAGCCAGCAGCTGTTGTCAGTAAAGAGAGAGAAAAGCAGCAAAAGAAGAGGGAGAGAGAGGGGAAAGAAAGAGAGAGATAGAACGAGGGAGAAAGAGAGGGAGAGAGAGCGAGAGAGAGAGAGAGAGAGAGAGAGAAGAGGGAGAGACTGGACGCCCCAGAAAGAGAGAATGGGAGGGGGCCTGTGTGCCAGAACACAAGAAAGAGACTCTTTCACAGCCTGGTATGTCCTTCTGGATCCACACACAATGTCCTCTTTGAGGACTCAGAAGAATAACATTTAGATTTAAAGTTTTCTCATCCAGGGAAGTTAGGTCTGCAGGCCCTGTCCGGCCATGTTCTGTCTTTAATTAAACTAAGGAGGGGTCCCTGGGACGGGGGCTCTGCAGACCCCCCCCATGGACCAGAGAGAGACAAATGAGCACCCCAACAGGAACTGAGATTGCAGAATCAGACATGGACTCCACTGTAGCAGTTAGACAGAAGAGGAGGACAGAACATTACTCAAAAGTCAATGTCTTCCGAACACGGAAATGCTCATTTCATCCTTTAAAGAATGCAGCAACAAGCGCACAACATCAACGTTTACCTGCACAATAACTCTAAAATACACAATAAAAAGACAGGCAGTGTTGTAGTACAGTATGCAACAGCCCCCCACACCTCTTCTGCTACCGTTTTTCGTGGGAGTGCGCGTATCTCAGGGGCGTAGCGAACTGCAGCAGAGCAAGAAAGAAAAGACTCGACTAGACACGACAGCCTACAGATCGAGACATCAGCCTCTCGATCGCTCAGACGAGCGATCGCCGCGACATCACCACATCCCTCCCTCCCATCCTCCCTCCCCTCCCTCCCTACATCCCTCTCTCTCTCTCTCTCTCCCCTCTCCCTCCCTCTCTCTCTCTCTCTCTGCTCAGCAGGTGTTGATGACACGTGTTGCCCAGCACCTGCAGAGAGTAGGGAGGTAGAACTGAACCACCCCTGTGTTTCCAAAGCCTCCAGGCCAGCCCCGACACAACGCAGCACTTGTTACGGCCCACAGGGTCACCCTGGGAGGACTGAAGGCTGGTGGCTGGCCGTTGGGCGCTTAGGAGCTAAGGTGTGTCCACAGACTGGGTTGGGAGAGCCAGGGGAGGAATACGTTAAAGCTGCCCAGGGAGGAAAGACTTTCCCTGGCTGTCGGTCACTCTGAACAGGCTGTGCTGGCAGGGAGATGGACGGAAGGAACATGGTTGTCAGCCATGAGCTCAGCTGGGTTAGATAGAGCCAAACCTGTCACACACTTGGACTGGGACCGTAGGGAAGAGTTGTTGGGTTGGGCAGTTCCCCCTCTGGCAACAAATATGTCCACCTGTAGTCGGTTACAGGAGGGAAACACACACACACACACTGACAAAACACACACACACACAAAGAAACACTCGCACACTGTCCTCGGGTGTGTCTCGCCCAGAGAGGGAAATAAGAACCGACGAGAGGAAGTGCCGCTTGATCCCCGAAGCTCTCCGACACAGTCACAAACATAACATCCTGTCAGCATGGCCGGGGTCACACACACCGAGGTCGTGTTCTAGAACAACCACATCTCTAGTGTGACCACTTAATGGAAACAGCAGGAACCCAGAGAACAGGGGAGCAACCGGAGAAGCCGAAGAGTGTGTTCGTTGGACCAATGTGTGGAGTTCATCGCCAGGACGACTTGTTCTGTGTGCTCCATAGAGACAGGTAGAGCGGGAGGCCCGATGGGGACCCTGCCAGGGCACGATTCCTGGACACATCTGGAATAACATTACAATTTTGGATTAAGGATTCAGGACAAACGGTCACCTGCCTGGGCATTCAGGAAAAAGATGGGGCAGCTAGGTGAGAGATAACACCCACCCGCACACACAGACAGACACACGCAGACAGACACACACACATACACACACACACACACACCCACCCGCACACACAGACAGACACACGCAGACAGACACACACACATACACACACAGCCAGACAAACAGACAGACAGACACACAGAATGACACACAGAGACAGACAGACAGAGACAGACAGACAGACACACACACACACACCATCTCCAACCTGGCAAGGCAAGCACAGAGAGGACACTGGAAGTCATGGGATAAAATGGCTTCTGCCCAGTCCTGATATCTTATCTCCTTTCAAAAGATCTCACCTGATGCAACAGGGTTGGTACCAACAGTGCCAAGAAGCGCAAGCTGCCACCTCCAGTTTCCATTGGGATCAGAGTGTCACTGACTCACAAACACATACCTTAAGGTGACCCCGGCAAAAGTATTACTTTAGAATAGTTCTCAATAGTTTGAGAACCCCTGCTCTAGGGGATGGTCATAGGTCAGTGAAAGAGCAAAAGACTTCAAATCGAGAGGTTTCAGGTTCAAATCCTCCTTGTTCATCGCTTGGATAAAAGTGTCTGCTAGATGAATACATTATTAGTATTATTATAACATACCGTATCATAAGCAAATGCCCTGAGTGACACTCATACAAAGAGCTAGATTTATGGTGAAACTAAAATAGCATAAGGTAAATGTCACCGTCTGACACATGAATGTTTTTTCGTGTTGACAGATGTTGTGTGTGTTACTCATACATGGTTCAGCGCCCACCCTGAGCCATGCCCAGATCCTGGCTCAGGTTGGTGACATTCTCCAGCAGATGAGCCCTGACCTGCCCAGACTCTCAACACAAAGAAGCAGATCTAAACACACACAATCTATGCCCTTACTCTCTGGACTGCATTCATGACATTAACGACACGATTGTCACTGCTCGATGAGCAACGCAGAAGAGTGTATGGAAGAGACAAAGAGAGAGCTAGAGAGAGAGAGAGACATAGAGGACATTAGAGAGGTGGGGATGTGTTTGTACAGTATGTGTGTATGTATGTATGTAGGTCTGTCTGTATATATTGAGGTGTACGAAGCAGTCTGCAGACAGATATTCTGTAGTCAGAACAGCAGTCTGCTCTAACACCTACTCCGGCAGTGTGAATGGAGGGCTTTGTGCAGCCACAATGTCAAACACATCCTTATCCTTATCTGCTCACATCAGGAGACTGAGAGAACGAGAGAGAGAGAGAGAGAGGAGAGAGAGAGAGAGAGAGAGAGAGAGAGAGAGAGAAGGAAATTCAGAGGAAAAATTGAGGGACGGAGAAAGAGAGGGAGACAGAAAGAAAGAGAGAAGGAAGGAAGGAAAGAAAGCGCTCCAGACAGCTAGACCATAAATGGACTCTTTCACGAGGAGAATCTATCAGCTTGTGGTTGAGTTTGGCAGCAAGGCTCCCTGACCTTCGCCTTGTCTCGCGAGTCTGTCTGTAATAATATGCAGCCATGAGATGAGAGAGGCCCTGGGCTGGGATGCACTGGAAAGGTAGAACATCAGATCCTATCCTACATTATTCACTGTTGCACGTTTCAAATACGGATACAAGACAGACTCATAGACTTAAAGGTGGAGTTCATGTATGTAGGTTGTTTCACCCGTAGTATGATGGAAAGGAAATATTGAGATAGAGGCTAGAGAGAAATGTGTTTGAATGAGGCTGTTTTTCCTGACAGACTTTTCAATGTGTGTGTGTGTGTACGTGTGTGTTTGTGTATCAGTCATCCAAAGTCCACCCTCCAGCCCTGGCTGAAATGTAAGTGATGTCTGGCAAAAAGTGTGTGTGTGTGTGTGTGTGAGAGAGAGAGAGAGAGAGAGAGAGGAGAGAGAGAGAGAGAGAGAGAGAAAGAGAGAGAGAGAGAGGCAGTGTGTGCGTCGGTGTACTCGGACAGCCCTGGCTACAGCCTCCAGTCCTCAGTGAGGTAATGAGGGCTGCTGAGAGGGCAACAGCTGCACGGCAGGGGTGTGTAGGTGTGTGTGTGTGGGGTGCGTGTGTGTGGGTAAGAGAGCTAATGTTCCCATCAAAAACCCCAAATGAGAGTGGAATGAGGAATCCAGACGAGAGGAGAGGGGGAGGAGGTGGAGGAGGGGTGGGTGTGAGTTGAGGACCTCTCTCATCTTACCAAACAGCCCAGGAATGTGCTGGTAAAAATGAGTTGCTCTGTCTGGCACAAGATGGCCCGTGTGACTGGCTTTACATGGTGACTGTGACAAAGACCCCTTTCTTGCTGCCGTACACCACAGAGCGCCTAACAAGAAACCACTTGTTATAGGAAATATGCCGACACACACACACACACACACACAAGCACACACACTTACTGTACAGCTTGACCTTTTAATGTACACACACTCACTGCGGTCCTGACTTGCAGGCATTTGTAACTTTTTCTCAGGAAACTGGAATTGTATTACTACCTTTGTTAAGTTTAAATGGAAAAGATGCTGTGTAAGAGAGAGATGAGAGAGAGAGAGAGAGAGAGAGAGAGAGAGACAGAGAGAGAGAGAGAGAGAGAGAGACAGAGAGAGAGAGTAAGTAAGAGAGTAAGAGATAAGGAAAAGAAAGTGAGAGGGATTCCTTCCTTCCTTAGCCTATCCATCAGGTGTGCAAGCTCCAGGTCAGCACCCAGACAAGCCCCGTCAGCAGCCTGACACAGCCACCTCAACACCTTTGTTTCCAGAGGCCAGGGAGTCTCCCTGGGACCCAGAGAGGCCCAGCTGGGAGCTGCACACCAGTGGGACTCTCAGGTCCACCTGTCCACATAAACAGTCTCTCTCCACTGTGGCGCTCCAGCAACGCGGCAGGGTCCGGGACAGCTGCAAGTCTTTCATGTCCACAGCCAACAATGTGTTCGGCCAAACGTAGGTTTTGCGCTCATAGAGACAGAAACACACACACACACACACAACCACACACACGCATGAACTCGGTCTCATGCAACTAGAGGCTTGACAAGTTGACTACATATAACCCTTCAAAGACTATTACCCACACTCCTCGGGGAGACAGCAGCACCTGCAGCAAATTTCACGAGCTAAACTCTGACTGTACCGACTGTGTGTGTTTGTGTGAGTGTGTGTGTGTGTTTGTGTGTGTGTGTGTGTGTGTGTGTGTCTGTGCGCGACTGGGAACAGAACCAGGAGCAGGGATGACTGACCATGACCATGGGACTGGGCAGAAATCACAGTCATCTGGCACTGTATCACACACGGAGAAGCAGTGTGCGGAGGTGAGACAAAAAACAGAGAGAGAGAGAGGGACAGAGAGAGAGAGAGAGAGAGAGAGAGAGGGACAGAGAGAAGAGAGAGAGAGAGAGACAGTGGGAGAGAGAGAGGGACAGAGAGAGAGAGAGAGAGAGGGACAGAGAGAGAGAGAGAGGGACAGAGAGAGAGAGAGAGGAGGGAGAGAGAGAGAGAGGAAGAAAGATCCTGGCTAAAGCCAACTTTCCATAACCCCCCAACCTGCTATACCCACTACACTCACTCCCTTGCCCCCCAACACACACACACCCCCTCCACCCCTCCACCCTCCCCCCCTCCCACCAAGCCACATCTGGAGGCTGCTTTCCGGTGCATTCCGCAGGGTTCTGCTCTCCTCAATCCCTCCATTCATGGCCCCCTCGACTCCCTCGCCTGATATGCACCTTACATATGTGTGAAAAAAATTCCCAGCCCTCCGAAATGTTATTCCACGTTTTGGGGGGAATTTTCGTTCCCTCCGCCCCTTCTCTGTTGCTTTTGTGAGAAACATTTAGAGCTCTGTGCACCAGCTGGCCCTATTATTCACACAGGGCACTAACTTTCTACTGGGATGGGGTGGTGGTGGTGGTGGTGGGGAGGGGGGGGGGTGCTGGAATAATTCCTTACACTGTTCCTTAATGCGTCCCATCTGGACTAGGGCGAGGAGGTGGGAGTGTCTTCTGCTGGTGCAGCTCTTACCTCAGTGGTGAAGCCAGGACCTTCTCTGTGGACGCCTCGGGGTCCTGTCTCCCAGTAAAGACAGATGAACATGCTGGGCCTTTTAGGACTGGACTGTTCTCTTTGAGGTTCACACACGGACACACGCCCGGAGCTTCTCATAACAAAAGCCCAATTTATGGCCTCGTTACTCCAAAAGGGCCTGTGTGTTTTCATCGATCTTTGAAAAGCGAAGACCCAAAACTTCCACAAGCTCAGCTCGTTTCGCCGTAGCGACGTGGCAACGTGTCCCTGGACCCGACAGAACTCTGCGCTCCGTTCCTTTCCCGCCTCCACCAGAGTCCAGGCAGTGTTGTGTGAACTGTGACCTCTCCCATACCGACACCCAGGTAATCCAGGATGCGCTGGTCAGTAGCGTTAGCACAGGTGAGGAGCGCCTTCCACACACACACACACACACCCATGTGCACACACACGCACACACACACAGACCTGTCTTTGTTTCCTGTGCCTTGGATTGCTCCCTCTCAAAGATCAGATAGCCATGCTCACCGAGGCTGGGGGATGACATGGGGCTCGCCCTCATTAGGAGCCTGTTCTCACAGACAGGTGGGCTGCCAGGCAGATAGCCCCAGCAGCTGTCAGTGTCATGGAGCAGGACCACATCTGGGATGGAGATAAGCACTTCCCCTGCTCCTGCTGTTTCATCATGGTGCATGGCTTTAACACAGGCTGCTGATAGAGAGATCACCACACCCACACCCACCCAGCCTCAGCCCAACTTTCAGCCCCAGCTCCAGCCTCAGTCAGCCCCAGGTCTAGACCCCAGCCCCAGTGTCAGGTTCTCAGCAGTGGACGAGTGTGGGATGGCTGGATGAAGTACTACCACACTCATAAAAAGGGACATGATGGTTCAAGAGTGCAATTTCCATGCTGGGCCAGAAGGTGGCAGTACCGTACAGTGGCCTTGAGAGCGGTGTTCTGTTAGAACCGACTTTGATCTCGCTCCATCTCTTCTGATCAGAAGACACAAAACACTATCTGAGCAGATTAAGATAAGGGCGGGAGATCAACAGGAAAGGGATACCAGCCGTACTTGTATCACGTCCTGCCACTGCCAGAGAAATGAAGCCTAACTGATTGTGATCTTCTGACAGACACAGCGGAGATGGTGAAACAGTGAGAAGGTGTTTTTTTAATAATTCTCAGAACTATTAAAGAGCTACCCTGGCGACGCTGCACTGCTCCTGACCCCTGGATCAGATAGCCTGAAGCCAACCTCTCTCTGGCCACACGGCAAGCTGCAAAGCTTTCTGTTGAAATATGTTAATGTGTTATAACACCCCCCTAGTCTGTCACTCCCCCAGCACCAGTGCCCCCCCTCCCTCCCTTCCCCTCCCTTCCCCTCCCTTCCCAGCCTCCATCTCTCTACTCAGACGAATCGGCCTCCATCTCTCCCAGGTGTGGTGTGTGTTGCCGGTTGTATTCAGTCGTTGTTGGACTGTAATTGCTCCCTCCGACGCAGCTCGCTAACTCAGTCCTAGTCCACTCCTGCTTCCTTCCTGGCACCCATCCAGCCCCCATTCACATCTAATGACTGCTGTCATCAACAACTCTCTCAGCCCTCTGCTCATGGGTAATGTGGATGTTGGGATTGAAACCTACACCTATTATGCCCCTGTAGATACTGTCACCTGTGGCAAACACCTGTGTTGCCGGGAGCAGAACCGAACCTGAGTAAAGGCTGTATCACCTCCCTACTGTTCATACGAGGGTGGAAATGAAAGAAAAACAACCACCCCAGCATGGAACAATCTGGAATACACAAGTCCACATCATTACCCTCTTTGGTTGAATTGGCTGCAGTGTAGCTTCGTGCTGCGCTGTCTAAGTGGTTCCTCACAGTGTTGCTGATAAGCAGTTGGGCCTGGGCTGCTACAAGGAGCCCCACATGGGCAATAGCGCCCCCTGTTGTTTGAAAAATTGCCCAGCAATTATCCCTGCCTTCATTCAACCATCAGCCTTTAGAAATCTTACTCGTTCATTTACATGGAAAGGTATGTGTCTTACTGTTCTTTGAAGCTTTGCTGAACCAACGTGTGATTTGTGGAGGTCATAATTACGTGACATCACTCAAGGCACACGCCAACAAAACCAACGATAAAAGCCCTGTGTGGGGTCCCTGTCAGTACAGGAATGGGTTTTCACATGCCTGTGTTTTCACACAAACACCCAGGAAGTGGTTCCTGGATTCATCTGGGCGAGAAGGCTTCCTGTTTAGTCACCTAGCAGGACTTCCCTCCGACCATTGATCCAGCTCCGTAGGCAGCCCTCTCCCCCCTCTCCTCCTTCGCTGTGCCACTCACTATTTGTCTTATTGACTTTAGCGTTATGTCCAAGACTCTCTGGCCGCGCTGATTCCAGATCAGTCACGCCTGTTGAGGCCTAAAGGCTCGGGAGTCCTCTGCTCTGCATTGCGGACTATGGCTCAGGCGTGGTAGGCTGTGTCACGGGACTGTGGGTCGAGCAGGCAGGCTGTCAGGCAGGAACGAGGCACGCTCGGACACAGACAGAGATAAGAGCTTGCAGCCTTGCACACTGGTGTCGGTACCACAGGACGCATCCTTTTGCTCTGGCGCACTGCTCTTTCTGCTGGCATGCTGCACCAGCTCCCGTGTGGGTCTACAGGTGTGAATGTGTGTGTGTGTGCCCGCACGAGTGTGTGCACATGCGCCCTTGTTGTGTTTGTGAATGCGTCTCATTTGTGTATCCTCTGGGAGAAAGCAGCATACGGTCGGGACTGTGGAATTTAATCGAAGTTAATGAGTAACGTTTCATTTTTAATAGCCTTCCTTTATTTAGCCTCCCTTTTGTGGCTGGCATTTGAGTGTACAGCCAATCAGGTAATTACACAGCTGACAGACACTCATAAAGGCATACACTAGCACACACACGCACAAGCATGTGCACGCACACACACACACACTGCTAGGGACTATTTGGGCGCGTCTCATTTTCATTGTCTCTTTAATGAAGGAATATTCATATTGCACTCACGTGACCATCTAACAGGTTAAATCCCAAATGAATGCTTAAGAATGTAATCAAGCTGTCCAATGGAGGTGAATGAGTTAACTACACATGGTGTGGAGGTCCCAGTGCTTGAGGAAAGTGTCATGGGGGGCGTTAATTGAGGCGTTCATAGAACTATCCAGTGCAACCTTTGGGATATTGTGAGGCCATTTATTTCAATACTTTGCTGTCATGTAAGATAAGTATTTAACATTCCACTTAACTCATTAAACCCACTGTAATTGTCTGTAATTCTCCATTACATTCATGGTGTTCTAGGCATGCACATTCTGACATTCTCAACATGATCGAGAATAGCAGGAGGAACTATTACTCGTTAACAGACTTTACGAGCAACATTATCGTCATCCATCATATCTCGTCTACGTGTAAAAAGAGGGCTTTGTGTGAGATTGTCAAGAAAAAAAAAGAGAAAGTTATTGAACTGACTAGAAAGAACAGCTGCCCACAGTCCCCTCCTGACTCGTGACTCGAGATTGAGAGAGAGAGAGAGAGAGAGAGAGAGAGAGAGAGACTCCAGCCAAACAACACTAAATTATACCCAAAGGTGGTTGAGCATCCGTGATATTTTGCAGAGTACAAAGAGAATCGAATTAGCGACACAAGGCTAATGTCGAGGCTAAGATATCCTGACAGAGCCGTTCTGTCTCTGGGGGGAAAAACACCATTAAGAGAAAGGACAAGGTTTCAATTAACCTTCCAGACACAACGCCCCAGGAACTCTTTCCATTTGGGTTCGTTTGTACGTGATCTTGGTCGAGTCCACCTCCACTCTCAGTCAAATACACGCTGCACGCTGGGTGCATGGCTTACACATACATACGATCACTGCTTACCGGCTCTGGGTTCAAATCTGGAGACGTAAAACATCTTGACTGTCCTTTCTGAGTTTGACGAGCATGGACGTGCCTTAGGCCTTTGAAACTTATGTTTGATATGAGCTTCCAATTCAACACAGAATCAGAGCAGCCCCGGTGAATCATGTTATCATTGTGTGTTTTCGTCACGATCAGGAGAGATCTCTGCGGTCTCGGGCTGCCTCTGCCTCTCAGTCTCTCTCATCCCCTCCTAAGGGCTGCCTCTGCCTCTCAGTCTCTCTCATCCCCTTCTAAGGGCTGCCTCTGCCTCTCAGTCTCTCTCATCCCCTCATAAGGGCTGCCTCTGCCTCTCAGTCTCTCTCATCCCCTCCTAAGGGCTGCCTCTGCCTCTCAGTCTCTCTCATCCCCTTCTAAGGGCTGCCTCTGCCTCTCAGTCTCTCTCATCCCCTCATAAGGGCTGCCTCTGCCTCTCAGTCTCTCTCATCCCCTCCTAAGGGCTGCCTCTGCCTCTCAGTCTCTCTCATCCCCTCATAAGGGCTGCCTCTGCCTCTCAGTCTCTCTCATCCCCTCATAAGGGCTGCCTCTGCCTCTCAGTCTCTCTCATCCCCTCATAAGGGCTGCCTCTGCCTCTCAGTCTCTCTCATCCCCTCCTAAGGGCTGCCTCTGCCTCTCTGTCTCTCTCATCCCCTCCTAAGGGCTGCCTCTGCCTCTCTGTCTCTCTCATCCCCTCCTTAGAAGCCTGTGGAGTCTCATCTCAAAATCGTTCACCTTCTCCGAGACGCTCACAGACCACCGGACCCAGATGGTGCCAAAGGAGGTGTCCAAACACACATTTGGAGGACAATAAGAAAGCGAGCAGAGTAGTGTTTCAGCTCCTCTTCACAATACTTCATCAACAAGTGATTATCAAGAGAGCCGGCAACACAATCACTCTAATATTGATGATGGAGCCTCGACGGTTTCTACTGGAGAGCTGCAGCGGCCAAACGAGGATGGCTGGCGATGGCTGCCTGATTAAAATCAACAGCCATGGTCTATTTGCATGTCCCCGCCACACTTCTAACTTCACACAATGGAGGCTCAGGCTGCAAGCACCTTGAAGTGTTCCATGCACAATGTCCACTCATATCTCCATTCCTGCCACTTGGCTTTGATGTGAGATTTTCAAACCCCTTCAAAAAAGTGTTTTATAACATCTACATTGAGGTGTCTGACAGCCGTTTCAAAACCCTGATATTGGAAGGTATCATATTTTTTATTTTCTTCTTTTTTTCTCTCTTTCTCCTCAAATCTGTCCCCCTATCCACCCCCCGGGGATGCACAGTGAGAGAGGGCTGAAAAGGACTCAGACATGCCTGTCGAAACAAGACAGCTGCCTGCTCCTTCAGTCCAATCCAGGATGTCGATTCTACCAGAGCAGCCGTCAATAGATGACAGCGGCGACGACACACCAGAACCATGTGTTAAGGTCATTGACATTCTTTCATTGTGTTTACGGTACCCTCCCTCCCTCCCGTATTCATACGTGTCACACAATAAATCACAGCACTTCCGCTTCCCCGTCCTGCTGAAAGATATTATAAAATCTCCCTTTAACACTAATAAGGACAACACAACAGATTGCTGCTTTATCAGCCCTGGTTCAATCTCCTCTGCCTGAAGATAAATGAAACCATGTTAGCATTAAACAGGTGGACAGCTCTGCCTATCACGGAGACAAAGGCAGGGCTAATAAATGGCTTGCAGGCCTTTGGTAGAGGAGCCCATGGAGGCAGGAGATAAGAACAGGAACATAGGACAGGGAGGCA
Source organism: Mallotus villosus (assembly GCA_903064625.1). Lineage (NCBI taxonomy): Eukaryota > Metazoa > Chordata > Actinopteri > Osmeriformes > Salangidae > Mallotus > Mallotus villosus. Next base: position 291,882 of record CAEFZP010002249.1, read on the forward strand.
GCTCAACACTGCTTTCAGATAGCCTGACACCGGACAAACGCTCCCGAAAGGCGCAGCGTGAAAATGGGAGACGCATCCAAACCGCGCCACGAGTGTGTCTGCTGGTTATGATAAACAGTGTGTGACTGATTCGGTTCTGGGTCAATCCTCCCCGGCTGGTTGGCCAGACAGAACCCCAGGGACCGTCAGCGCTATAGGAGCCAGCGTCCTGTCACACCACCGAGACCCCCTTCTGGCATCCGACCCAAATCTTACTCTTCTCTTTCACACAGACGGGAGACAAGACTTCACCACTGAATGAAAAGGGACATTGAAACATTGAAGACCAGTGGTTGTTTATAAGTTACTCTCTCAGAGGGTACTCTTAGAGTATAAGGCTGGTGTTTTACACCACATTATAAATTGCCATTTGTCCTTTCGATACCTCCTTTTTGCTCTGACCTGTGCTCACTACATGGTTTTAGTGCACTCTAATTGTAGGGCTACTTTAAGCCGAGTGAAGAAGCAAAGTCATTTGTCCTGCACTTAGAGAAAGCAGCAGACAGAGAGGGGTCAACGTAAACTATACGGGTGCTACTAAAGTGCCATTGAACATCACTTCAACACCCCCCCCTTTTTACTGGCCCAGAAATGCCTCAAACTGTCCGACTCATGGTGATGGCTCGTGTGTGTGTATTCATATGCTGTTCAGCGGGCAGATGAACTAACTCAGATCCAGCCAGAGGACAAACGAGTCAAGAAAGATGAAACAAATGGCTGACATATCAAACAAAACAAACAGAAAGAACATCCAAGAGATACAAATGGATTAATTCTCTGACTCCAGTAACCCATAGGGGACAAACGTTGAAGAGCTGTTAGGCAGCAGGAGGAGGGACAAGCTCAAAGGATTGATGAAAGTCGATTATGATGGTTTCTCTCGCTGTGTCTGAGTCAGTCACTGATAATCCCTGTGCAGTCCACTCTGATATCAAACAAGTGTTTCTAACAGACGGACGGCGAAATGAACAGAGAATATCTTGATTTGTGGCAGTGGCAAAATGCAAAAATCTGACCATAGATTCCAGACCCCATTTTACACATTTCGCACACAGACAGATGCATGCACGCACACACACCCTAGCCCAATTTGAGACACACACTCCCACAACTTACCACACACACACACACACACACACACCCTTTCCCCAACTTGAGACACACACACAAAGAAACAGAATTTTTCACACACACGCCCTTGCACCAACTTGAGAGAAACTCTTTGGGGCCAGAGGGAAGAGTTCCGAGCCTCTGAGGAGAGAGCTGAGCTGAGTCAGAGTGGGGAGGTCTCATGAATAAAAGAACGGCTCGATGCACCACCGGGCTCTGCTGCCAGCAAGGAAGGCAGTAATGTGGTTCCGATGATAACGGTTTAGTTTAATCACAACCGAAATCCATGTAATATACCCCGGCACTGCAGACAGTCTTTAGAAGAGTTTCCAGGAGGTGAATGCAGAGTGGTGTCAAAAGGGACTGCCAAGAAAAGACTGAAGTAATGCGAGTGAGAGAAAGGTTGAGAGAGAGAAATTGAGATACAGTGGAGGGGCAGGCGGGGGGAGAGAGAGAGATCTATGGTGAATAAATAGAGAAAGGGGAGGGGGGGGGGCGAAGAGGTAGGGAGAGAAGCAGGGATTATTCATTTAGATATCAGTTTTTTTTTAACGTTTTTTGTGTTCAGGGTTATATTTTGTTGATATTATGATGACTATCGTACCATTGCCTGACAAACAGAATCACCCACAGGGCAGAACACTACTGCCATTAGCGTTACAGCAACAAAAAGGGAATTTTGCCCCAAGCTATGTATCAATCTATTTCATTTCACGGTACTCTCACAGAATGATTCAGGCAGGGGTGAGCTGCTGTACCCTCCCCTGCACCTCCTCCTCTCCAACACACGGGTCCCCGTCCTAGAAGTATTGATTTCTGTAGTTATCTGAAGGTACGGGTTCAGACAGAGTGCTATTGATATAGACTTGATCTGTGTACAGTATCCTTGACTGGGGTGACTTTCAGGGCTTGGTGAGCCTTCCCTCACGCCACTGTCATTGTGACCCAATTAAGAAACAGATGAACATAAGGTAAACTGTAACCTCTGTCTTTCCGACACATATTTTTATTTTCTCTCTCATGAATATAGAGTGCATTTCTGTAATTTATCTGTCTGGAATTTATCCACATTATCCTATCACTCTCTTTGTCACTTTGTCACTCTCTCTCTCTCTCTCCCTCTCGCTCTCCCTCTCCCTCTCCCTCTCCCTCTCCCTCTCCCTCTCCCTCTCCCTCTCCCTCTCCCTCTCCCTCTCCCTCTCCCTCTCCCTCTCCCTCTCCCTCTCCCTCTCCCTCTCCCTCTCCCACTCTCTCTCTGTCTCTGTCTCTCTCTCTCTCTCTCTTTCTCTCCCTCCCTCCCTCCCTCCCTCACTCTTCCTCTCTCCCTCTTGCTCTCCCAAAATGCAGAGTGCTCCATGTGGGGCTGACTGGAGATGAAGGTACCAGATGGTAGAGATAAGGGCTGGCAACTGTCCCCTGTGCCTAGTTTTCAGACTGCATATTCATCGCGCCTCCTCTGAGCTCAGAGGAACACAGACACTGCCTTATTCATCTGGCTGGGACATGGCTGGCTGCTACACCAGGTAGGAGGCACCACATGGAGGGTGGAATAGGCATGACCACATGTCCAACCGTCACGGTGCTCGCTGCTCGGTGCTGGAGGGAGGAGCTGATCTGTTGGGGTCCATGTCTTACTGCTACAGGGTCACGGAAGGTTCAGACATGGAGCTGAATGAAACCATTAGTAAGAGAAGAATCCTAGTAAAGAAGGTTCCATTGAGGCCTAGAGGACAGAAAGGAGCCTGATTCTTAATGATCTGGGGAAGGAAAGCCCCAGTAGATTAGAAGTACTTGAGTGCTGTGTTCCTAACAGTGCTGGAAGCTCTCCAGCATCTTGTGTCCCATCTGAACCAGCCCTGCGCCTATACGAGGCACTGTACTTTAACCAAAGGCTGGCCACATTACCGCATGTTCATTTAACACTATGACTTTTTGTAATGGATGCCAAATCCCCCCTGGATTCCATACCCATCCAAATCCGCTAATGGGGTTCTTAATGGAGATTTTGCTCGGATAGCTATACTGCAGACTCCAGCATATTCCTTTAATTAAAGCGTAATCTTTTATTCTCCTTTATGGTTAATTAAATGCCCAATTATATGTGGTTTAGAGGCAAGCCTCTAACTTCAACTCAGTGGAAAAGCACCACTTGTAGCTTGGGTAGCATGGCAATTGTGTGATAATTATCACATGCAGATGATAATGGTGTTCACACAGTCAAAATGGATTTCATGGGGGAGCGTCCACAGCTATGATTCAGCATTTTCTGTCGGACCATTTAGCACCAGAGTAGATGTAAATAAACACTGTCTGGCTCAGTGACTGTATGTATACTTTACATGCTGACACTCTGGGTCAAGTAGCTGTCTAATGGCTAATGCTTTGTTTGCATAAATGTTCAGGTTGAGAAGTTACAGCTGTCTGCTGTAAGCAATTACCCTGGCCCATGCACATCATTCTTTCATATTACAGAATTATTAACTTCCTGTATTCCAGAGCAAAGTTCTGTGTCCATTAAAGACCGGTCCCTTTAGTCTTCACACTATAACGTACCTAGTCGCCCTCTGCAACAATAAGCTTTCACTCAATGCTGTCCCCAAGTTGTAATAAAAAGAAGATTTGGGTGCATGAAAATGCCCTTTCGATCAAGTACGAGGGCAGTAAAATACAGTCCAGTGCTTCCTTTGTTGTGTTCAGCACAATTTGCCATGCATAATACATGTGACTTGGATGTTACAAAGGAGACAATACAAATAGCCAGGGCATTGCACCCACAGCCCGGGCAAATAGGGACCATTTGGCCAAAAGCTGTTTCCTACTTGGCAAGTGAATGTGCATGCAAGTATATGTTTATACAAAACCACACACAAAAATACACACACGCACAACACAGCACAGACACAGTCAAACTAAGAAAACCTCACTGTACACACATGACACAATTTTCCAGAAAACAGACGTACACATGAAGAAGTCCTGATTGATAGCTCAATTTGTGGAAAGTTCAAGCGGTCAAATGGGCCAGTTCATGACTTGACCTGACTGAAGAGCAGAGACTGGCCCAGCAGAGCTGTCTGATGCAGGGCAGACACCTGGGACAGGTGGGGGTCCATGAGGTCAGATGGCTATTATCTCACCGTGTTCCCCACTGTTGACCTCCTGGGATTCATGTCACAGGAGTTCAGCTGCAAGCCTGCTTTCCATCCTCAAAGTGAGTCTCTGAGTGAGTGGCTGGTTTGTGATGTCGTCATGGCCCACAGAATAGTATATCACTTTGTGTGCCCAGCTTTTCATCGTTTTTTTTCACCATTGGATACACACAGCGATACATTTGTACCCGATCTTAAAAACAGAACTGAATTGCACAGAAATCGGTGTTACATACCCCAAGGGAACTAGAGGAAACAAGTCCTGATCCGTCTGTCCATCTGCTTTGGGATGGAAGTGTAGTGGTGTTGTGGTGTGATTGGGTTGAGGCTTGGTGAGTTGTTATTGTTGAGCCAGGAAGGGCCTCTCAATAGGTTGTTTTCCAAAATAAATAAGACCCTCACAGATGCCATCCTTTCCTCCATGCTCACGCTAACAACGGTTGCCAAGTAACGGCAGGCGCCTCATGCGGAGTGGTGAGTTTCACAGACCAGAGTATATGCAACCAGAAAATCGAAAAACGTATGAAGACTTCACATAAGCAATATGCGACTCTTTGTAGATCAAGGAGATGAAACAAGTGGCGATTATTGGTAGCGTGAGTACGTGCTTGTTTCGTGTTTGCGCCTTCGCGCACATTTGGGTGTGTGCATGTGTGTGTGCGCATGTGATTATGTGCGTGTGTGCATGTGTGTGTCCATGACATTTTTTACAGGCAATTAGGGAGTGGCATGAACAGCAGTCACAGCCACTTTCCCGCCCATTCCACAAACATTAATTTCCATGTTCTGTTAGGCTTTGGAAGTGGACACAATGCCAGTGGTTTGTAGAGGAGTGGTAAATCAATTTCAATTTTTTCACCTATTAAGTCTAGAGTTTTCAGAAAGTGTTTATAGTATTTATCTATAATTATTATTGATGTATTTAAAGTATTTGTAGCGAGCACAGGTAATAGCTGCCATATGCTGTAGTAAAGGATTAACATAGCTGATGGCAATGTAGGACTCGGTTTGTGTTATGTGTTGGATGAGATATTTTGATTCAAGATTTATGGTGGTTAACAGTGTATTTTTCATACAAAAAAACATGCAATTTGCATCAAACTAATGTCTCAGCATTCCTCACCAAAGACGGCCTTTCCTATTCATCCAGTAGACCATTCAAGCCTACAATTAAGCTGAGGAGGTGTGTCAAGAACTGCACTTTCTTAGAGGTGCTCATGCTTTCATCACCTCAGGCCAGGAAATGATCATTACTTGGAAAAACAAGAAAAAAACACCCCACACTAATGCACATTCACACATTCACACACAAACACAGACAGACACACACACACTCATGGACAGACACACACACACACACTCATGGACAAACACACACACACTTATGGACAGACACACACACACACTCATGGACACACACACACACACACACCCTCATGGACAGACACACACACACACTCATGGACAGACACACACACACACACTCATGGACAGACACACACACACACACACTCATGGACAGACACACACACACACTCACTCATGGACAGACACACATGGACAGGCTCTCTCAACAACGTTCACACCTCCAGTGCTAATGAATGCAGGGCCCTGGTGAGGTTGAGGCAGGTCCCTGAGCAGACCCACAGAGGGCCCTGCATTAGGGCTGAAGAGAGGTGAGACGGGGGTTGCACAGACAAGAGGTCAAGCAGCCAGCGGAGATCTGGAGAGGTCTGGGCCCTTTGATGTGCCGGGGCACAACGTTGCACATCAGCCTGCTTCAGGGACGAGAGCATCGGAAGCTCTTCAGACAGCGAGGACTCCTCCGTTGTCTGAGGCCCCAGACCCAGCTGGCCTTGTCTCATAAGGACTTCCCATTTAGACCCGAGGAGACAGGATTGGAGCCAAAACAAAAATAAAGCATAGAATTTCACCGTACTGGAGATGCATAAGGATTTCTGAGAATTGGTTCGTGAAACAAAACAAACACAGACAAGAGATAGCCCAACAGTTGTTTCATTGAGGTTCTGATCGGGTATCGTACCAACAACCTTCTGAATAATAGCCCGACTCCCTAACCGCTAAGCCATCTGACATGGGATGAATTACTGGGCACTAGGGTTTTGTCAGCCTTCTTTTGGAGAGCCATGTCCCATATAACACTGCTCTTTTCATCAAACAATTCAAAGTCTATCTTGCTCTCTCTCTCTCTCTCTCTCCATCCAACATGCTGGAATACAAAATACATCCTTTAAGTAATTGATACTGTATGCATTTATTTTCATTGTGCCATGATGAAAGGGTTCAGTAGCTCCCCATCAAGGGGATGGATGTGTGTGTGTGTGTGTGTGTGTGTGTCTGTGTGTGTGTCTGTGTGTGTGTCTGTGTGTCTGTGTGTGTCTGTGTGTCTGTGTGTGTGTGTGTGTCTGTGTGTGTGTGTCTGTGTGTTTGTGTCTGTGTGTGTGTCTGTGTGTCTGTCTGTGTGTGTCTGTGTGTCTGTGTGTCTGTGTGTCTGTGTGTCTGTGTGTCTGTGTGTCTGTGTGTCTGTGTGTCTGTGTGTCTGTGTGTCTGTGTGTCTGTGTGTGTCTGTGTGTCTGTGTGTGTATGTGTGTGTGTGGGGGTGTTATTCAATCAGCCTTCTGAGATCATCGGCGCACTGTCTGACAGTCATGGACAGACACATTTCTCTCCCACTGGTAAGGAGAAATGATAACCATTAGGATGAACCCAAAGGGTTAGGGTCTGTCAGGATCCATGGCTGTACGATGTCGAGTGTGGTATGATTGATGGATGATGGATGGATTTCTGGTGTAGTATGATTGCTGGATGATGGATGGATGTCTAGTATAGTAGGATTGATGGATGGATTTCTAGTGTGGTTGATGGATGATTGATGGTTTTCTAGTATAGAATGATTGATGGATGATGGATGGATTTCTAGTATAGTATGATTCATGGATGATGGATGGATGTCTAGTACAGTATGAGAATAGGCAGTGCTTGGGTCAGACTATTGTTTAAGATTTTTTAAAGTTCTACAATATTGTTAACATTTATTTAGCATAAACAGCTGACTGTGTTGAACAGAATTTGTTTTGATATGGATCAATGTTGATGTTGAACAGCAAACAAGTGTATTGTTGGCTAAACCCTCTGGTTTGGTATGACAGGGAGATTACTGTGTATGTTGCTGTCACAGCCATCCCTTCCCCTGGTCCAGCACCCCAGAACCAATTGGTCCAAGGCAGTCGTTTTAACAGAGCAAGGTGTCAGCTAATGACAAAGGTGCTGCCTCTTATCGAGGGCCCGTATCGGTCCTCGAAACAAGCTCTCACATACGCCCTCGTTAACCCCCTCCGGCCTACCCTACGAGGAAGATGCAGAGTCGTGCTCGCACGTCCAAACAAAGCCTGCGTTATCTCAGTCAGGGGCCCATGGAAACAGCAGGTCCCGGATGATGAATGTGTGTCGGGGCAGTGTAATATCCTCCTGTCGCTGTGGGCAGGGTGGGAACTGGTGATGGGTGTAGATAACAGAGAGACAGGTGGAGGGGTGATGGTGTTACTATGGCCCCACCAGGGAGGGAGGGCGTGCAGACCTATCACTGTAGGTCCAAGTACTGTTCCAATTTGAATCCAGACCGTCTTGAGGCTAGTGTGAGCGAACATAATATGGCAGATTTTGGGGGACAGTCAATTGTGAAAAAGCCAATGGGTGCCCTAGTGCCAGACAATTAAACATGTCTAATTAAAGCTACACTTTTTATGATATCCAATTGTGAATCTGGCATTATTGCAGGGCAATTACAGATGTGACTTTCACAGGCTGGTGGTAGGTAGGGGCATTAATGAAAAAATAGTGACCTCATTTATCAATGCAGGGATCTATGGTGTAGCTCTAATGGTGTGGTACAAGGGGCTTTATTCTGTATCTCTCTGGGCGGGTTGTATAGAAAGCCTGACACTATTATGATCATTAATCAAATACATCTCCATGACCCTGGGATTGGATCACATGTAATAATGAGATACAGACGTTCATCTAATCTGATTGGATAACCTGCTCTGTCGAGGGGTACGATTGGGTGTTTTTATCATTGGACATGGAGAGGTGAGCTGAGATCAGATCAGACCAAGCAATTTAGCTTGGTGGGAGAAACGGCCCACACACAGAGATATCATCAGGCCAACAAGCGGGCATCACAGCAGAGGAGATCCATCTACACAAACAGGAGTCTAGACACTGCACATGCTTCACAAGCCCCATTTCAAAAGCTTCACCGCAAATCCTTTTCAAAGGATAATTGTTCATTCCTGAGAGATGTGAACGATTTAAAAATACATTTTAAAAAAATCATTATGGAAAGCAAAGAATAGTCATTTAAATTCCTCTCTTATCAGAGGGTAATATCCGGCAGCGTCGTTTCAGCTAATACCTTGGAGAAGGCTGCAGAGAGGAAACCCTTTCATCTCTACACTCGCTCCTCTGCTTCCTCTGAAAACATTGTTTCCACAATGACAATCACGTCTTTGTGAAGAACAGAGATGAAACACTGGTCAAATACCAGTTCAGGTTTCATATTGTGTGATACGCTTGGTATGTCTTGGCATATCATGTGTCTGTGGAGATTTATATGGCAATGTCAACTCAGGGGTTTAATCCACCTTTCGACCCCAGTGCACCAGGTCAAGGTTTTGGTTCCAGGTTTTCGAGTGGGCCACAAAGAGGTTTCACACATCAAACAGGTTGTTCTGTGTTTATTGATGTTCAGTGGGGTACACAGAGCTGTCTGCAGTCTTATCTACCATCCATGTGTGCAGCAGATAAGGCTGGACCTTTACTCGTCAAGTCGTATCCCCTCTCGTGATTTCCTTATTTCAGCTTGCAACACCATCGTCAGCTGTCAGTGAAGTCAATCACAACGTGCTAACTGCTCTACATTTTAATTGCACTCATGATAGCTTGAGCTCCAGGCTTTGAAAGCTGCCTCGTTGTACAGCTTTAGTATCTCTCGTAGTCGGTTACCAGACAGAACCCACTGCAGGCACTTTGTGTCATTTTCAATAACTGCTCAGATAATGATGATGATCTAACTGAGTCTGCACATAATGGAGGGGTTGATCTTTAGCTAATTGAAATGTGTCTGGATCTTGAGCATCATTCAAAAGATTGTCAAACCATAATAGTAAATATCAGAACTCTGTGACCGGCCAGGCAGCGAATGACAAGCCAATCAGAAAAACAGTCGTTCAGCTGTTTAGCCAGTCCTGCAGGAGGAAGGTTTTCTACATTCCAGAGGAGCTCTCTTATCACGTCTGACAAAGCCCGGTCGCCGTGGCAACACGGCCCTGGCACTTGTGGAAGCTCCCTATGCTTTTTAAAAACATTTGATCGGCATTGATGATGCCATTAACTGACCCAAGTCTGGTGACAGGTAGAAAAGATGATTCATATGCTGAAATGAGGACAGTCAGAAAAGTCCATGTTGAGGTCCATGTGCTGCCCTAGGGGCACTGCTGCTTCTAACAGGAACGATTCATAGCTGTGAAGGACCATCCAAACATTGCTGTTGATATGACTACAGCTCCCTCGTGAAGGATTTGATAAGACGAGGATCCAGCTACAGGCAGACGAGGAAACTGTAGAGATAGTAAGGAGACGATAAAACATGGAGAAAAACTGTTATCAAAAGAAAGAGGAGGAAACGGTTTAAAACGACTGAGAGAGCGACATAGACAGAAATAAGGAGCAAGAAAGAATCTGTGAGATTCGGCCAAGGTTAGGACACTACAGGTTTCTGTTAGAGATTGATCAATTTCGGAACATCTGACTAATTGCTCACTGGTCATTTTGACCCAGTTCCTTCATAATCTACCAGTCAGGTCTTGACCTCCTGACAATGATGCTAGGTCCTTCTAGAACTCTCCATCAAGCGCACCCCATTCTGTCTCGCCTAACTCTAATATATAATAAAATATAAACCATCTTGTCTCTATGTGTCTGTTCTGGAACAGAGAGAGAGAGAGAGGCAGAGGTCACAAGCAATGTTACCCTCTCTCTGTCCTACTTCTCTTCCTCTTCCTCTCTCTCTCTCTCTCTCTCTCTCTGTCTCTATCTCTCTCTCCCCCCCTCTCTTTCAGTACCTCCCTCTCTTCTCCACCGGGAAGAAGATTCGACCCCACACAGAGAGAAGCAGCGCGTCGGCACACCTAACACAGATAATGAACTGGATGCCTGCATCCCGGGGAGAGGGGCTCTACAGAGGGCACGTTCAAGTGGAGGCTGTTCAGCCCTGCCACTGAGGCGGTCCACTCTCTCCATGGGAACTAACAGGGCAGAGCTCGGCAAATGCAGGGCCCACTCCTCGGGTCCTTTGAGCAAAGGGGGGAGGGGGTTCGCCTCTCCCGCGTGTCGGCCTCCGTCGGGTGGGTCATGGGAACACGTCGAACGGCCTTTATGGATATGACGTCCGCGGGGAACAAGGAGACATATTTCTGGATTTAATGGGACGCCTCCAGGGGGGGAGTTGGTCTCCATGGATTCCAGGGGTTACCCAGACGATCAGAATCAAGCGTCGGTCCCTGCGTCACATGACATTTAGCTGCACTGTGAATCATTGAAATGCGTACACACATTTAATACATGCTAACATATGGTGCTGTATCTGAACGGGGGAAGCACAGCTCTGAGACTAATACTTTAACACCTTGTTAACACTGCTGTTGTAAGATAATTCAAGTATACAGTAATTGTTGATTTAATCTGGTGGTGCACTTCGTTCAATTTCAATCTGAGGCTTTTTTAAGGATTAATGCACCATCTGCTTGTATGATATTTCTTTAGATTTGTCAACACACCGACCTCAACATCTGGTATCCCCTGAACACAATGTTGATTGGAAGCCGTGTTTCATGTAGTAAACATAGCAATAGAACCCATGTGTGATACCAGTGGGATTCATGTCATTTCAAGTAGGCTCTCCAGGGTGAACCTCCACCTCAATTCCAGCTCTTTCATTTCCCAACCTCACTTCAACACTATCTGAGAAACAAATTGATACACAAGACTTCAATCGAGACAGGGCCTTTCGGATTGTTTGGATAGTGTTTGTGTGTGGGTGTGTGTTTGTGTGCCTGTGTGTGTGTGTGGGTGTTGTTTTGTGTGTGCAAGTGTGCGTCTATGTTGTTTGCACGTTAATGAAAAAGACAGCCTGTAGTGTTCTTGCTCTGCTGGGATCGTTAATGCAAAAATCTGCGAGTCTTTCAATTGGCGAAGCAGAGATGGACTACCCTCTCTGAAACCCCTGGACAAGGGGGCGCAGAGCCAATCAGAGAGCTCACGGGCAGTGGGCGAGAGTGCGTAATGTAAGCAACGTGGGGGGTAATTGGGGGGAGAAGTCACACTGGGGTGACTCGATAGCCAGAGGCGGTGGATGAGAGTGGGATTGCAAGTCGGCTCACGGCACAGGTGTTGTCCAGACGGATTAACGGCGACTGACATCCGATGCCACCAGATTCTGAGGATTTGTTGTTTTTTGGTTTGTCGTCAGGGTCTGGACTGTGGAGGGGTGAGGGCTGTGATGGCTTTATCACACACTACGCAGACATTAGCCACGACGTTAATGAATGCTTCATTTGACCTTCAGGCCTTAACGTGGTGGCGGCGTTTTAGTGTTATTTAACAGATGCTGACAGCATGACAGCGTGGTCAAGATAATTGGAAGCTGATTGTCCACTTACTGTCAAAGAGAACGCAAAATTCAATCAGTATAAAAAATAACTAGGCAGACCGAGGGAGGGAGGGAGATCAAAGGCCTGTGTGTGTGAGGGCGTGCGAGAGAGATAGGACTTTTGTTCAGAGAGGGGCGTGTTGTTGTCGTAGCCAACGGACGCCCGGGTTCATGGGAGAGATGGGCGTCCGAGGCCCAACAACTGGACATCAGGGAGTGAGAGGGAGTCAAACGTTCACCTTACACTCCACATGGTGTGTTATTACTGATACTGGCATTGTGAGACGCTAACAAAACCGGATAGCAGTTTATACTGTCCTGTATGATTGATGGAAATGTAGATACACCCTCTGAAAAAAAGGTGTAAGCTGCACACGTCTAAGACCGTGTTGACAGGGGAGAGGCTGAAGTGTGAGCCAGGCCTCAGACAGGCTGCCATGGTCTATTAGCCCCAAGGATCATTAGGATAATAGATTTTGTGGGAGTGACATTTTCTATCCTTTTTCACTAAAAAGTCTTATCTTCTAAGATGCCATCTTCAAAGGACGACCTGACAGATTGTGACAAGAACGATCTTCATCACGTAGACTCACGATACCCATATCTGCAGCCAAACACGAGTGTCGTTTCTGCAACGCGTCGCTGGCACATCTGCGACGCGATGGACAGGAGAGGAGAAGGGGAGCCCTGCTGTACTGGCTCCTAAAAAAGAAAAAAGATAGAAAAAGTTCAGCGCTCGGTGCTGCTGGTGGCTGTTCAACGTCATTTCAGGTTAAAAAAATTAAGCTGGGAACAGCCGAGACTTTGAGTTTAATATCCCACCCCGAGTCATAGTATTCTTTGATAAAATTCACGCATGGCTGGGTTGAAAACAACAGGGGTCCATTCATCTGCTGTAAACAGCCGTTGGTGAATGGAAGGAAGCAGAGTGTGTTATCAGAGGCCTCGCCAGGTCAACGCAGAACACAGCCAGTCTGTCACAGGGATCATTGAGTTGAAAAAATGGGGACGTGAAGATATGTTTTAATCTCAGTGCTCTCTGGACCTAGCTAGAAGACACGGCCATCGACGCAGGAGAAAACGTTCTCAACGAGCGACATCACAGTCCCCGTCATTCATCAACTCTGTGGCGGGGTATTGATCGGAGCACAGAGTTATCGGTTGGCAATGTTTGTTGGTTGTGTGTGTTCTTGACTCGCTACATTGAACGACATCAATGTGTCAATGCCCTCGATCGAGTTCAGGCGGCATGACGACGCATTTCGACATGGTCCATTTCGTTTGCTCTCTCTCGTCGTGTGTCTATGATGACATGCTGAAGTGCCTGCAAGAGGTAAGATGTTCAAACACACGTACTCACAGTAATAATTAACCAGCTGGACATGGAACTGCATGTTAAGGACACAGGCTGAGCCCTGAGAAACACGCGCGTCCATTAATGTAGCAGTGAGGAGAGAGGCCTGAACATCTCTTACTGATTCAGGTCTCTGCTTCGGCATTGCTGTACAATATGAAGGTTCTTCTAGTTCCTGTGATTGTGGGTTACACACACACACACTAACACACACACACCGATGCACACAAAAACGCATGCACTTTTCTACCGCACAGGTTTCATATTTTTACTTTAAAACATGCTCTTTTAACTGTCATCCAACATAAAATGGCCACTTAAAACAATTGTACCCGGGCCAATTGAATAACAAACACCTACAGTATTAGCTTTCTTTTTTTCTGTTTCCCTACTTTACATTCTGTACTCTGACCTTCATGTTTCAGAAAGACTCGTTTTCATGTTGAGGTGTTTGTTAAACTCACCCTCCAATCGTCTGGCTGTCTAATACTTACAAACCCAGAACCTGAACTGATAGTCACGCCCTTCGAGTGGAGACGGACAGAACTTCCCAAAGGTAAGGCACTCCACAAGATGTGTCCCTTTATTATCTACCCAATGTGACGACGCCACCTCCTCATACGATGCTAGGATTACCAACACCTGACCCTGACCCTGACAGCCATCTGGTTAGGCTCCGGCCCCGGTCCACTCTCCAGCAGTCTGCCAGAGAAGAGGACAGCATCTTTATGATCCACAAACATCAGGATCTGAAAGAGGCACGCTTGATTTAAAAACAAATCACACACGGTCGATCCGAAAGGATTTCAGCAAATGCTCTTAAACATCATCGGAAGATTACGGTCAAAACACAATCATAGGTTTGTCCCTGAATTTCCAGTGTTGAAGTGTGAATTCCATCTTGTTTTTGTTTGATACCGTCAGCTACAGTTGAAGATGTAACCGTTTATTTTGTTGAAAACTGATACTGTGTTTTAGCCTTGTGTGTAGAGAGAGGTCACCCCCAAATGAACTATAGGCAATGACCAGGCTTATCATATTTCTGACAGATACAACACACAAAGTATCCCCTACCACCACCCCACCACTACCCTATGTGTCAACCCAACGCCTGTGGTCGTTCTTGGGCTTTGTTTTTCTCTGCCATGATACATTCTGTACAACACACCCCTATCAGATGGATCTCATCTGACCATGATCTGGTTCCTCAGTGCCATATGGCAGGTCTGCCTCCATATTGTTCAGAGCAATTCAATCACATCACAGTATCCGCTCATGTCAGTGACACTCAACCCTCTGTTTCTCATTGGGTGTGCACGACTTCGTCGGCGCAACCTTTGTTATCTCACATATATCTTTTTATTTTTATTATTATTTTTGCCCCCCTAAAACTCGGTCAATATTTGGACTACATAGAAAACGTCGATGTCAAAAGTTTCGTCTTGGTCTCCATTGAGTTGCTTGTATCAGAATTTACGTTCCGTTGCACTGTTTAGGACCATACAACGTTTTTGTGGCATAAAGTTTCTTTTGTCGGCAAAGGGTAGAATACTCAGTTATACTTCACAGCGTCAGCACACGTTAGCAACGACGCATTAGATACAACTTGCATAGAAAATCAAAACCCTTAAATCAAAAGTATTTCAATAGGTGAAACTGTCTGACTACTAACCCGAACTTCATTGACACAGCCTAAACTTGAAAGCAATATTTAATTTCAGCCTAAACAGTACAACGGAACGTTCAACCAACGATCGCCACCAAGACGAACACTGTAGTATACAATTTACCGGGGCAGCTTCTCCACAAAGGGCTATATCCCATTTTGCGTTGTTACTGACAATGATCGCTATTGAGCTTTTTATGCATGAGCGATTTTCCACTAAATAAATGTCAAGTTTATTTACGTTTTTGGGGGCATGTCATCAATTAGACTAGCAGACATAGAGCTACTGTTTGAATCGCGATTCCATCTGAAATATTTCCAGTGATAACGTTGTTACAGTAGCTTCCAAGGGTGTTCTTAATGAATTATTATGCAATAGACTATGAGTAGGCTAAATGCTTGAAAATATCACTAGAAGGGAAAAACTTAAGGGGACGGACAAGCAGGCACACCCTCACAATTTCCCCAGAAATTGTATGCTCTCTAGTTCCAATTTGATATGTCACTCTATTCAGGGCATGAAAGCTTCTCCAGATATCACTTTACCTTTATGCTCCCTTTCTCGCTAAGGCTAATGCCAGAGTTATTTGAGTGCTGTGCCGTGTGTGTGTGTGCCCCAAGTCCTCAGCTGTGTTCACTGATCGTGGATCTCAGTCCGCCTGCCTGCTGGCACATGGCTGTCCACTCCTGTGTCGTGTTCAGATACGACGAGGGGAGGTTCTAGGCACGAGAGCGAGAGAGGCAACCCGATCCCTTCGTAGATTTCGTCTGTCGAATCACGAAAAGTAAGTCGTCTCAAGCAGAGCAAGTAGCTCAAATGAATTCCTTACTAAGCCACATGTTTTAGATAGTGTGTGTGGGACTTTCCCTGTTTCAATTGTCCATGTAATCTGTATATGATGAATATGATTTCACTGGGTTCAAACTGGTCAACGTAATCTGTCTATAATCCAGGATGGACTAATATGATCATATAGGGTGAGGACATGTAGGGATGGCGATTGCTAGTCCCTGCTGCAGTGTAACAGACACAGCCCAAACAGGGTCAAAGTTGAAGAGAATCAAGTTTCAATTCAGTTTTGGGAAGGCAGTTTGAAACTTATCATTTCCCATGCAAATGCAAGACTTTATATTCTGGAGGTCCATGTGTGTATGGATTGGCACACGTGTGCTCGTGCCATGTATACGAACCAACATTTCCGCAGGGGGAACAAGATACAGCAGTGGGTTGTCAAGCCAGTCGTTAGGTACACATTTGGCCATTCATGACGTGTTTACAATCTGAATTATGCAGCTGTGATGTATAACCCTAATTCTGAACGCAGAACATGGCCCCATTTGTTTGGGATGTGTTTTGTGTTGTTTGCCTCTGGTGTGATTTGCTGTTATTTATATTTGATGTGCTTATAGCTTCCAACACAGCTCATTATCGGAGGTTTTATATCGTAGGGTGCTAAATCGAAACTCTGCAGACAGATTACATGCTCAGACACACACACAACCCCCACACACACCCACACACACACACACTGCAAATCCAACAGATTGTTCTCTATGAATGTTTAATTAGGGGAAAACTGTCATTTGGTGCAACAGGTTCTCTGTAGCCTGCTGTATACTCAGCTTCTGTGAATAAGACATCTCTCCAACGCTCCCAACACCCTGCTCACACCCTTCTGCCTGGGGGCGTGTGATTAAAGCTCTGGCAACACAAACATTCGGATTGTGTGTGTGTGCGTGTGTGAGGTGTGTGTGCGCGCTCCTGAGTGTGGGTGTGCGAAGGGAGAGTATCTAGTCTCTTTCCTTGCCGTGTACCTGTTTGAGCACTGCGTAGGCCTGGTGACAGGCATGAATTAGTCCTTCGATGGCGCCATGGCAAATCATTGTGTGTAGGGCAGTTCAGAACGGAATACCTTTCACTCTGTTTGCGAAGTACGACTTGCGCTCTGTACACACGCACACATGCGTTGACGTTCAACAGGTCGGATTGAAAAGATAGAGCCTGTTAGACTCTATCTCTGATAGAGTTTGTTTAGTCATGTGCCCTTAAAAAGGGTCAAGGCTTTTGACAGAGTAAAATCTCCCGCAGCAGCCTACTGTAGAAATCCTCTTCATACAAGACAAAAATGCACACACGCGTCAGAGCTGACGCAGTTCCTTCTTGCCCAGGGGTTTGAATACCATTATACCTTGTTCCTCATGGACTTTATAGCCTTATAGACATCCGTCTTCTGTGTGCCTGCCAGGCCTCCCTCCTCCCCTGCTACATGCACAGTGTGGCCTCCCTCCTCCCCTGCTACATGCACAGTGTGGCCTCCCTCCTCCCCTGCTACATGCACAGTGTGGCCTCCCTCCTCCCCTGCTACATGCACAGTTTGAACATGGCCACGAGGTGCCCGCCGTAGGCAGGGAGAAGATGCAGTGTGGTCGTGCGAGTGACACATCTGAGATGTCTCTCCACTGGGGTGGGATTTGGGAAGAGCAAGGCAGACAGACAGAGACCCATTTCCATTCTCCCTTCCTCTGAAAGCCCTTGTCATCTGAGGACAGCCAACACACACACACACACCACAGACGCCAGCCATGCATTCTTAGCAGGGATAAAGACACTAACTAGATTATGATTGCAGTCTCCTCCCCTGCCAAAGCCCAGGAGACAGAGCAAAGACAACAACAGTGGGCTCAATGGTGTCCCAGGGGGGAACACAGAGCGATTACAGGCCCCCCACAGTGCCCCTAGCAGCCCCGTGGGGATTGGAGGCATCACAGTGGTGACGTGTGGGGGGGGGGCACGATTCTAAAGCCTTTTGAATTGCCCGTCGCAATCATTTGAATTCCTGAACGAGCATAACAGGCTTACATGCAGTCAGTGTGCATCCTATGGAATATCTGCATGCAGTAATAGGGTTCCAGACAGCATTCCGCCTGTGTTGAACCTGTGTCACGCCATCTTAGAGATGGCTCCTGGACACACGGATGTGAAGCACACTCAGGAGGGATGATGTTCCAGAGTGCAAACACAACCTTTTGTAACTCCACACAGGACTGATCTGACAACAATTCATTCCATCGTTCTTTCAGCGCTTGAAAGAGACGAGGAACATTCCGGTCATCTAGCACACATCCACAGCCAATCTGGGAGAACGGATAGAATACGGAAAGGTATAAATCAGAGAGAGGAAGATGCTACCTAATCGCCCTCTGTGAGGCTTCACCTCAGCCGGCCGGGGACAGAGAGGGTTGCGGTTTCCATTATGTGACCTAGTTCAACCTGTGTCGATTGAGAGTGGACCCAAAAGTGTTCGTGTCTTGTTGAAAAGAAAAGGCAACTGAACATATCACCAGCTGACTCATTGGATTTGATTAGTGGCACCTGTTCCCACTTTGTTCAGTCTGACTACTCGGAACACCTGCCTGCTCTCAGAAACCCATCGATGTGCTACATCGAGTGCAATTTTGTGTAGGGATTTATTATTCAAGGTAATAACATCAGCCTCCATTTATGAGGGCATTCTACCCAATTCCAGGTGCCAACTAAGCAGATGTGTGCTGTTGGGAGGGTGTGCGGAGGACAGTCAGCAAGGTCAGCTGACCAAGAGCCTGTAGGCTGGAGAGAGAGTGACCTAACAACTCCTTTTCAAGGAGAACCTCTTCCTAGATGCAGATTCCTGAATCTCACTGAGCTGTATTGTGGACTGAATGGATTAGGACGTTAAGTATAACTAGACATCTTTCTGATTAGCAGGGTTGTAGCTGGCCCGGCTCTACGGCTCAGTTGCTGTTCGGCAGGTTTCCAGAGGGAGCCTATGGCGCCTGAAAGTATGGCAATTGAAAGCAACACCTCATTTGCCCAGTCAATCATTTTGCTAATTGGGATACGGAGGAGGCTGCTTTGAAGACCTGCAGAGGAGCGAGAGAAGGAGGAACGGGGGAAAAAAGAGCGAGGGAGCTTAGAAGGCGAGGTGGAATGAGCACGTTTGACAGACTGCTCTCCTGCTGCAGTGGATTTCTAAGCCTCCAATTCCCAGAGCAGATGCTTTTCCACCCTCCTCCAGTTCGTTTCCATCAGCTCCTCGTTTAGCGGACGCTTCTGTTACAACCTGGCTGATTTCTTCTCATCTCGTCTCCAAATAGACTTGCCAAGCCCAGGCCCACTGGAGCGTAGAGAGACGAATCCCACCCCTGATAGAGCAACAGACTCATATTTGCAGAGTTAAGAAGCCCGCATCGTCAATCTCAGCTTTGTGGGATTTCAGACAACAGTTTTTTTTTGTGTTTTGCTACAGTGGAATTGTTGTTCTGACCGAATACATAAAGTCGAGCCGTCTCGACTCACTTGGTCTGACTCTGCAAACACTGGGATTTTTAGTACCGGTAATCTGGTGAATGCGAAGACGCCCTGCCAATGTCTGAGTTAGAGTGGTTTGGTTGAGTCACTATTCCACAGAAGCTTTGTCAACAACAGTCTCAGTTAAAGGGCTTACGATGTATCATTACAAAAAACAACAAACAAAAAACGCT
Source organism: Mallotus villosus (assembly GCA_903064625.1). Lineage (NCBI taxonomy): Eukaryota > Metazoa > Chordata > Actinopteri > Osmeriformes > Salangidae > Mallotus > Mallotus villosus. Next base: position 311,450 of record CAEFZP010002249.1, read on the forward strand.
GCAACGAGCCTGTTGAAAGATCTTAGTGTGGGGCTCTGGTGACATTAATATTGAATATGTGAGCACTCAAATCTGCCTCTGTCATCTCTGACATGTCCTCAGGCGGCCTTAAAATGATCAGAGAAGGAAAGTGGCATCATCTTAGGGTAATGTGGCACGTTGACATCATTACTGTGTTTGTGGATCCACAATGTTGCGCTTGAACAACTGTCCTGTCCATCCTCATCATCATCATCATGGACGGATGTCGGCATGATGTCATGTTCAAACCTTGTGTGATGAAAACAATGACACGCTGCTTCACTAGCACAGATGAGGTTTCTCTCTAAAACAGGCATCTAGTATTGATCAAAACACAAAAGGGAAAATCCTAAAGTATTGACTGAAATGGGAGTGAATCCATAAACGGGTTCCATATAAGGATCCTTGTGTCCTCTGAAAAGAGACGACAGACACAGAGCCGATCGAAGTGATGAAGAAAGGCTTTCGACGAGCCTCTCCCGTTTGCAGCGTGACCTCTGGGTATTAAGGTTGGACAGGAAGCAGGGGTTTGCAGAGGACTGCAGCTGCTAAGCTGCGAGCCGTGGCGTCAGGGGAGGATACCAGAGGAGGAGATATCAGCCGGTTTCACAGGGAGTCGTTGAGACACAGGGGTTGAATATGGAGTGGAGGGAACACGAGCTACATTCAATTTCAGACGCATTTCAAGCCCAAGAGGAAAACGAGGGGACTAACCCGACTTCAGTTGAACATTAACCCCAAATATCAGGACATTGATGTTGACATGGTTACTAAACTCGACAGTGAGGTTACTTATAATGGCATGTGGCCAGTACCAGAAAAAAAGCATGTGTCGTGGCATCATGCATTAGAACAGCAAAATATGTTCACTCCGAGGTATAAATTGATGTTCGATATTTGTATGACAATGTGCTCGGCTACCATACATGATAAAGAGACATGAGCACTTACACAACAGCACATAATTGCTTTACTTCGCCAACAGATTGCTGTCATTACTGAGAGTATAAGCAAACAGTAAGTCTGACAATTACATAGCTGCATGTCCACTCAATGGAATAGGCATCCAGTAGTTAATAAGAGCCATTTAAATTCAAAGATTAAATACAGATGACAGAATTACTTCACAGACTGTACCGTAAAACAAAACAGAAACTCACAATAGGTCACCATTTTGCTCAATAAATAATCTCAAAAGCACTTCATTTATATTTATCAAAACGACAGATGAGATGCTCTGTTCTTTGAACGGTAGATAAAGCTCCCTTTGACCGTAATCCCACCAAAGCAAGAGTCGTCGACCACATTCAACAGATTTATACAGTGTCGATAATCTCAAAACAGCAGTCCACTAGTAATCCGGGAAAACTAAATGACACACAATCCATTCAGGGACATGGCCAACAGTATGTGTAAAGTGTAAATCCGCCCCACAGGGACCAGCCTTGTGGACGTCTTAATCTCAGAATATAATCTTGCCCCTAGAAGATATTTGCTGCTATACCGAACAGAATGTCTGGACAGGTACAGTGTAGAGAGGAAAATCCTCTGAACGACTGAAGTAGTCGACCAAGGCCCTTGAGTGCATAGAACATTTGCATACATCACACATCCCATCACAAAGTGGCTCATCAAACAAGAAAAGAGCAGATGTTAATTCACAAGGATACATTTGTTCTTGAAAAGACTTGGGGGGGGGGCAATAGAGAAAAGAACAGTGTATGAAAATGACTGGCCTGGGAAGGTTTCTTCACAAGAATACTTGTTGAAATGCTGCTGCTTCACTTCAAACCCCCTGCTGATTACTCAGCAGGAACAATGCTCTCAGCCTAGAGGTATAGACCCACAACACTGCGAGGCACTGTCATCCAGAACCTGGATCTGATGACATCAAAGTTGTAGCAATACAAAAGATCAGCTGTTACAGCTTCTCAGAACCTCAAAGAGAGCACACCGTATTTTTTTTGATTCCAGTTTTACTCATGTACAACGTATTTGTGTGTGTTCCCCTTAGTCTCACCCGGCACTTAGACAGTTATTATCACCCAGTGTTTCACTCCATTACTTCACTCCTCCTCAGGCAGGCAAGACTCAGACAAAAGCAGACGCTCACAGATCTATTCATCTTCATTTGCGCCACTGTAACAAACAACTGAGGCAAATCACCGAGGCGGCAAAGCAGAACACGTCCGCTGATGGTGAATCTCTCAGAAGAACAACCCAATCCCACGTGCACACAGTCCACATGCATCCAAACGAAACACGGACGGCTGGGCGACTCACCCGCGGAATCATTCGAGCGTGATAAGGATGTGCAGCATGACATCGTATGGGTGGGTAATGTTTATACAGTATTCTTGATGTGGAAGGAGAGGAAGGAGAATTGGGGACGGGTGTGGATTACAGGCTCTGGGAGGGTAAGAGAGGACACACTCAGGGGTGAGAAGACACTCAGCAGTCGACCCTTAGGAGTCGCAGGATGTTCACTGGCAGATATGATTCAGTAACCTTCATGGTTCATGTCCACCGGGGGTTAACAGCATGGTCACTGTTAGTTGACCCCGAAAGATCCAGTCATCCGTGTTTTGCAGTTTCACACTGATTTCTCCCAAGGCCTGTCTGAAGGGAGCACCGGTAGAGATAGGGCAGAAACTATTGGAGTCTTGACTCAAACACCCCCAAACTCTTTTTGAGTCAATGTTTATTTCACTCAGGAGACATGATGAATGAATGGCATTATGGAGTGGAGGATATACGAGCTACATTCCGTTTCAGACGCATTTAAAACTCCAGAGGATATGGAGGTACCTGGCTGCAGAACTACGTGGGACTTTGGAGCCGAGCAGCTTCTTGTCCTGAGGGCCAAGGACGCGAGTAAACCTTCTCTAGCCTGACTGACAGTTGTGGGTTCCATGGTGAGAGTGTTTGATCGAGGGGAGGGGGCAGGGGGCGATGGGGTCTAAGACAGCTCAGCCAAGCAGAACCCCCTTGACTGCTCCTGCCTCTCTCCCTGGAGACCATAATCTATCATACCTATCATCTCAGAGCTCTGAGATGGAACACGGAACTCGGAGAGAGAGAGAGGACCAGAAAAGAAAAGTCATCTATTTTTCATTCAGTGATCTGCACTGAGGCTGTGGAAACTCCTTATCCCGGCAATCAGTGCCCCTTATCTGAGCGACGCCTGTCTTGGGAACAACAAAAGACGTTTTGTGTGTAAAAAGCTTTTCCGAGCTACTGGCGCCCCATACATTAATCACTTTTTCATTACAAGAATTATGATTTGATCTGTTGAGAGGGTTGTAATGAGACGTCATCAACCCATGCAAGGGTTTCTATGCAGGCTTCAGAATTCTTAACAGCATTAATGTGACATCATGGTTATGCTTTTCGTGCCTGATAGTATGCGGACTGAGGGGCATTTTCAAGTATGACATTATCCACTATTAACATCAGTGCTGAGATCTTAGGAACCTGAATATAGGACATACTGCTCTGACAGGACGAGTATGCATGCTGGCACACAAGCATATACACACACTCGCACGCAGCGTGTGCCACACACACCCATGGTTACCAATGCCACACTAAGACCCTCTTTCTGTTTTAATATGTGCATTTGGTCTGCTATCAGTCATCCCCACAAACAAGCAGGAAGGTGCTCAGTGAGAGGGCTAAGTGCTCAGAGGCAGCACTGTTTCCTTTCCAAACTGTCTCCTCGTACGCATCTGGACTTGTCCCTCCTCTGAAAGTGTCTTAGTTTACGTTCCGTTTTAAAACATGTTATTAGAATACCAGTGGGAGTGCTCAATTTGTCCAGGAGAAGCTTAGAAAGGAGATAGGACTTTGAAAGCTTTTCAAGGTTCCCTGAGCTTGTCTGTCTCGGTTGGAATAAAAAGATAGCAAAGGAATTACTTTTCGGAACACTTTCAGGATTCGTTCTCAATTCCAATAACTTTTTTTCTGGATTCCTCTCATGCCACATACAAACTCACCCACACACATACAGAGTTAAGCATGTTCACAAAATCGAAAAGGTTGTGGGTTCGGTCGCTGCCAAGCTCAAATTGATTGTCTGAGAATAGATCCATATTCAGAGGCTTAATCTCCATATTAATTATTTCCCTCTGAAACCACACATTGAATTTGCATAATTAACCGCGTTGCCAAACACTTTAATAGTACTGTGCCACAAAAGATGAAGGGGAAAAACGGAAGTACCAAAATAGCTGAATGCCATCCAGGGTGGCTGCAACATTGCAGGACATAAACCAGGACCGATCGGGAGATCTTGCAGTCCTCTTCAGTGTCAATATCCTCACAAGCCAAAGGATTTGAAACAGTGTTACCTTATTCTTAATTCTTGATTAGTTATGGATGTAAATAGATACCCATTGCAATGCACTGACTGTACATTTCTGCCTGAATCCCCTCCAGTGTTTCAGAGAGAACAGTGTCAAGAACGATATGTCAATCTTGACGAGTTAGTCAAACACAAGGACACCATGGTAATGAAATGGATTTGCTATGGTAATATTGTCTAAGGGGGGTGTAGCTGGGGAATTAAAACATATTATTTGACATAAATATTTGACTTGCGAGGGCGTATAAACTTCACGATTCAGAGAAATGTATTGTGAAAGTGCCGCCTAAGAAGTATGCAATAGAATTCTATTTCAGTTATCAAAATAAAAGAAGAAAATGGGTTTTTGTCTTGACGTACGGATCAGGGACAAAGTTACCTCAATGCTTTGCACCCTGCATGGTGAGCAGAAGGGAGGAGAGCAGCTGGTCTGAGGCCAGTACATGTGCGGTGACACGTTAGTGTCCACTGGGGCATCCTCAGCCTGATTACAGGCATGCCGGGCACAGACTGTCTGTCACCAATTAGAAACAAACAAGGTTGATGACATGAGAGTTTGTGTGTGTGTGTGGGAGGTTCAAATCACCTCAGACAAGCAAACTTTGATTTGGTTCATTAACAGAATATATCCACACAATATACGTTTACATTGATTAGGCTTCCACTGCATCCTTAATAAAGGAAGGACCACAACCGCAGAGTTTATGATGAACATAGTTGATATTAGTGTAGGATAACTCACTAAATAACTTCAATCACTATGAGCAGGTTCAGGCCTCCTATGATCATTCAAGACATTAAACCAGCATTTCAATTGCTAACTCAATTGGCACAGCCACTGTAGAATTCCATAATATGTTTATATAAAGATGAAAAGCTTTTAGTGTCAATATCTGTGCTGTGGATTGTCTGATATAGGTTCAACCCACTCCATGTAAACAGGTATAAAACCTTCTCACTGGGAACGTTGCAGTTGGCATGGAGATGCAGGGTAACCGTCTGTGATGTGTGTTTGCGGTCAGCCAGGCAGCCTGGAAAGAGAATTGCATATGGGGACCGTGGCAACTGGCAGTTATATGCCACTCTATTGATGGCATCTGTAGATGGCTGCTCTTCTGTCACTTCTGTGCCTGTTGGAAATGCATGGCATTCTCTCATGGGGAAGACTGACGTGGCCCAAATGTGTCGGACTGAGAGAGAACAATGATCGTGTTTTATTCAAGTTTCTGGTGTAACTCTTGATCATCAGAGTACCCAAAACAAAAACGTAAGATCCATACAGAGCAGATGAAAGGCAGTCAGACACTTGCTACTGCCTTTCAGAAACACTTACCACTAGGTGCTGCCTCACTGGAGGCATTTGGGAAATTGCCTCGAATTACGCAATACAAACTGTTTCACCTCTGAGCACTTGATACTAGATTGTCTGCAAAACACTTGAAGCACACAATCCATTCCCCACACGGACTTTTGAAAGCTTTTACCTTGTCTTACAGAAAATCCCTGCTTCTAAAGATATTGACTCTGATCTGTGATGAGCGGAGCTGTACATGGAAGGTAGAGAAATAGAACTTTCCAGTTGTTATTGGCCGTAACTCCAATCGCCTTCTTTCGCCTCAGCCCTGCATCACTAGCCACTCACCACTCTCCTCGGACTTGAACTGCTGTTTACTGTCGTCTCGACTCATTACTCTACAGTCCCAGTCTCAGGCCTCTGCAGCCAATCCAGGGCATGTCATCACCATTTTCACCCAACTACTAAATAACGTATGTCATAATGATGTGTATAGTAGGTTAGAATGAACAGAGCAAAGTTAGGATAAAGATTATGTCGCACTGTACTGAGGTAACTGACCTGTTTTTTTCATTTACTCTGCCTGGTAGCTTCGGATCCTTGATCTTCTGCTGTAGCCTACTTTCTTTATGCACTATTTGTGTGTCACTTTGGACAAAACAGTCTGCCAAAATGAATAAAATGCTAATGTAAAAAAGACATACTGTGAATTTCTGGTTTATAGTTCCCTGATAGAAACTCATGACAGGCACCGTAAAGGAACCACTGATCACTGACATAAGTGTGAACACGCCTGGAGGGCAGGACTGACTTCCACACATGGTCAACCTGGAGGGCTGTCAGGAGCAGAGAGGAAGCCCCCCCCACCCCTCCCCCCCCCCACACACACACACACACACACTGTATCCAGGCCACACTGCTCAAGGGACAAATCGACAGACGCCAAGTCTGACATGTAGCTGCTGCAGCCCGAGGGGGCTCAAGCTTAAAAATGGAACAACACCTGTGTGACTGCTCATCCAGGATGTCAGCAGGGGGGTGCTCGGGGTGGCCCAGGGATGACCACCTGACATTTACAACATCCAGCAGCAAACCAGTTCAGAACAGCTGAAAGACAATGGGATGAATAGTTCCACCTTTTCGAGTTACATTACTGGTGGTAGTAATAACAATAACACATATCCATTGGTTTGAGATGTGAGTATTAACCTTGCCTGGTCCTTGGAATAAATGTAGCCGTTATTTGGATGCTGTAAGCTCCAACAGGAATCACTGTGTTGCCTCTGGATACAGACGACCTGATTGTCAATTTATCAAGGCTGGATATAATCAATGCCCTCAATATTGGGCAGGGAGGACTGAGCACTCAGTCATGTCTTAGTAATTAGTCAGCAAATGAGCTGCCCTCCGACAATGCGGCCATCTTATACATTTTGGAAATAACTAATTGACAGAGGCCTACATTGACTGGCCTTAGGCTTTCATTTAAAGTCAACTAATAACCTGATTTCTCCTCCACGAGCCCGCGTGGACAACACCTTAGCATGAGCAGAGTAATGTCGACAAAACAGAGCCAAGTGCTCAGTGGAGTCAGTGTTTTGATGTGCTCTTTGCCTCCATTGTGTTCCAGTGTCCTCCAACCCCTCCAGCCTCCCTCTAGTGTGTGTCTATCATCTTCCTCCTTCCTCTGTCCTCTGTGTCCCCTGTGCCCCCGTTCTTTTCTTCTCTGTGTGGGGGTCAGCAGATCCCAGGTGCAGTCTCTTTCCACTGATGTGTTCTAATAGAGCTATCATCACCCCTGGCACCAACCTGACACACACACACACACACACACACACACACACACACAAAGCCACCAAAAACCTCTGAACTTTACAACTATTATGGAGATTCGTCAAAGAAATCAGGCCCATGGCGTGTTGTGACTGGACATAAAATGACAGATATTGATTGGATGCAATACAGGGAAAGAAATGCCAGACGAGCATCATCAGTCACGGAGACTATTCCTCTTTTGTTTAAAGGTTGCACTGTGAAAAGGGGATCTCATTTGACCAGATCTATCTAACTCTTATTGATTCTTCTTGATGATTTCTTCCTGGTTGCCGTGTTCACTAGCCTACAGCATAATCTTTCTGTTTAGAAAACTAAACTTTTAGATGCTTAGACTTAATCTGTGTGAATTTAGTTGCATTAGAATCTGTGCTGCATGGGGGAACTCCAATGAGATGAGAAGTATTGATGGATGAGGAATTGCATTGTAACATAAAAAGATGATACAAACTTTACTGTATATAATGCATGCATGTTTTCTCTGTCAAGCACATTCTAACCATAAAACATACTACTAATCATAGCAGCACGGTGGCGCAGTGGTTAGCACTGTCGCCTCACAGCAAGAACGTCCCTGGTTCGAACCCCGGTCGCTCCAGGTCCTTTCTGTGTGGAGTTTACATGTTCTCCCCGTGCCTGCGTGGGTTTCCTCCGGGTACTTCGGTTTCCCCCACCATCATAAAGACATGCGTATGAATGCGTATGAATGTTGAATGAATGTTGGTGGTCAGAGGGCCCGTATGGCGCGAATTGGCAGCCTCGCTTCTGCACCACTGGTATGACTGGGTCTGAATGAATACTTGACTCTGTAAAGCGACTTTGAGTGTCCTGGAAAAGCGCTATACAAATAAAATGTATTATTATTATTATTATTTGATCATGATTACGAAGTACAAACATATCCTATCTACAGGCAAAAATCCAATCCATTTCCAAATGATTCTCACATAAATGTCATACAGTAATTGTCAGATGACTGATTGCCACATTAAGCTAATTGTATTTTACAGTTGTTAAAGTTGTTAAGGCTGTTCTGTAAAGTCAGTGAGAATGGGGATGATACTGGATAAATCAATGAGGTGGGGAATGCAAAACCAGCATACTGTTTTCTCATTAGAAAAGGGGAATTATCCTAGGGAATTGAAGCCAGATTGCAGCCTAACTAACTTGCATGAAGTGTGCATCCCAAATGGGGACCATCAATTTTTCTAAATTACCTGGAAAGTGCATGGCTCCAAGACACCGTCAAAAAAATCAAACCTACTTTTAAAACAGGCACGTAGTTTTTAGAGACTCTTTTTTTGAAGAGGAAAAAAACAATCATTTGTTGTCAGTAAATTGAGGTACTAGAAATACATTCATTTCCAAACGGATAGTGTTAGAGTGCAGTCCAATCTTCTCTTTATGAATAGGAATATTTTCTCTACAGGGCTCACTTTCAACAGGCAAGTCCACACATGTAAAGAAAAACCCCAGACAATAACTTTGAGCCCAGTCACTTCCTTCTAGCACTCTTGTTGGTGATGACAGACATGTTCCCTTGCCCCATCATGGTCAGGGTCAGCGCCAAGCCGATATCAAACTGGGATCCCTGAGCTTGGGAGTGACTGACAGGTCACGCCACCCATGTGGTGGCTCAATACCTGACAGCATGTGATTCTCCTGTTCCATTATGAGTGTTGTCTGGGAGCTGAGAGATGTTCAATATTTGTCTGACATAACACCAGACATGGACAGACTGCAAATAGTGTTGTGACTTCCGAGTGATGGCTGTGGAGAAGGGCTGCCGGCGATGGGGCCTTGCGTGTCAAGTGCAGGGGCACCCTTCCAACCCTGACAGAGTCCCATGCGTTTGTCTCAAAGGTTTACAACTCAAGAGCACCAAAAGAATCGAGTCATTGCTTGAACCATAAGAGGTGCCGACGTTCTCTTTTATACAGACAGGAGCAGAAACCGTGATAAAAGCACGTTGTATAATCAGATAGCATCTCAGTATGAGCATCAATCTCAGTTCCTGAGTGCTCCTTCTCTCTCAGACGTTTCGCACGGATAGAGAACATCAAAACATTGTCACCTGTTGCCATGGTAGTTGGCTGACTTCTGGAGTGTCCTATGGTATCTGACTTCCTCATATCAATTTCAGATAACAGAATTGCTGATACAAATGTTTATTATTAAATATTCATGTACCGCTGATGTAAAATGAAGAAACGTAGTCAATACGCTGAGTGTGCGTGTTTGTTATTCTTTGAAGCTACGGGTAGAAAGTGAAAGAGGGAAAGAGAGATGGAACGAGAGGGAATGGAAGAGAAAATAAAACCGAGAGACAATTAGAGATGACAAAGAGTGTGATAAGAAATCAAAGAGGGAGAGAGAGTAAAAGAAAAAGGGAGAAAAAGGGAGAGAGACAGAGAAAGCGAGAGAGAGATTCGACAGTCTGATTTATGGGCTCTGTAATCTAATCAAAGTGTCAGTGCAGAGCTACAGGGGTACGGCTCACTGCGAACACATGTTTTTAGCTAACACGAGTCTGCCCATCAATTCCAATGTATTTGTTTCTATTTAACCAGGCACAATCATTAGGAAATTATTTACAGTGATGGCCTGGGAAAAAGCACATGCTTTTTGAGGGAGGGGGCTATGGAAAACAAATCAGGTTGAAAACCACAACGGCACACAACCACAGCAGTTCAGACATACAGAAAAAAGCAAAAAGGCGGAGCACCGGGTGTCGATCGTGACAGGAAGGGGATGCAGCAGGTGTGACAGGTAGGGGGGTTTCCGGTGAAGAAGGGTCTTGTGGATGAGGATAAGCCAGTGAATATTACGACGGGTGTGAAGTGAGGGACGAGTGTGCCCTTACATGCAGATCTATATATCGTGTCACCAAAATCAAGCGTGGCAAAACAGATCAGTCAGTGGACATTTGCTTTCTAGGTCTATTTTAAGATTTCACGTCACGTCTGTCTTTGAAGCAGAAAGCAGTGGTGTAGGGAAGGGCCTGCTGTGCAGAAGAACATCCTGCACTCCCCCTCACAGCAGACCAGGAGAGGCTCTGCTAAGGCCTGCCTCCGACAACCACTTATCGAATTAGCCGACGCCGGGAACACAGACCAGAGGGATGAGACGAGGCACCATGCCACCCAGATGCCATCTGTTATCCTGGGCATGGGGGGGCACACCGTGGGGGATGGGCACTCCAACACAGGCTGCACATTTCTGCTTCTCTCTCATTTATGTATGTTATATTCCGACAGGGCGGTGGTGAAGTCTCGGGAATATCTTCTTATATTCGTATTTTACAAGGCTGATTTTCTAGTATTTTTCCATGGTAGGTCAGATATTGATTTCCTATGTCCTATCTGTGTTGCATCGAAGCAGAAACTCCCGTTTCCCTCAGCTATGCCTTGGAGACACATGTTCAAAGACTACTCTGTACAGTGAAGACTGTTTAGCATATCAACTCACATATGCTTGTTAATGTTAGACTTCAGCATGTATTCATTTCACTTGGCTTAGGGTAATGCCAGGGAGCAGAAAAACAGCTATACGCCCTTCAAAAACAGACCAAAGAAACACATTTTAAATTCTTGAGTTCAGACAGCTTATGAGAAGGAAGGGGGAGACTCATTCTAGGTAGTCTGGGCCTTTGCTGCACTGTGTCTGATATTGGACCCATCAAACAACTGTCTGTCCAGAAGGTCCATCAGAGCGAGGAGTCTTACACAACACAATGTACGTCTCACCTCCAGGGTGATAAGGAGCGACCACTTAGCTCAGAACAGTCTTCTCAACCCAGAAACTCTCCCTCTCTAGTCTACTCTTTGTTCCGGCATCACAGAACACATCTGGCTTTACACTTTTCGGTTGAACAGGTCTACCACAAACCATCTCCTTCCAAATGGTTTCATATACAGTAATAAAGGCGTGGGTTTGCATCGGGTCCATAGGGACTAGTCACGACCAAAGATTGGGAAAGACACGATCGTCCCCACCAATATTGGTGGAAGAAAAAAAAAGCACAATATATTTGCTAAACTCATTTGTATTATTATCTATACCATGTTTGTCGCTCAGAAGTGAAAAATAAATTGCCCTCCCCTCCTACATGCCCTCGAGCCTGCAAGACAAGATTATATAATTTAAGTTAATTGGCTGAAGTTGCAGTCAGAAACACTTTGTGAATCGTGATTTGCGGAAAGAGTGCTGGAAGTTTGACACGTTAAGCTACTAAATACGCCAGGAAATAATAAGAGAGAGCTTTACAAAAGTGCATAGGTCACTGATCATAACGAGATATCCCCAACATTGCAGGTAGTCAAACATGAAGCATACATTGTGAAAAACCAAAAATAAGTGCCAAAGGGAAGTGTCATAAGAGCATGAAGTTAAACAAGTTACAATCAAACAAGATGGACCTGTGGAAAAAATTAAGCAACAATAAACTACTTCACAGCGAGTACAATACTTTTTTAGTGGTTAGGGCAGGGCAAGGCAAGGCAAGGTTAGTGCATGGCAAGGCAAGGCAAGGTTAGTGCATGGCAAGGCAAGGTTAGTGCATGGCAAGGCAAGGCAAGGTTAGTGCAAGGCAAGGCAAGGCAAGGTTAGTGCAAGGCAAGGCAAGGCAAGGCAAGGCAATGTTAGTGCAAGGCAAGGCAATGTTAGTGCAAGGCAATGTTAGTGCAAGGCAATGTTAGTGCAAGGCAATGTTAGTGCAAGGCAAGGCAAGGCAACGAGTCTGTGGAAAACCAGGGTAGATGAACTGTGCAGGGAACGGTAGATTGGTAACAGGTGTGCCTGGTTGGGAGGTGAACTGGAAGATGTGGAGTGGAGTGTTGGGGTATGTGACCTGGAACATAGACTGGACAGACAAAAAAACTGGACTGGACAACACAGAAATAACAAGCAGAGCATGTAACCTTGGCTTGTATTAAATCAATCCCTAGCGTCTGCAATCTTTGACCAGTGTGTTAGCAGCAGCTGGTCTTGTTGAAGCCAGAAGGATAAAGCTAACCTACCCACATAATAGGACCGTGTTAGTTTAGCCTAGTACCAGCAGGCTAGCAACTCAAAAGCGATATTAACTGGTAATAAGTAGGCCTATATGATCCCTTGGATAGTAATATGCTTATCCCTGTAATCTCGACCAATGTCAGCAGTCAACTAAGCATGGTTAGTGTCTGTATTAAATTGATGAATTACTGTGCAGAAAAAACAGCACCCTTAAGCTCCAGATGTAGAGCAGGTTGGTGATGAATCAACATCAGGGGTTCAGGTGAGAAGTTGAATTGTAAATTTTGGTAAAGATTGTATTAAATTGCAGTTTTTTAAGGGATGTTTAGACAATGTTACACATGAATGTTATCATTCACACTTATACTTGTAGATAGTAAAAATGTGCTATAAATTGGGATGCCCAAATGTATGCATCAGAGATGATTTGATTGCTCAGAAGTCCAGTACAGATGATGTAAGACTAGTGCAGCTGCATGAAACCTGAACCTACATATAAAATATTGAACAAACAAGTGTCCCTACCAAAGCTGAGACCAAACCTACGCCCTTGTACAGTAAATACAACCAGAGAAAAACCAAAAGAAGAAAAAATGCAATAATTCAAAGCACCCCCAGATGACTTGGTGGTGTTCGTGGAGGTTGGTGTTGGTGTGTGTGTGTGTGTGGTTGGTTGGTTGTAGAAACCACACAATCACAGACAGACCACCAACTTCTCAGTGAGGTCTCTCTTCTAATGGCCACTCCGGGAATATGATGGATGAACAACAAAACAGCATGCTCAGGCTCTCACACTCGCCTCTGATCATCCAGGGATGGACAGGCCACAATGACAGATGGCGGAGCACTGAGGGGGAAATCAATTAGAGCGACATAGGTGACAAACTGTAGCACAGTCACCCGACTGCCAAGTCATTCTGCTCACACTCTTGTCTTGGCCTGAGCTAGAGCTGGCTGCTCATCAATCGCAAAAAAAAAGTCAACATCCTTATCAAACAGACCATTACATGGAAGCAATTCGATTTCAGGTGGGAAGTTAAAAAACTCTGTTCAAAAATGCAATTAAATGCCGTTCAGAGCAATCAAGGAAAGGGAGTTCAATTGAAGGAGTAGATTGGGGGATTTGGAGTGAACACAGCACAGCTGGGATCATCAGTAGGCAGAGGACAGAGACAGTCGGAGGTGAGATCGGGAGACTCGGTGAGGTTGTGGTTTAATGACGACACACCAACAAGCACACCGACATGCACACATGCAGACATTCACACACAGACACCAACACTGTAGAAACCCAGTACACACATGCACAGTCGCCCACACTAAGCAGAGTCTTGTTATATCACTTCTGCAGTGTCAACTTCACAGCCTAACCTCTGACACACTAGACATGGCATTGCATCCAATAGTTGTTGCCAGCCAAAGATGACGCAAGTATGACAGAGAGAACAACTCACATGTTACCACACGCCCTGCCAAGCTCCGATGACAATAAAACCAGATGGGGGGTGAAACAGCAGGATCTGGATGACGGTATCCGATGCCCAGTCGCTCTGTCAGAAGAAGTATTAAGGATAAAGTCCTTGACATTAATCTGCTGGTATTACATTCAGAGCACTTACAGCCAAGATAAAAAGGACCTGCACACATATTTCTTTTGATGCTACTATGTAGCACTGTAGCTACTGTATGAAAGAGAAAAACAATAGTTTTCTTTGCCCAATACTAGTAGTATTGTAGGAAGCTACCTTCTGTTCTGTGAGTTATTTTCTCTAATGGTGTCATACAGCACCACGTTGTAGGCTACACTAATCATTAAATGTGTTGAAACCTAGTTCTGGCATAGGACTCAGCAGGTGTGTCCAGTCTTAAGGCTGATACGCACGCAATCAACTACAGGTGTGTTTTGTTCATTAAAACTAATAAGGCTACATTTGCGCTGCTTGCTTTCATGGCCACACATCATGCTCTTCTCACATCGATGTGCAAATTGCAGCCACACACCACCATCGCTCGTTTGTATCTTTGTACTATTCCTGTCCGCTATTGATCCCATATTCTACCTGATTTGTTACTGTCTTATCTGCTTAACCTTTATACAACCATTCCACACAAATCTAAAACTATTTACATTGCATGGTTAAATCAATACGTGCGTGTTCTGACTGAACTGAACTTCAAAAAACACAACAGAGAGTAACCTAAGTTTGCTCCAGAAGTTGCCTACGTTTATCTATCTGTGATGGTTTGAACATGACAACCATCACCCCTGCATCATGAGTTGTCGACGTCCAAGCTCACAGGCTTCAGTGCTGCTGCTGGCATGAGAGGGGAATTATGGACTGGTAGCTCCATCTGTGTGCTGAACTAGAAAACTAACAACGAACGACTGCGTCCAAAGATGCTTTGCCCCTGTTGTTATCTCTGCTAAGGTTACCGACTGCGCGCGCTTACCTCGACTCACTCGACTCCAGTCACTCAGCCGCGACATTTACCGTGCGCCTCTGCCATAGGCGTTAATCAACAGACATTCAGTGAATACATGCATTTTCTTCGTAGTTGTTTTATTTTTCTTCTACTGGGTCTGTTTTTGAAGGACTATTTGTAAGATGGAATATTATCAAATACTTCTCAGTTTCAGAGGAAAACTCAAACATCAACGCTCTGTTTTAGTTCATTCCGACTGAGCAGAACTTAGACTGCGGAACAGGTGTGAGGACAGATCCAATGTTTAAAAATGTCTTTAAGATTCACTATTTTGGATTCGATTTATCGACAAATTCAACTTTAAGCTGATTTTACATCAATTTGCAGGTAAGGAAAATCAATATTTGTCAGATAAATGTTTTTAGGTATATAAATATGTATTATGGTTTTAGCCTACTTAACTAATTGTTATACCCTCATAACCAAAAGTGATAATGTATTTGATATATGGCATAACTGTCAACCTGCAATGGTCAACCATATAGAATAGATTGAAATATGAATATGATATAACTAGCCTAGGCGTAATGAAACAATTTAAGAATGTTCCTATATGTTTAATAAATAAAATAAAAAACTGCAGTTAATTTCCCACTTCATATGAGTACATCGTGTGGCTTCATGTGACTAGCCTTTCATCTCATGTATAATTAATTTAATAAAAACTCCACATGTTGTAACTGTCAGGGCCATACCTCATTTAAATATGTTGTGGATCTTTTAGTGAAATGATTCCAGTGCCTGGCCTGTTTCAGAGAGGGCTACCGATGAGGAACTGCCAGCCTAGGGGCTGCAGCCTCAGTGACTTACATGTTCATCTTCTCCCTCAGATTTGCCACTGCTGTATTAAATCCAAACCGCAGCCTGGAGCATGTCAGAGCCTATGCAGATGGATTTATGTGGCGATATTTTCCATCGTATAATTGGTCTTGAATCAGGGGTATATAAGATACAAGCAAGATCAACTGGTGTAGAAGCAGGATTTTTCCAATCAATAATTCCTCTCCAGTGACAGGTTTGGTATGCCAGGGACACAGTTCTTCTTGTGTTGTCCTGGGTGACACAGCATATGTCCACCATTGCAAGGTATTGTGTTGACCTTTCTGGAGTGTCTTTGTCACTATGTGCACTGTACACCACAAACGTTGCATTGGTTGTGCTCTATTTGGTTTGGCAGATACAGTATTAGGACACGGGTGTCCATTTCAGCATTCTTACATTATATGTTTTTCAGTGTTTAATCACTGTGATTGTCGCTTCATGTAGGTACGTCACAGAGACACATATTGTTTGCCTCCTGCTACCCAACCAGGTTCTGATCACATGTGTTACCTGCCTCTTGAACATCATGAGCATGAGCAACCTGTCCAGACGGGCTCTTCTCATCCTGCCGAAGGAGGAGGTGACAAAGTGACTTTGTTAAACAGGGTTATGATATTGACAGTACCGCAGGTCGTCAGGTCCTCACTCCTGGCGGGCGTCGGCAACGACAAGCTCTTCAATCTGCCTGTGTCACACCTCACAAGCCTGTTGTGCTGTCTTCCAATTACTTAGGCATGATTCATTTACATCTGGGTCCCACCCCCTAATAAATACAAAGTTTACCAACACCGGAGAGTCATTCTGGGAAACCTTTGGCTGTTATTTGAGAGTGTGAGGGAAAGGGCAGGGAGCTCCCACGACTGGAGAGATTTTGGTGACTGATTTCCCAGGTGACCTGTACTGCAGTCACAGCACAACTGCAGATAAGCCACGACTAAAACCGTTACATATTCAAAACCAGAGGGATTTCAGAACAGGGGGGAGGGGGCGATGTGCCGTCTTCTTGCGCACACCAATTCCATGAGCCTAAACTTGTAATCCACTCTTTAATTAGCTGTAAGATAACCCTCTTTGTCTCTAACGTGGCCCTGAGTTGATAGATGGCACAGGTTGACGCCTGCTCCTTGTTCTGGATCCAGCTCTCCCAGGGCTTGGGGCAGATGAACCCAGAGGTTGATGTCTGGTAGACATGCTGTGGGCTCCCACTCTGTGGGCACCTCTGGGAATTGAATCTTATCCCAGCGTGAGGTTATTGAACAGGCTACATATTAGGACGGGGTAATTATATACCAAACTCGATAGCAGCAAGCCTGTCCAACTTGCACTGCACTGTACTTCAAAACGACACATTAGCAGTTATGGTGAAATTGAACAGACGTCATTACGTCAAAATATATCCAATTTGCAGCTTTCTTGCAGAATCTCTGCGGAGAGGGTTGGGCTTTGGAAGGTGAAGTAATGACCTCAATATCTGGAGAGAGGATTAACGACGGGGAACATTACCCACATAGCTCATTGTCAGACAATGTCTGTATTTACATGATGAAGCTTTATTAACACCATGGGCTGATTCATGGCAATATGTCACACACACTATACTGTATGAAGGTTGTGATATTAACTATATTGTCCTATGCTGTGTATTTTTCTTACTACTTTTTACAGGCGGAAGGTGATATTGACGTTCCTGATCAGAGAAGGCAGAGAGAGAGAGAGAGAGAGAGAGAGAGGGAGGGAGGGGGAGAAAGAGAACGTGAGACAGAGGAAGACAAATTCAGCCAAGATGGACTCCTGGGTCTTCCCCTCCTCGCCCCCCAACCTGTCCGAGCCGCTGATGTACGACGGCTTCAACGACTCGGACCCCCCGGGGAACTACACGGACCACACCTTCAACCACACCAGCACGGTAGTCATCACCTTCCTGTACTTCATGGTGTGTGCCGTGGGGCTCGGCGGCAACGCCCTGGTCATCTACGTGATCCTCCGCTACGCCAAGATGAAGACCGTCACCAACATCTACATCCTGAACCTGGCCGTGGCCGACGTGCTCTTCATGATGGGCCTCCCCTTCATCGCCATCCAGCTGGCCCTGGTCCACTGGCCCTTCGGCTCGGTCATCTGCCGCGTGGTCATGACGGTGGACTCCCTCAACCAGTTCACCTCCATCTTCTGCCTCATGGTCATGTCCATCGACCGCTATCTGGCCGTGGTCCACCCCATCAGGTCCACCAAGTGGCGCAAGCCGCGCATGGCCAAGACCATCAACCTGACGGTGTGGGGCGTGTCCCTGCTGGTCAACCTGCCCATCGTGATCTACAGCGGCCTGATCACCAAGCACGACGGCTGCTTCTGCACCATCGTGTGGCCCGAGCCGCAGGAGGCCTACTACACGGCCTTCATGTTCTACACCTTCGTCCTGGGCTTCTTCCTGCCCCTGCTGGTCATCTGCCTCTGCTACCTGCTCATCATCATCAAGGTCAAGTCGTCGGGGCCTCCGCGTGGGCTCCACCAAGAGGAAGCGCTCGGAGAGGAAGGTGACCCGCATGGTGTCCATCGTGGTGGCCGTGTTCGTCTTCTGCTGGCTGCCCTTCTACGTGTTCAACGTCACCTCGGTGACGGGCACCATCAGCACCACGCCGGTGCTGAGGAGCACCTTCGCTTTCGTGGTGGTGCTGGGCTACGCCAACTCGTGCGCCAACCCCATCCTGTACGCCTTCCTGTCGGAGAACTTCAAGAAGAGCTTCCAGAACGTCCTCTGCCTGAAGCAGGTGGGCGGGCTGGACGAGATCGAGCGCAGCGACAGCAGGCACGACAAGTCGCGGATGATGAGCGACCCCACGGAGACTCAGAGCACGCTGCTGAACGGAGATCTGCAGACCAGCATCTGAGGAGGCCGGGGAGCGCTCCTCCGTTCGCCCCTCGCGAGCTCACGGAACGTGCCGGCGCAAAGCAGAGGCGACGCCTTTGATCTTCACACTCCTGCGCGCTCTTTCACACGTACAGTACACACGCACACACTCCCGCACTCGCAAACACTTAGAGATACATACACACATACAGGACACAGACAAACTATACGCACACGAACTCACACACATGTGGGATAGTTCATCCATTTAATTTGGTCTTTCTGTGAACTCACACCATGGACAGAATGCTTTGGGCATACCGAACCACAGTACTGCAACGCAAGGCCCTGTTGTCAACTGCGATTGGAAAAGAAGATTTAGTCAAGGAGGATAAAACCTTTATCTTTGGAAATGAACTTGGATTGTTTTCCATAAGCAAACGTGAAATGATTAGGGGATTCCTTCACTGTGATGTTCATAAATGACTCACTGTGAGCTGAACATGTTCTCATTGACAGTAGGATGAAGACTGGACCATAATGACACCGTCACCGCAAAGGATGCACCCTGTAGGTACTGAACTCAACGATCTCAGAGCCATGCACATACACACATAACATTACACACGCACACACATACACGCACACACACACACGAGTGTGCTCAGAAATTGGCTTCTGACATAAGTGGAAAAGAACACAATGTTACTGTACTTGACCTTAATGTTTAATGCTTTACGTAGCATGACCTAATGAATGTGAATGAGTGAACCTTCAGCCGGTCGCTCACAAATGAGCTGAGTGAGAGAGTGATTGATTATCTACTGTAAACAGTTTCATACATGATGGTGTCTGATCTACATCCATCCCCTGATTACCTGTCAGATATAAGAAGATAGCTCATTTACTTTCACTGAAGTATACCTGTAAGATAGAGAATGCTATCTCATTGTGGGATGGTATTGCCATGGTATCGACCAGGCTGATGACTAACCAATCTGCTGCTAGACTGTATGAGTTGGGGCTTGATTGCATCCTATCGTCATGTCAGAGTTATGTGTTCTGTTAAGCAACGTAGATGTATTACATTCTGTATAGGATGATGCATTCATTCACAATGCTTAGGCCCAGTTTAAAATGTGTTTTATGAATTCCTTGACGTCTAAAATTATTATTTTGTATTGGATGTATGACTTATTTGTGTTTGCTACTAATATATTTTCGCTACTGAATACTGCCAGTATCCTCTCAGACCCTGTACGTACGTACGGCACACAAAGTACGGTAACAGTGAGGGGCCAAGGTACGCCACACAGCAGTCCTGCGTGCTTGTAACTGTAGATAAACAGCTGAGCTACACGCTACCGTTTTCAGATCTCCTGCAATGCAAAGTGCAGACATCCTTAACGTATGAACACTTTTCCTTGCATATGAGTATATACATTTAAGTACATAAACCATGTGACACGACCCCCACTCTGACCTGCAGGCATACGGAGCAGTGCCCCCTAGATGTGGGGTGTCTTACCTGCAGCCAGAGAGATGTGAATTTGAGAAGGGCTAGAACACATACCCCTATGTGGGCTTCAGTGTTCCTTCAAATCCCCATCATGGCTCCATTCAGTCCATCATGACTCTTATGACTCTCCCTGGATCTCTCCAGGAGAGCCTGGCCAGCTGGCCTGGTGGAGTGGGGTGCAGGATACTCTGTACAGTTAAGAGTCAAAGGCTTGCGTTTGTGGGTGGGATGTTATACCCATGGACAGTCATGGATCTGATGTGCCTTTGACCCTGTGCTGGCCCTCCAGACACACCCTCCTCGTGTGTGTGTGTCCCATGAACAAGCCCCTTTAGGGCCAGTTCTGTGAAGAGTGCCCAATCGTGACTCATCACTGATTACACATACTATTTCCAGAAAAGAAAGAAAAGAGAGAGAAAAAAAAAGCCTTTCCTGCGTGTACATAGAATTTTGCCCCAAGACTGTAATTAGCACATAATTATCCTCAAACTGACCTCTCCAAATAGTCATTACAAAGATAATGAGAGCATAACTCTAAGGTAACAGATAATGGATGAAAACATTTGGGAGAAATAATAACATAGCCAACAGTAGAAAACAAGAAATATATTTAGATATATACACTTCATTTACATCTACACTCTGACTTTTAGGATGAAATGGGACCAGTCTCCAAAGGCATAACGACAGTCAACATATGTGTTTAAACATTATAGCTTTGTGTAAAGTCACCCCATTCTCAGCCAAACAGCCTCCTTAATAGTAGCAGGCATTGCAGCACGTTAAAATACAGCCGCAACATTGTTGACATGAATGCAGGTAGGAAGCTACATCAATGGGCTTAAAGCGTTGTAGTAGGAGTAGGCTATAGCTACCATTCTGGCTCAGCCATTCTGCTCATAAGACTGTACTGTATTCTTTCTTTTCCCCAATTGTTCCCAAGCCAAAAAAAAAGATATATATATTTTATTGTTTCTGTTTGTGTGTATATTTTGCTATATGTATTGCTTTTGTAAATGAACTGTTATGATACAAATTAGGTTTGCTCATTAAATACACTGCGTCATCCTTGTTTGTTTGTCCTCTTCTGATCCGGGGAAAGCAATGGAGGGTGCGGTGTAGAATAAAAACCAGTGCCTCTTTTTTCAAGTCGGTGAGTGCCCCCTTGTGGTAAATATATGCCATTAACACTTTCCACTCGTTCATGGGCTTCTAGCCTTGGAAGCTGAAGTGCTCCAGTTTCTGACGTGACACAAATTCAGCGAACTTAAACTTTGAATGCTCAAAAATGAAAACTGTGTATGTGTAGATGTAATATAACATACATATAGGTACCTCTTGATAGTTGCTACAACGACCTACACATTTGCAAATCATGTCACTAGGCTTTCCAACCCTGCCCCTTCAGATCTATCCTCCTGCAGGTGTTCACTCCAAGCCCAGCTGTAACATAACTACTTACTGGCAAACTGAAATGACTAGAATGGGCTTGGAACTAGAAATGTAAACCCAACGGCAAGTCAGCTGTCCAGGAACACAGCTGGACAGCCTTGGCATGTCAGATCAGACGTTTTCAAAGAGCTCCACAGCCTCCGCGCTCTTTGTTGCTCTTATATAACAGCTGTCCTGTGAGACAGAGGACGCCCCGCAGCAGCAGCAGAAAAGACCCACACGGAGAGAACATGTTCCAGTTTTTTGTTCCGAGTTTATTCACTGAAACTGACAATGAAGGTCTGCTCGTCCTTTAAGGTTTCAGCTGAGCCCCTGAATGTCCTCGGTGGCGTCTCTGTCGGCGCCGACATACATCAAAAGCCTCGGTGCCGCCATTCTAAGTGTGGGATTTAACGTCACACAGTTATCCCCCCTTCCCCTCCCTCATCCCCTCCCCTCTGGCCCAGAGTTCCATAAAGAGTTGTTTCGGCAGCAGACCAGAAGAGGAGCTGTATGCTCTGGGTTGACCTCACCTTGACAAGCAGGGGAACACCACCAGGTGAGATCCAGAACCCTTCCACCTGATCGGTCCCGGCCATCAGCTAAACATGAGTGAACATTTCCCTTCGCTTTTTATTCTTTTTTATGTTTATTTATTGTTTTACTCCCCACAAATGTTTGTTATTTATTTCACTTTCTTTACATAGACAACATATGTGATATTCAGACATAACCCCGGTGTTTGTAAATATGATATATTCGGTCCTGTTTTCAGGAGACGGTATACTGATTGAACGGAGCGCTGGAGAGGCGACCTCACTGCACCCCTGCTGCTGCCCCGAGGGACGCCATGCGTTGCCATGGTTAGCGGAACACTGACAGATTCAAACCCGGGATGCGGTTGACAGAGCCCCCCCCCTCGTACGTGCAATATCTCTCCCTCGTCCAATCACACCCCCTCGCCCCTTGCTCCCTCCCCCACACCGCTGTCACTACAGCACGCTGATCACGGTGGACAGAAGAAGCCCCAGTGTGTGAGTGCCCCGAGCACTGCAGGCTGAGCTCAGACAGCTGTAAGACTAGGGAGGCCCCTCAGGAGGGCCGCGGCATTGCAACAGGGAGTCGGAGGTGTTGGCTGTGCGGCTGGCAGCGTTGTGAGAGAGGGGGGTGGGGGGAGGGGTGGTGAGTGACTGGGAATGAACGGCACTGCAGTCGACAGCATCTCCGTAATGCCCCACAACACCTACAGTTCAACGTGGAGATTTTTTTTGTCTTTTTTTCTACAACCATCCAGAGTGAGCCAATTTAATTACCACCATTACCATCATCATTATTATACCGACATTTCCACAATAATAAAGAATAATACGGGCAAAAACGTGTTCAGTACCATGACAGCAAGGACATGACTGCACTGCAACAACAACAAAAAATGAACAAAAAAATAAAAGAACATGGACACAAACAAGAATTCAATGAATTGCTAAAAAAATAGATATTCCCATATTCCCTGCCCTCAACCAAGAGGACACGGTGCCAGAACATGGTGGAACGTGGGCACGCTCAGGTCCAATCCCAGTCCACTTCGTTTCCATGGTAGCGCTTCCTCGGCCAGCAGCATGGATGGTGTCTGTCTCCGCTCTGCCTAGGTGCCGATTCTCCTCTTTTGAAAAATATAGATGTATACTAGATTCATACGGTATTCCTAACTAAATTCACAAATGATAAGAATCATAACCATATCTTAAAAAAAAATCCTTGCAAAGTTTATAATACCATACTTTTTACGTTTTGTATATATTTTTTTCATTTCATTCTTTTTTATGTGTTTTTTTTTGCATTCAGTTCCATATGCATATGACAACAAACGGTCCCTCCTCCATGGTGACTTGGTAAACGCTCAGTCAGCTGATACCAGAGCACCATGGAAGGGGGGGGGGAGAGAGAAAATACAGGTAAAAAATGAAAAGCTAATCTCAATACAATACTGTAGTTACAGTCCTCATGTGCCCACGCCACTGAACTGTCAATCACTCACTCTCAGGGAGGAGGGGGGGGAGGCCGGGAGGGAGGCTCCTATGCCCCGCCCCCCTCCCATGCCCCGCCCCCCTCCCATGCCCCCCTCCACTGCTTCCCTCTTCTTCCTCCCGTCCCTCTTTTACAGCTTTGTCAAGTAGATGCCCGGTAGCTCAGTGCTGTGTTTGAACGTTTGCATGATTCAGTCTGGTTGTCCTCCCTGGTCCATGCAGGGCAGACAGGTGTGCAGAGTTTCAGGTAGGTTTGTGTCTTCGTCTGTCGTCCTCCGTCTCCCCCCCCCCTCCCTCCCTCTCCCCCTCACCTCTCTCCAGTTAGAAGGTTTCTTCCTCTATCGGGATCTGCTTAGGCTACTCGTATTCCAGGAACTGTTTGTGATAGAATAGGAGATACCTGCAGAGACACAAAGGGAAACACGGCTTTTAACACCGAGTCTGGGTCCCAGAGGTGTACTGACAGCCCAATGGTTACTCGCTCGGCCTATCGGTTTCCCTGCTCCGTATATACCTGTGCCGGCCAATCAGACGCAGCGTGAGCCGCTGCTCGGGTTAGGTGTGTGACTCCCGAGGACTTTCTGAACCGTTTGACACGAGGGAAATGCACTCAGGTCTGACTGATTACCGGAATGAATGAATGAATAACACGTGTCTTCCTCCTCACCCTTCACTGTCCAGCACGTCCTTGATGCTGGCCTTGGTGATGATGGCGTCGTCACACTTGAACCACTGGTCCTTGTGCTGCCGGATGAAGCTGGTGTAATGGCCGCTCTCTAGGGTGCCCTGGTGGTTCACCACCGCGAACAAGGAATACCTGAAAACCACGAGCGGGCGGGCACAGACACAGACACACAGTTACAAAACAAGTAGTGCTGTCGCTTGTGGAGGGCTGGTGAGTGTACTGGTGAGTGTACTGGTGAGCGTACTGGTGAGCGTACTGGTGGGTGTACTGGTGAGTGTTCTGGTGAGTGTACTGGTGAGCGTACTGGTGGGTGTACTGGTGAGCATACTGGTGAGTGTACTGGTGAGTGTACTGGTGAGTGTACTGGTAAGTGTACTGGTGAGTGTACTGGTGAGTGTACTGGTGAGTGTACTGGTGAGCGTACTGGTGAGCGTACTGGTGAGCGTACTGGTGGGTGTACTGGTGAGCGTACTGGTGAGCGTACTGGTGGGTGTACTGGTGAGCGTACTGGTGAGTGTACTGGTGAGTGTTCTGGTAAACTCCTGCCACAGTGAGGGCCACAGAGGATAAGCGCTAAGCAGCTTCTAATGGGCCCGACAGCCAATTCATTTCAGGACGGTCTCCAAACGATGACGAATGTCATTAGCGGCTGCCTCTGCCAAACGGCCGCCAATTACATCATCATTCATCTATTAATTCTCTCTCCTACCCCTCCTCCCATTTCTCTTCGAAGTGAAAAGGTGCAGAAGGAATATGAATTCAAAAAGCCATACCTATTTAAATAACACACTATTTCAGTGGATTCGATCGGTGGTGGAGGAAAGGGGTACTTACTTATTGTCGTTGTTCAACACGTCTACCGTTTGCTGATACTGGCCGTTCATCCTGCTCTCTTTACTGTGGGGAACACAGAGACACGTCGCGTTAGGACCGGAGCCTCGTCCATCTCTGTCACGGAGCAGCGACGCCACAGGGGCCGCAACTCTCCACATGTCCACTAGGTGGAGGCAGCGCGTCGCGGAGAGAATCGAGGGCCTAGCGCCGGTTCTTTACGAGGGGAGTGATGATCATCATTTGATGATCATCCATATCTAATGGATGCGGCACTGAGGCAGAGCTATAGCCCTGTCCCTGCACACACACAGAGACAGACAGACAGACAGATACTAGATAGGCTCAGACAGACAGACAGGACAGACAGGCAGACAGGACAGACAGACAGGCAGGCATGGGGACCACCAGGAGAGGCAGGGTACCCACCTGGAGGCCATGAAGGGGGTCATGTCCAGCTCCAGAGGGAAGGACACGTAGGTGGTGATCTTCCTCCGCAGCTTAGCAGAGTGTTCAAACCGCTATCGTCCAGCAGGAGAGGGGGAGGAGAGGGGAGGAGGGGGGGAGGAGAAGTAAGGGGTGAGAGACGGATGAGGGGAGGGAGGAGAGGAACATTTAGTGCCTTCAGTTAACATGCTGTTTCTCTGTGAGAGGGGATTTACAGCAGAGAGACAGGTGTGACTTGACTCCTGTGTTCAGACAGACGTTTAGACAGTAACCCGTGGTTACGGCCGGGCGTGGAGACATCTAAGAACCTACCATCCCAGCATTTCTATGAATAGCATTAATGGCTTAGGTAGAGCATTACTAAAACATGCTGTCATTCAAACCTTATCCCAGTCTCTCTAGGGAGAGAGGGAGGGTGTGTGTGTGTGTGTGTGTGTGTGTGTGTGTGAGTGTCTGTGTGAGTGTGTGTGTGAGTGAGAGTGTCTCTCTGCCGCAAGAGCTTAGGGAATTCCCTTTCATTGTCGCACACACAACATTTGATACCGGAGGCTATTTCCATTCAAACTCCCATCTTCAGCTGAACCCAAGCATCTCCTTCCCCCCCCCCTCCCCCCCCCCTTCCTAGGTGAGCGTCTAGCAGGTGCACCTGTCACCGCTGACGACACACACCATCGCTCGTCAGCGGAAACACCCAATCACGGCGCGGGGCGCTGGCGGGCTCGGGGCTCACTTTGAGGTGGAAACACGCCACGATGGGGAGCTTCTTCATAGTCAGCTGTTTGGTGGATTCCTGGTAACTATGGCAACCGCCGCACTTGATTTTGGCACTGCTTCCTAGATGCTCTGGCCGGGTGAACCTGCGGCGAGCGGAGAGAGAGGGGGAGGGAGGAGGAGGAGAGAGAAACAGGAAGGTGGAATAGAAAGCAAATCATGAAATTGTTTTGTTACGTGTTCAGGTTAAAAAAAAACCTGTTTATATATATCTATATATACGTTTCCAGTCACATGGCACTAACGGATGTTTGTGTCAATCTGTTTTTACATAGACAGGACTAATCCTTAGGTGCCAAGGTGGGAGCTCGGCCATATGTGGCTGGGAGCTACTGTGGGAAAGGAGAGCGAAAGGCTGCTGCTGTGTGATGGTCGGTGAGGTCTGAACCACAGCCCTGCCGAAACACACACGCGCGCGCATCACCACGGCAACAGGACCGACTCAACCCTGTGCCTTTAAGAGAAGTGCTGCAGCAACCAGGGTGTGAGTAGGGCTGCAGCACAAATAGATACGAGGAGAGAGAGAGAGAGAGAGAGAGAGAGAGAGCGAGAGACGGACAAAAAGAGAGAGTGGGGGAAGAGAGAGAGGGAGGAAGAGAGAGAGGGGGGAAGAGAGGGGGGGGGGAAGAGAGAGAGGTGGGGAAGAGCGAGGAATGAAGAATAAGGGGAGGAGAAAGATAAGGAAGAGAGGGGAGGTGACAGGTCAGCTCCAGCAGTCTGAGCGTGGAGACAGACATGGAGAAAGACATGGGAGATGGAAGGATAAACACACCTGTGGACACAACGGTGGACAATAGGAGGAGGAGAGAGGGAGGGCTGGGGAAGGGAGCGATGCCAAAGTAGCAATAGTATAGAAAGAGCGAGAGAGTAAAAGAGAGACAAAGAGTAACAGTAACAGCAGACTGCACCCTCCCCCGGAGGGACCAGCAGCATTGTAGCCGAGTGGACGAGTAGAGGTGTGACTGTCTGCGTGTGGGGAAGGGAGAGTGTGTGTGTGTGTGTGTGTGTGCGTTAGTGAGAGGGAGAGTGTGTAAGTGTTTTTCCTCGAGAGTGTGTGTGTTTCCATGAGAGAGAAAAAAGAGAGAAAAAGAGTGCGTGTTTATGTGTTTGTGTGAGAGAGAGAGAGTGTGTGTGTGTGTTTGAGTGATCGAAAGAGAGTGTGTGTTTAAGTGTGTGTGTTACCTGCGCAGACAGTCTGTGAGGGTGGTGGCCCCCAGCAGGGTTAGGGTTAGAGAGAGAGAGAGAGTGTGTGTGTGTGTGTGTGTGTGTTACCTGCGCAGACAGTCTGTGAGGGTGGTGGCCCCCAGCAGGGTTAGGGTTAGAGAGAGAGAGAGTGTGTGTGTGTGTGTGTGTTACCTGCGCAGACAGTCTGTGAGGGTGGTGGCCCCCAGCAGGGTTAGGGTTAGAGAGAGAGAGAGTGTGTGTGTGTGTGTGTGTGTGTGTGTGTGTGTTACCTGCGCAGACAGTCTGTGAGGGTGGTGGCCCCCAGCAGG
Source organism: Mallotus villosus (assembly GCA_903064625.1). Classification (NCBI taxonomy): domain Eukaryota; kingdom Metazoa; phylum Chordata; class Actinopteri; order Osmeriformes; family Salangidae; genus Mallotus; species Mallotus villosus. Next base: position 339,332 of record CAEFZP010002249.1, read on the forward strand.
GTTAGGGTTAGAGAGAGAGAGTGTGTGTGTGTGTGTGTTACCTGCGCAGACAGTCTGTGAGGGTGGTGGCCCCCAGCAGGGTTAGGGTTAGAGAGAGAGAGAGAGTGTGTGTGTGTGTTACCTGCGCAGACAGTCTGTGAGGGTGGTGGCCCCCCAGCAGGGTTAGGGTTAGAGAGAGAGAGAGTGTGTGTGTGTGTGTGTTACCTGCGCAGACAGTCTGTGAGGGTGGTGGCCCCCAGCAGGGTTAGGGTTAGAGAGAGAGTGTGTGTGTGTGTGTTACCTGCGCAGACAGTCTGTGAGGGTGGTGGCCCCCAGCAGGTGGCTCTCCCCGTTGACAGAGCTGCCGTCTCCCCCGGGGCTGAGCGGCCAGAAGGGCGTGGAGGAGCCCGGCAGGTCCAGACTGATGTCCCAGAACGGGTCTATCGTCGTGGAAACGCCACTGCAAACGGACAAGAGAGGACACGCGTTCACGCGAGTGCAGGGAGGCGTGTGTGTGTGTGTGTGTGTGTGCACTGTTCCCTTCCCCCATGTCCCATTCAATCAACCGGTCCATCAGAGAAACATGCATACGGCCTGCGCGCACGACTTTGCTTTCAGGACACACACACACACACACTCCTATGCATTCCCACAGTGTTGATGAGATGAGTCATTGTGCTGCAGTGTGAACTGTGACCAGCAGGGGGCAGATGAGGCTGTAGGCCGGGGAGAAGGGCGGCCCCGCCTGCAGAGCTCTACCTCAGACTGCAGGAATCAACAAGGAAGACAGACTTGTAACCTGGACCGACGTGACACACAGCTAGGCCTTAATGAGACGGGTCTTTCACTCCAAAGCGCCTTTCCATGACCAACAAAAAAAAGTGTATATGTTGTTTTATAATCCTAGTGTAGCAGGCTTAAGCTAGCCCCAGAGCTGTATGGTTAGAGCAAGCCTCCTAGGGTCGTAGCTTGCTCGTGTGCTAGCCTGCTAGCGTGCTAACCTGCTAGTGTGCTAGCCTGCTAGTGTGCTAGCGTGCTAACCTGCTAGTGTGCTAGCCTGATAAGAGTGCTAGGCTGGGCCCGTGCGCTGCGCTGCAGTCTGGCTGGGCTAATGTGACAGGACAGCTCTGTGAAATGCGGCAGCACAACAGTCTAGACAGCCACCTCCCTCCCTCCCGCTCCACAGGGACCCTCGCAGGGAGCGCTGGACTGGGGGAGGACGCAGCCCGTGGCTGGGCTAGCTGGCACGCTCTCCGAAGGGGAGAGGGCTGTGGGTGTGTGTGTGTGGGTGGGTGGGTGGAGGGCACGATGACTGGGGGAAGGGGTGGGGTGGGCTAGCGACTAGGAAGGGAGCGTTGACGGCTGGGACGCCACATAGGGGTGGAGCTCTGTCAGGCCCCATGGACAGCAAATGTTAAATGTGGGATTGCTTTGGTGGTCTTGACACATGCAACCTTCACCTTCCACACACACTCTCTCTCTCTCTCTCTCTCTTACTGGCAGACTTGACAGGTGACGTCTGATTGCAGCCCCCCGGTGAAGATTTGGTCGATAATGCAGTTACAGTGGTTTGGATTGTTTGCCTTCTTCCCGTTGTCGTCTCCTAGAAAGAAAACACACACACACAGATTACACAGAGCTTCTCTTCATCACCCCTGAAGCCTCCTCTCTCTCTCTCTCTCTCTCTCTCTCTCCCCGTCTCACTCTGTGTTGCAGTAGAGCTTGTCTAATACGTATCAACCTCCGCGGGACACTCCAGCCAATCAGAGGCCTCCTTACTGGCAGGTCCCTCTATGAGTCAGCTTTGTCACTGCGCTGCAGCGAGCACATTATAATTCTCGACATAGCCCCGTAGTCCAGCGCTGGACTGTATTATCAGTCTCCTTCAGTACGTTTCCACTGAGGCGGACAGAGTGCATTGTGGGTAGACGCGAGAAGCATCTCCTGATCTGAGGTGGATCCCTTTTTCTCCATCCCCCCTCTCTGCCTCTCTCTCTCTGTCCGTCTGTCTTCACACACACACACACACACACACACACAGAGACCTCTCCTTCCCCTCTCCGTCGTTCTGCTCTCGTCCCCCTCTCACTCAGTCATGACACTTCTCAACACCCTCCGGCATTCTAAATGGGTCTCAAACAAAGTCAGAAACAAAGTCGTCGGGGCTCCAGGGACGCGCTCGGCCGCAGCTTCGCCCGTCTCCTCCCCGGGCCGGTCATCTTCACGGACACTTCCTCACGGAGGATACTAAAAACCCCCCCCTCCCTTCTCTGAGATGGGTCTGTGTAAGCAGCTAGTGTGTCGGAGGGCGGGCGGGCGGCGGCGGCGGGCCATGCTTACGGGTGGTGTCCCCCTTGCAGTGTCGGTGCAGCACGTCCAGCGCCGCGATGAGGAACTCGTGGGCGTCCTGCTGCTCGTAGCCGGCCAGGTGGCGTGCGTGGGTCCACACCAGGTGCAGCAGGCGGAAGGGAATGTGGGGCGAGCGGTGGCCCGAGTAGAACTGCAGAGCACACAGACAGACAGATAGACAGAGACCGTTATAGGCAGACCGAATACAACTGAAGAGGACAGACGGACGGGTTCGAGGCAGGGCTGTTATGAGGTCACAGAGACCCGCACTGAGAGAGACAGACAGTGAGACGGGTATGTGAGAGGATGGGGTTGCTAAGGGGACCGTTGGGTGAGACAGGCTCCAGGTGACGGGGGCAGGAATATCACCTGGGAGGAAGGAGAGGAGCAGAAACCCTGAACACCGGCCTCTCTGCACATGCCGGAGGAACCCTGCACCCCTCTCACACGCAACAACACGTCTCACACACACACACACACACACACATCACACCCTGCTCCTCTCTCTCTCTTATCCTCTCCCTTTGAAGACAGGGGGATTGAGACTTAATGAAACGCAGCACAAAATCTCTATCTTGTATCTTACAGGCTCTTTGGTGCTTCTGTACTGTTTGAAGGGGCCCAACATAGTGTGGCTTAAAAGGCTGTAAGAGAGGGAGGGGGAGATGGGGGGGGACGAGAGAGGTGGGAGATGTTAGAGAGAGAGAGATGGAGAGAGGGAGGAAAGAGAGGGGGAGATGGATACAGACGGAGGTGAAGAGAGGAGGAATGGAGAGGTGGAGAGAGCGGATGAAAGGCGAGTGTGGGAGGTGAAGAGAGGAGGAGAGGTAGGCAGAGCGTAAGAGAGACGCAGGGAAAGCGAGAGGATGAAATAAGGAGGAGATGGAGGCAGAGAGGGAGACCAAGCGGCCACAAGCAGGAGAGACGTGACTAGGACTGGAAGAGGGGGAAAGGATGCAGTAGTGTTCCATCCCGCGCGGTGAACACTGGCGTGTATACTTCCTGTGAACGTTCTAGCAACCCCCTTCCCCCATGTCTCAGTCAACACCCCTCTGGTTCAGAGGTGAATGGTAGCTTCCGCCCAGCGTTGCAGCTGAACGGTTGAGCACACTGAGGAGCGCGGGAAGAGGGCCGCGCTGCTATCAGAAGGAGCCCGACCCCACCGTCCACGACTCAACCTGTTCTAACAGGCCATCTGAAGCCCTACACACCGGGGGGGAGAAAGCGTGACAAAAAGCGATGGGGTGAGGAAAAAATGTAGAGAAAAAGACGAGCAAAAAAAAGAGAAAAAGATGGGTAAGTTGAGAGTTGTTGTAATATCCTGGGGGCGCCAAGGCTATTACACACAACAGGAAGGAACAGAGCGACGACGGGCCTCTTGAACATACGCATTTCACTCCCACAACCACCGCACGCGGCCACGCGCACACCCGACGAATCCGCATGAATTTGAGAGGCGATGCGTGAGAAGGCCAAGCGGTTGTGTGAAGGCTCCACAGAGCCCTTCTCCCCCTGAGCCAAGGGGCCTCGGTCGGCTCCTTCTCTCTCCTCCTCCCCCGGGAGGACAGTGAGTCAGTCTTCTGCAGTGCTGGACACCGAGGGCACACGCTCTGTGCAGGGCGAGGGGAGAGACCACTGAGCGTCGTCTGTTCTCCATCCATGTCGTCTCTGTGTCACCTCACCTCACCCCCCTCACCCCCCCCACACACACACCATGTCCTCTCTGTGCCACCTTACCCCCCCCCCACCACACACACACACACACACGTCGTCTCTGTGCCCTCCTCACCCCCCCCCACACACACACACACACCATGTCATCTCTGTGCCACCTTACCTCCCCCTCCTCACCCCCGACACACACACACCATGTTAGTCCCACATCACCCCATCTCCCCCCCCCGCCCCCCCGTCTTACCTCCTGAAAGAGTTGGGACATCTCACACACCAGACAGGAGTTGGATTGCATCTCGCACTTGTGCCTGTCGGACAGGAAGAAGTCCCTGAGCAGAGGGGTGTGTGTGAGGGCCTGGACGATGCAGTTCATGAAGCACGTGTTGCCCAGGTTGATCAGCCCTCGTAAACCTGCGTGGGCGAGCGGGGAGAGAGAGAGCGTGAGACACACCGAAAGGGAGCCAGAGGGGCTGAATGCCGAGGAGCTGGACCCCGGTCTGTTCCGTCAGCCGTTCACGCAGACCTGCAGAGCACTGACGACTCGGCAGTCTCTTCCCACGCCTCGGTCTCTGCCTCCACACACACACACGGGCAAGGCCTACCACCTGTGTGTAGGTGGGTGGGTGTGTGTGGGGGGGGGAGAAGGGGTTGAAGAATGTTGTGCAAAGCTTAAGCTGAGAGGAGGAGTCTGGGTGGTTCTGGTCTGGGTCCAGTTGGGCCTGGTTGAGTCTGCTTGGCCAGGGAGAGAGAGAGAGGGAGGGAGGGCAGGATCAGCCAGGGCTTAAACGCTCCAGACTGGCCCTGGTCCACTCTCCACCGCCCCCGGGGCCCAAGCAGCTGCTCGTGCTCCCAACCAGTCTGTTCCACTGGGGGGAGGGAGGGAGAGTGGGGGGGTGGGAGATAGAGGCGAGAAAGAAACAAGAGAAAAGAGGAAGAGAAAGGGCGAGTCTGCCTTGCTGTGTAGCGGTGCTGGGCGGGCAGAGCGGGGGGGGCCCTCCCTCTGCGTGTGGCTGGTGGGCTGCCTTGTCATGGTCATCACTCCAGTTGACCTTTGCCGACCCACTTACACGCATGAGTAACCCTCGACTATACAGGCACCCCACGGGCAGCGTCTGTAGACTGAGCACACGCGCGCACACACACACACTCCACGCACCAACTGACAGACACACACCACACACACACACACACACACTGGCCCATATTGAGGCCCAGTGAACGCGCACACACACACTGAAGCGGCCAGGGGCGGTTAGGGTTAGGGAGGCCCACCTATGGTGCAGTTTGTAGTGATTTTCCTCCGCTTTGGATTGTGTCGTAGCAGCTCCAGTTCTCTCTTCGTCGGCTCCCACGTAGTGTACTTCTCACCTATACCTGAAAACACACATCATCATCATCATCATCATCGAGGCAGCTTGTTGACATTAAAGCCATCATAGGAAGGTTTATAGGGGGGTACATAGGAAGGTACATAGGGAGGTACATAGGGAGGTTCATAGGGGGGTACATAGGGGGGTACATAGGGAGGTTCATAGGGAGGTTCATAGGGAGGTTCATAGGGAGGTTCATAGGGAGGTACATAGGGAGGTTCATAGGGAGGTTCATAGGGAGGTTCATAGGGAGGTTCATAGGGAGGTACATAGGGAGGTACATAGGGAGGTACATAGGGAGGTTCATAGGGAGGTTCATAGGGAGGTTCATAGGGAGGTTCATAGGGAGGTTCATAGGGAGGTTCATAGGGAGGTTCATAGGGAGGTACATAGGGAGGTTCATAGGGAGGTACATAGGAAGGTTCATAGGGAGGTTCATAGGGAGGTACATAGGAAGGTTCATTGGGGCACAAGCACGTCTCCTCACCTTGCAGTTTCCAGGCTTTTCTCTGTTCTTCTTTGGCAATCTGTTCCATGTCTTTGTCGTATATGTAGTCTTGACACACAAAACAATATATCCCCCCGTATAATAAGTCTATTGCTGAAAGGGGGAGAGAGACAGAGGGAGAGAGAGAACAAGTCAGAGATTCACAGTAATTAGAAATTGATTTTAATTTTCTTTGGCAGAACAATAGGTTGGGGTTCTATGTGTCCTGGTCTCATCCTGGATGATGTCACCAGGCCTGAAGACAAAACACTTTCTCTCTCCTGATTCATCCACTCAGACTCTTATTGATCTGGACTTTTGTCTTTCCAACTCATTGCTTCACACTGAACAATCGCCACAGATGGGAGTGGGCCGATTGGCTGTAAGGGGTGTCTGGGTGTGTGTGTGTTTGTGTGTGTGTGTGGTTGTGTCGTCCCATGTCCCCAACCATCTCCCCGCTGAAGCGTTCTCAACCAGCCAAGACCCCTCCATGTTCTCAAACTCCTTGGCAACAATACCTGGGTTCTGTTGCCGTGACAACCTATTTTTAGACCCGGCAGGACCTTGAACGTTTTAATACCAGAACCAAGATACCACTGCAAACAGAGTACGTCAACGAGCAACATACGAACGGCATGTGTGTGTGTGTGTGTGTTCTATTGCGTGAAGAAGTTACGTGACAATGAGTGTAAGCCAGATATATAATGTGAGCATATTTAAGCAACATTGTGAAAGTGTCTGTTGTTGTGAGAGAGAGAGAGAGAGAGAGAGAGAGAGAGAGAGAGAGAGAGAGAGAGAGAGCGATGAGGTAAAGTGGACAGATGGATGAAGAGGCAGAGAGGGGATGAGGAGAGGAAGAGTGAGATCGTGAGATCAGAGGGAGGAGAGAGAGAGAGGGAACAGCGTGGAAGCAGGGAAGGGGGGGAGAAGAGAGAGATAGGAGGGAGGGAAGGAAGGAAGAAGGAAGAAGAGATGGAGGAAGCCCTAACCTAGGCCTAAAAACGACGACACACAGGGGGCCTTGGGCAGCTGTACGGATGTGTGTATGTGTGTGTATCAGAGTGAGAGTGTGAGCCTAGGTGTGTGTGTGTGTCTTGCCGCAACCCATGCGACGTGACCCCTCAAACCCCGTCACACCCCTGCAGGAAGCTTAGCTCAACTCCCCCGCGCGGTGTTCTCCTAAGACAACACCGCGTCCCTCTTCCTCCCTCCCTCCGCCCACGCGGGGGTGGGATCATTAGCCCCCGAGGCCCCGCCTCCCCAGCTGAGCGGGATTACAAGTGTCTGTACTGGAGACGGAAGCAGCTTAGAACCACGACATCTGACACGCTCAGCCCTGCCTGCAAACGTTCCGGAAGCTGAGCTAGGACAGCCCTTCGTCTCTCTCTCTCTCTCTCCCTGCGTCTCCCTGTCTCTCTCTTTCCCTGCGTCTCTCTCTCTCTCCCTGCGTCTCCCTGAGTCTCTCTCTCTCTCCCCCCTGCGTCTCCCTGAGTCTCTCTCTCTCTCTCTCCTCCCTGCGTCTCCCTGAGTCTCTCTCTCTCTCCCTCCCTGCGTCTCCCTGAGTCTCTCTCTCTCTCTCTCTCTCTCTCTCTCTCTCTCTCCCTCCCTGCTCTCCCTGAGTCTCTCTCTCTCTCTCTCTCCCTGCGTGTCTCTCTCTCTCCCTGCGTCTCCCTGAGTCTCTCTCTCTCTCCCTCCCTGCGTCTCCCTGAGTCTCTCTCTCTCTCCTGCGTGTCTCTCTCTCCCTGCGTCTCCCTGAGTCTCTCTCTCTCTCTCTCCCTCCTGCGTCTCCCTGAGTCTCTCTCTCTCTCTCCCTCCCTGCGTCTCCCTGAGTCTCTCTCTCTCTCTCCCTGCGTGTCTCTCTCTCTCCCTGCGTCTCCCTGAGTCTCTCTCTCTCTCTCTCTCCCTCCCTGCGTCTCCCTGAGTCTCTCTCTCTCTCCCTCGTTCTCTCTCTCCTGCGTCTCCCTGAGTCTCCCTGAGTCTCTCTCTCTCTCTCTCTCCTCGCTCTCTCTCTCTCTCTCTCTCCCTGCATCTCCCTGAGTCTCTCTCTCTCTCTCCCTGCGTGTCTCTCTCTCTCCCTGCGTCTCCCTGAGTCTCCCTGAGTCTGTCTCTCTCTCCCTGCGTCTCCCTGAGTCTGTCTCTCTCTCCCTGCGTCTCCCTGAGTCTCTCTCTCTCTCTCTCTCTCCCTGCGTGTCTCTCTCTCTCCCTGCGTCTCCCTGAGTCTCTCTCGCTCTTCCTCTCGTGTGTGTTCGGGGGCCACGTCAGGTGAGGGGACATGGTGACCGGCTCATCCCAACCTTCCTTCTGTACGCCCGGAACGGTTTCTTATTAAAAACCGCCCGTAGCATCCGAGAACGGTCTGTTGACGTGTCTGCTGTTTATGTGTGTGTGTGTGTGTGTGTGTGTGTGTGTGTGTGTGTATTTAGGTATGCGTGCGTATGTTTACACGTGCGACTGTGTGCGTGCGTCATACCTAGGTTGTGGCGTTTGTTCTTGGCGTGCTCGTGGATGTGCTTCTTGGTGAAGCAGCCGAAGAAGACGCAGTAGAGGCAGGAGTGGAGGCGGTTCAGGTGGGCGCCGCACATGTGACAGATACACGACTTGGCCTGCAGGGGGCGAGAGAGAGGGGAGAGGTAGAGGGAGAGAGAGAGAGGTAGAGAGAGAGGGGAGGGAAAAGGAGAGGGAGAGTCAGTGAACAGGGAATCCATATTGACGACCCGTGGTGAAGTCAGGTTCCACAGCTCCCAGCAGGACAGGCCACGCCTCTCCTTTGCTGACTAGATCAGAGGCGGCGGGGTTGGGGCCTTAATATTCAGATGAAGAGACAAGAGAACACAGACAGAGAGGCTTTACCAGCCCCCATGTGGTTGGACATAAAGCAGTAGTCCGCTTTAACACACAAACACACGCTCGCTCGCTCGCTCGCTCGCTCCACATCTCCACACACACACACACTCTCTGTCCACACACACACACCATGTCCATGATTGGATTTCATGCATGGCAGGCCCACTGGGGTGTGAGAGTCTGTCTGACACACACTGACAGTGGCCTGGAGAGAGAGAGAGAGAGAGAGAGAGAGAGAGAGAGAGAGAGGAGAGAGAGAGAGAGAGGAGAGAGAGAGAGAGAGAGAGAGAGAGAGAGAGAGAGAGGGTGTGTAATTTGCTCGAATGCAATGCTCAGAGGTGACCGAGGGATTTGCACAACCATTTAGAATGCCTCACGTCTTTACCAAAGCTGCTAAAATGAGCTCTGCATGGCCCAGGGCCTGGGGAGCGCAGAGTAGGTGTGTGTGTGTGTGTGTGTGTGTGGAGGGAGCAGAAAGCAAAGGCCATAGCTTATCCATACGGCCTCCTTCTGACACATCCAGTCAGAGAGAGCATGAGAGACAGAGAGAGAGCATGAGAGAGAGAGAGAGCATGAGAGAGAGAGAGAGTGAGAGAGAGCGAGAGAGAGAGAGCAAAGGAGAAAGGAGGTGAGAAGATACAGAAGAAACAAAGAAAGATGTGAGGGCCGTTGTGGTCTAGGACAAAATATGACAGCGTCTATGGCCAAGCAGAGAGAAAGGGAGAGGGAGCAGACAGTCGAGGGGAGACTTCACAAGGGGGGAGGGGGGAAGAGAGAGAGACATAGAAAGAGAGAGAGAGACAGAGACAAAGAGAGGGGGAGTTTTCTAATCAAAGCCCATCAGGGTGCAGGCTTGTCATCATGACTCAGCCACTGGGCAGAGAGGCAGGGAGAGAGGCAGGGAGAGAGGCAGGGAGAGAGGCAGGGAGAGAGGCAGGGAGAGAGGGAGGGAGAGAGGCAGGGAGAGAGGAGGGCGAGCAGAGACGCGCAAGCCCAATCGAAAGAGGAAACAGTTGCACCACAACAATCATCCATTTAGGATGATTTCGGGTCCCCAAAAAAACCTGGCTACACACACCTGAGGTTACCTGCTGTGTGCCCCAGCCAAAGGACACTAGGCATCTGGTGAACAGGCTGGGACACAATGGGAAAACCTGACACCACCACACACACACACACACACACACGTAGAAAGAAGTGAAACTGAGAGGGTGACACTCTTTATGACTGTACTAGTACATCGTGCGTGTGCGACTGTGCGTGCGCGACACGCCGTCTGGTCTGTGGGAACACGAGGAAGCCTTCACAGTGAATCACAACCGAAGGGCCTTCGTGTGGAGGGGCCGCGCGTTTCACCGCATCGCACCGACGGGCAGGGAGCGCTCGGTCAGGGATCGACCCGGTCAGGTGATCGACCACGTCGTGATCGACCACGCTGCGCCCCGACCACCCAGGACGGATGGGATCCGCTCCAACATCACTCACGTGTGTCAGAGATCTATGTTTATTGGCCCGTGGTATTTGCTGCAGTAAAACTACAAAAAAACTAAAGGGTGTACACAGGGTATTTAGGGTTGGATATTAGAATCTGTAGTTTGAGTGGTGACCAGTAGGGGGAGTGCCGGGAGGAAGGAGCATCGACATGAATCTCTCTCCTCTCCAGAGCCCTCTGCTGCGACTGCACCGTGCTGAACGCAGACTGTGGCAGGTGGGAGGTGAGGGGACATCATTCAAGCGCGCCCGCTTCACACAATACAAAGTGCCCGCTTGGAGAATCAATGGCTGCATGGTCGTAGAACGGCGAAACGCCAAACCAACTCACACACGGTCCATGTCAATAACACACACACACACATTTCCATACAGGCTCACACACACACTTTAGGGAAGGCGTACACACTGTTTGCCGGGCCACACAGACGGAGACACACGCGCAGACAGACATGGGGCCGTGTTTTGGCTGGGCCTTAGGAGGCCGGGAGGATTGTGATGACGGTGCAGGGCGGGGGACATTCAGCCCTCGCACACACTAAGCTCTGTTTTCATTCAGTCTGGCCCGTGTGGGCGGGGCTTGTAGCACAATGAATGGGATCTGAGAGCGACAGAGAGAGAGAGTGAGTGACGTGACTGACTGGGAGAGAAAACGGTGGGGACCGAGACACGTGTTGACACACACACACACACTTGTAGAAGGAAGTGCGCTGAGTTCAAGACCCGAGAGCCTAGAGGCCTCCAGTCCTCTCCTCTGTGTGTGTGTGTGTGTGTGTGTGTGTGTGTGTGCTGCTGGTCTCTGTCCTCCTGCATTGCACCAGGGCTCCAGTCAAAAACAAGCGGGCCTGCCAACGCTGCACCCACCCCACCCCCACCCACCCCCAGCCTCCAGCACTCGTCCCTGGGTGGAAAATCCATCTCCCCCTCCTCCTCTATCCATTTCCCAGGCTCTCTATTCCTCAGTGTCAGCAGTCTTCCTCCTCTCTCTCCCTCTCTCTCTCTCTCCCCCCATCCCCCCCTCTCTCTCTCTCAATCTCCATCTCTCTCTCCCTCCCTCTCTCTTGGCTTTTAATGTCTTATTAGATCACCTATTGATCAGGAGCTGGCTCTAATGACTGGAACAAGTGTTGTACAGGTAGCAAGCTAGCAGCAGAGAGAGAGAGAGAGAGAGGGACGGTGTGGGAATCTCCTCATTTTTTCTCTTTATCGCTTCTGCCAAAACATTCATATATGCACAACTGCGCTGTCTTCGGCTGAGACCGTGAATAGGTTGAGTGATAACGATGTGGACACAGCCCTGATTTAACAGAGCGCGCTCAAGCTGCACACACACACACACACACCACAGCTCGCACACACACACACACACACAGCCAGGGAGGTCTAGCTAATAAACCAGTAGACCGTTGCTACATAAGAGCAGTGACTCATCGCGTCCCTTCACATGCAATAAGCCAGCGAGTCTCAGGCCGACACACAGACCCCATTAAAAGTGAACCCTGTGTTTGAGCAGGCGTCCACACGCGGCACGCTCTCCTCTCCTGCCTCCTCCTGCTGCTCCACATGGGACTGCAGTGAGGACGGGCCCCAAGGCATGAGGCGGAGCAGAGGAGAGGTGAGGCAGAGAAGAGGAGGCAGAGGAGAGAGAGGAGAGAGAGGCAGAGAGGAGAATGAGGCACAGAGGAGAATGAGACAGAGAGGAGAAATGAGGCAGAGAGGAGAATGAGACAGAGAGGAGAAAGAGGCAGAGAGGAAGAAAGAGGCAGAGAGGAGGAGGCAGAGAGGAGAAAGAGGCAGAGAGGAAGAGGCAGTGAGGAAGAGGCAAAGAGGAGAAGAGGCAAGAGGGAGAAGAGGCAGAGAGGAAGAAGCAGAGAGAGAGATAGGCAGAGAGGAGAGATAGGCAGAGAGGGGGCAGGACCAAAAAGGCAGAGGAGGGGGCAAAAGAAGAGGCAGAGGAAAAGAGGAGGCAGGGAGGAGGCAGAGCGGAAGCTGCAGCAGTGTGTTGTTGATGGTGATGTAGATGGGGATGTTCCAGCCCTGTGCTGACTGACCCCCCAAGGGCGCAGTCCTCAGCACCATGACATCTCTCCCTCCCCCCCCTACCCCAGTGTCTAACGCCTGGCCTGTCAGCCTCACTAAGCAGCACAAGACACAACCACGACAAGACGCTCCCCCCCCTCCCCCCCCTCCCCCTCTTCTCTCTCCCCCCTCTGCAGAGCCCTCTGTCCCCCCGCAACCTCCCGGGCTCTCTGACGGCAGGCGCGCACGCACACCCACACGCCAGCTCTCCACCTGGGCTCTCTGACGGCAGGCGCGCACGCACACCCACACGCCAGCTCTCCACCCGGGCTCTCTGACGGCAGGCGCGCACGCACCCCACGCCAGCTCCCCCCCGGGCTCTCTGACGGCAGGCGCGCACGCACACCCACACGCCAGCTCCCCACCCGGGCTCTCTGACGGCAGGCGCGCACGCACCCCACGCCAGCTCCCCACCCGGGCTCTCTGACGTAGGAGCGCGAGCGAGGAGGAGGAGATGAAAGGAGCGGGGAGAGGATGTTCAACATGGCCTCATACTGTCACACATCCAGGACGCCGCGCCCTCGCGCTAGGCAGCAGACCACCGCTCGGATCTTCCACCCGCTAAGACACCAGGGGAGGGGGGGGGGTGGGACGGGGAGGAGGTGGATGGATGGGCTGGATGGATGGATGAGGAGGAGATGGATGCCTCGGGCTCTCCCAGTTAGCAGCATCAGGCACAAGTTGCATCTTTTGATTGGGTGAAGATCAAAAGGCGCTCGATTTTCCTCCCTGACTCGCGCCGAGAAGAAGAACGTTTGTGTGGTGCGTGTGTACGAGACACAACCTGGTAGGCTAGGAGTGTGTGTGTGTGTGTGTGTGTGTGTGTGTGCAACCCAAAGCAGCACAGTCCTCTCATTACAGGAGATCTCTATGCCCCAAATATATCAAGAAGGCAGAGTTAAGAGAGGTAAGCTGCGACGGCAGCTACAACAACGCTAAGGCTAATTAGGCTACATTGACGCCTAGGCAGACACAACACCTGCGTGCTCTGATCTGCAAGCAGGCCCCATCCAGGCAGAGCGAGCGGGGCTGCGTGCTAGCTGTCCACCCTGCGAGGAGGGCGCTGAGGCTGGGGCTGTTTGAACACAAGCATGCCCTATCCAGGCAGAGCGAGCGGGGCTGCGTGCTAGCTAGTCCACGCTGCGAGGAGGGCGCTGAGGCTGTTTGAACAGCCAGCTCGCGCCGAGTCAGGAAGTGGAGCCGTTCCCAAACCTACATTTATCCAATTGAACTGTGGGCGTGTGGAACAGCAGCCCGCTGTGTGCGTAGGGACGACACACACTCACGCCGATAAACAACAACAAAGACGACCCGCGAAGAGGAGGGAGGAAAGCACTGGCGGCAGCAGCAGACGTGTGTGTTTGTGTATGTGTGTGTTTTGTGTACAGACAAAAACACCCCAGCTGAACAAAGGTTGTACAGTCATCTGTCAAGATTCAAAAGATACCAGATGCCCTCAAACAAATCCGTCCTCTGTGTCCACACACACACACACACACACACACACCAGCAGCCTGGTAAGTGAGCGAACGGCCTCCTGAGAGCCTCATCACCTAACCAATGAGAACACAAACAACCCCCTCGGCGGAATGCCCAGGGCACCAATCAGGGGCCGCAGGGGCCCTTCAATAGCCCTCTCCCCCCACAGAGGGACTATTAACACTTTAAATCACCTTGGGAGGCAACAGCACCAGGACGACAGCCCCATGGGGCCTCTAATGAAGCCTGGCCTCGCTGGGCCTAATTGCGGCCCTCCACTGACTCACAGAGGGGCGGAGGCCCGGCCTCGGCCCAGAGGCTTCTCACCGTGGGCCAGGGGACAGCCAGGACAATGGGCAGTAATGGAGTCTCCACACTGGAGCTGATGGATGGCCTCTACTTGGGCCCTCCATCCATCCATCCATCCCGCCCTCACTCAGCACTCCCTCCCTCCATCCATCCCGCCCCCCCCTCCCCTGTCCCCTCCCTCCATCCCGCCCTCACTCAATTCCCTGGTGAGTGATTGACAGGTCATTAGCCAGATGGTCAGCCTGGAAGAGGACGGAGCCGCACTCCAATGAGAAGAGAGAGCTAGGCTCCTCCCACCACGCTCCTCCCCCGATCCAAGATCGAAAAGAGGGAAGGAAGGAGGCAGGAAGTACGGATGGAAGGGATTCATTCGAAGCACAGTGCCTACGCCAGTCATCTGTCTGCTCCCAGCAAGCTTTGCGGTAAAGATGGCCTCCTGTGGTCTTTTGGACTGATGCATGGTTCAGTCCCTGGCTGAGAAGGAGGGGGAAGGGAGAAGGGAGGGAGGGAGGAGAGTGAGCTCATCCAGTGTGAACATTGGGGGGGATGACACACACACACACAATCCAAATTCTCCAGTCACACACAGACAAATGTACATGCTCGCATGCACACACACGTAATCTATAACTGAACAACCCCTAAAAAACACGTTTGATACAGTCACAATGGGCAAGCCTGAGTTGTGTTCATACGTACATAAATCTCTCTCTCTCTCTCACACACACACACAGAGAGAGCAGCTGTCTGCAAGTTTATAAAGGAGCTAAGCCCCGGCCCTCTGAACCTGAACCATGCATGTTTCATGAAGCTTCCTCCTCTGCTGATGCTGGAGCCAAGTTCAACATCGTCCAATTAGCCAGGCTGCAGCCACCGCCCGCCCACCACCACCCATCACGCCTTCCTTCCATCCCTCTCTGCCTCCGTTCCTCCACCCTCAACCCCGCACCCCTACCACTCCCTCCTCCTCCCCACTTCTCCTTTCAACCCATGCATGGGCTTCTCCTCCTGCCCCTCTCCTTCACCCCCTCCCTTTCCTTCACCCAAGCCTTTTGTCATCCATCCATCCATCCCTCTCTCCATCCATCCCTCCCGCCTCACGCCGTGTGTTCCCCGTCGACGTCCCATCACCCAGAGCGGCTCCAGCCTGCCATCCCTGTCCTCTCCACAACTGAAGATCGCCAAAGCATGGCTTCTGAATGGACAAAGCCCGGGGCTGTGGCCAGAGCCGTCTCCTCCATACATCTCCCTCCTGTCTGGCATCACTGATCTGACAAGCCCCCGGGACGGGGATAAGCAAGATGGCCGACACCAACAGAAGTCTATGGAGCGTCTGCCGCAACCGTTGCCTTTGTTTAGGCTGGAGCAGCCTGCCGCGACCGTGGTGAAACAGACAGGCATGCAGACAGACAAGCATGCAGACAGACACATCAGACGTCTGCTAGGCAGGTCTGGGTCTGAGTCTGGCTGGGAGGGGGGGGTATGTGTCATATCACACATCCCACCCACCACTGTCTGAAGATGGGCTGGGAGGGGGGGTGTGCCGGGTGAAAGTGATGCAGATGGCTTCCTGAACATGGACCATGACCTCACAATGAATCACGATGCTTCAAACCAATGGAGACGAGTTCCCTGTGGCGGCGTTGTGATAAACAAATCTGATGGAGGGATGCAAGTGGGCGGACTGTAATACGTTTGACGGAAGGAGGTGAAAAGAAAGTGTCCTTCCAGAAAGAAACGCGTAGGCTAGTCCCCCCCCCATTCAGAGGGAAAAGGGCTGGCTCGGGTGTGGTGTATAGTACAGTACCACTGTTCCTCTGATCATACATTACATTATTTATCGGACGGCTTCAGTCAGACTTGATGTCACTTTTAATCGCAGGGGCTCCTGAAATCAAAGCGTCGGAGACTTGCTTCAAAGCAGCCGCTGCTGCCAAACGCTGTCGTCTTCTGCTTGCTTTCATCACCTCGTCCCTCTCTGAGGAGGAGGCTACGAGAGCGCTGCAGAGAGCGCGACACCGCCGGCCCTCCTGGAGATTAGCGGGGGCCACGTACAGACACGCAAGCCTTCTTTCCTTCCCTCCGTTCATCTCCCTTCACTCCTTTCCTTCCTTCCTTCCCTTCTCAGTCTACCCCGCTCCTCCATCCATCCATCCAGTCCTTCTTTCCCCCCACCGTCCGTCACATGATCCGATCAGGGACATCACAACCGTCTTCCACCCTGCAGTTCACAATCCTGTAGCATCGAGTCAAGGAGCACACAGGCATTTCTCGAGGACTCAAACAGGTACCAGGGCCTCACCTGCTCCAGATGGGCTCCGTGTGCGCACGGACGGACGGACGGACGGGAAAAGCTCACCCCATCAATAACCATAACCATGGCCGACATGAATATTCACACGCGTCTCTCCGCCTCCTTACCCATTCATAAACAATGAATTATAAATGGGCGGTACCCTCGGAGCCGGGGGAAGGCGGAGGCCTCCTTGAACGCGAGGCGAGATCCGTTCCGCTCCGTACCCGGGCTGCTCTTCATCGCGGCCTCGTCGGGAACTG
The DNA here is from genome assembly GCA_903064625.1 of Mallotus villosus. Lineage (NCBI taxonomy): Eukaryota > Metazoa > Chordata > Actinopteri > Osmeriformes > Salangidae > Mallotus > Mallotus villosus. The sequence goes on from CAEFZP010002249.1 coordinate 355,949, forward strand.
TTTACAGCGCTACGACACGCACACGCCTTTGAACCCGAGGAGGCGCGTCGCCGTCTATGCGTCTGAATCTCGTGAATACGGGATAGAGTGGTGAGGGCGTACTGGCTTCAGGAAGAACGCCGCTGCAACACGGGGAAGCGCGCGCTGGCGGTGCACACGGCCGCACGCACCATTTGGTGAGGTGGAGAGTGGAAATAGGAACCCAAAGAAAGCGCAGAGAAGGGCTGACAGGCTGGACTTCCTCCCTCGCACCTCGAAAAACAGGAAGTCGCGAAGCGACATCCGTGAGAACCGTCACTGTAGAGTTTCTCCTAACCCCCACCCCGACCATCTCTCCCTCAGCTCCATGGAAACCAGCGGCTGGGTGTCATCCTGATCACACATACACACACACGCAGAGATGAGGCAAAGAGGAGAAAGAGTAGAGGCGGGGAGAGAGAGCAGGAGAGAGAGAGAGGGAATGATTAGGGGAGCGTCAGGATCACACAGGCCTCCTGTTAGTGGGTCATTAGGAGCTCCTGAGGGTGGAGGTGCTGTCTTCTCCTGTTAGTGGGTCATTAGGAGCTCCTGAGGGTGGAGGTGTTGTCTTCTCCTGTTAGTGGGTCATTAGTAGCTCCTGAGGGTGGAGGTGCTGTCTTCTCCTGTTAGTGGGTCATTAGGAGCTCCTGAGGGTGGAGGTGTTGTCTTCTCCTGTTAGTGGGTCATTAGTAGCTCCTGAGGGTGGAGGTGCTGTCTTCTCCTGTTAGTGGGTCATTAGGAGCTCCTGAGGGTGGAGGTGCTGTCTTCTCCTGTTAGTGGGTCATTAGGAGCTCCTGAGGGTGGAGGTGCTGTCTTCTCCTGTTAGTGGGTCATTAGGAGCTCCTGAGGGTGGAGGTGCTGTCTTCTCCTGTTAGTGGGTCATTAGGAGCTCCTGAGGGTGGAGGTGCTGTCTTCTCCTGTTAGTGGGTCATTAGTAGCTCCTGAGGGTGGAGGTGCTGTCTCGTTGTTTTTCCCCAGGATCTTTAACGCCTCGCTCAGCGCCAGGACACCAGGCTGTCTGTGTGCCAAAGCTGCGATGGGACTGGGGTGTAAACAAAGCACAGGACAACAATGGACTGAACTCAGGACCGGGGGAGGGGGGGGTGAGGGGGAGGAGGGTGTCGACCACACGGGTGCTCACTACCGTGGACAACCCTTCAGAAGAATACCGTTCATAGTTTATATGGTAGAATGATCACGGTTTGGGATTTGAGAATCCAGGCTGGGTTGCCAGGCTATGGTTTCCTGCCAGTTCCGATCAGGGGGTTAGGGTTAGGGGCTGCCACGCGGACCACAAGCTTCCATCGGGACCCACAGAGAAAAGGGACAGGACTTAACGAACCTGACACGGGGGGGAAAATGGCGCAAAGTTGCCGTGCTGCGCTGCTGCACGCCTGTGGCCTCGCTCGCAACGATGCGTTGCCATGACTACGCGCTCGCACCAAATCGGCCGTTATTCTCCGATGTTTGTTGGCCCGGCTCAGGACACTTGGGTCTGCGCGCAGAGGGAGCGGGACAGAGATCGTCTGGAGCTCCCCTCCTGCATCGACAGAGAATTGATTTTAGCCGGAGGCAGCGAGGGCGACCGCTCCCAGCGACAGCTGATAAGAACGGAGGGGGAGGGGCCAGACCGGTGGGGAAGGACAGGGAGAGACGCACACAGACAAGTGGGCTCTGCAGAACATAGTCGAGCAAATCAAGCTATGCTTGGCCGTACGATTCTACGATGTCTCTGTGTCACAATCAAACTTCCCCTCTCCAGCCACATATCCAGAAGACATTTGCGGTAGAAGGGAGGTTCGCAGCCACCAGGGGTCGGAGGAGGTATGGACGAGCTACAACCGAGGAGCCAGCGCGATCCCTCGCTCAATGAAGGACTTACAAATCATGAGTGATGTTTGCAATGATCTGGTGAGATGTGCCTGTGCTGTGTGTATGTGTGCGTGTGTGTGTGTGTGTGAATACACAAGTGTTGCTGCCGCTAGGTGAGAAAGTGAATCGATGCAGGGGAGGAGGGGTGCACCAACACTCATCTTTAACAGCCAAGCCGCCCACCTGAGTGGAGACAGAATGAGAAAAATCATTTCTCCTGATGTCACCTGCTGTCTCTCCCTCCCTCCCGCCTTCCTTCCCTCAGCCCCTCCCTCCCACACTGCCTCCATCTATCCACCCATCCCCCCCCTCCCGCACTGCCTCCATCTATCCACCCCTCCCTCCCTCCCTCCATGCCTTCCTGCGACCTCCACTGCTCTCTCTCTCCCAGTCGGCATCAGTGACCGGCCCACCCTGCCCCATACGGAGTGGCCCCCTGGAGGCCCAAGCAGCATGGCAGACAGGTGTCGGGACAGCTGTTTAACGAGAAGGTGTCCTAGACACTAGCCCACTCCCCCGCAAGAGAGCCTGCCACCACGGAGATGATAAACATCTACACCTGCCAGGGACTGGCGCCGAGAGGCAGGGTGTGTCTGGAAGGCTGTATGTGGAGAGGGAATGCAGTGGTCCTGCTAGGGGGAGGAAGAAGCAGCTAGCTAGCTCGGGGGGTTCTAAGCCTCAGGGCTTAGTGCTCGTGGAGCGTGTCAGAGACTATGGGAGATGGGAAGGCAGAGAGACATGGGAAGGCAGAGAGACATAGACAGAGAGTGGAAGAGGAACTGGTTATGGAACTCATTCCGAACAGAACCCTCATTTTCGTCAGCGATTTTATTTCTGGAATATTCCAAGGGCAGTGGAGACTGCCCTGTGGAAGATATCCTCGAGCACTAGCTAGTCCCAGATCACAATACGTTTCCTACCCTTGTTTGGTTACTGTTGTCAAGATAAACAGATAAGCCATGAAAAAGCAAGTATATGGCCATGACATATGAAACTGTAATACCACCATGGATCCCTCTGTTAGACTGTGGGCAAACATTTTAAAAACGACACAAGATACTACAGCTTGTTGTTAGTCCCATCCTTAATGCAAAAATGCTCAGCAAAACTGGGGTTGGCCTTGACCCTTAGTTTGTGTATGCTACTAACCTTTAGAGAGATTTGGGGGGACCACATACTTGGAGAGCATTTGCCCTTCAGGCACAGGTGACCTTCAAACCCTTGTCTGTAACTGCCAGGCTAGCCTACCCTGGTACCTTGGTTGTTTGGTCCTGTTTGCATAACAGACGCTACAACGGCTTCCACGAATCCTGACGATAAACAAGACGGGCAGTGTTTGGGTTGGGGGCCGAGCACAGTGACAGCGAGGCTTTTCAACTCGGACCACAGGACAGAGGGGACCTGGGACAATGAACCTGAATTCCTCCAGCTAGCCGCACAATAATCTAGGACTGAAAGAGGGCTGTGTCCCTGATTCATCAAGCCAAACTGGAGAAACAAGTGCCAAATGCTTCCAGCGTCACGGTCAGAGCGAGTCAAAGGGCCGGAGAGCTTCCGCAGTCGAGACCTACGCACAGTCAGAGCCCACTAATCTGGTCCAGCTGCGACCGACTGCATTGAGCCTAGCCTATGGATATACATAGGTAGGCTAAATCTCCTTGACTGCGGTGCGCGGTCTTTAGCACTGGGGTTTCTGACTGGGGTTGGGATAGGCCCAACGAATAGCTCAGCGAGGCAGGGAAGAAGATCTGGTGCGGCACGGAGCAGCAGATTCCGTCCTCAGAGCCGCCGTTTGCTCTCGTTTCCCTGACAAGGCTCCAGTTGGGGCTGCTGTGGCGACGCTGCAGTTGGCCCAGTCTAGACCGTACCTCCGGGAGTGCCGCCGCCGCCCCGCGCACGGCACGCGGCGGGAGAGGAAGCTCCGCTTAATTACTTTCAGAGGAGAACTCTGAAACGTTGGGGCGAAAAAAGCAAAGTTAATCATGACGGCGTACAGAACGGTGAGCGGGGCGTCGTGTTAACAACAGGCAGGCTTGGGGGACCACGGCGCAGTGCAAACAAAGGGTCATCCATCGACCGGCCCCTGTGTGAGCCGTTTGCTTTAACGAGGCAGAACTCTGCAGTGATGGAGCTCATCATGGCCAGAGTGAGTCGTGGCTGTGTCTCTGAGGCTACCGCCCACTCGCCCATCTACGTTTGTATCAGGGCTGTCTGTTTGTTTGATTCAGACTGGCAACGAGTCCTGTAGGGATAAACGTCCTTGGGAGAAACACAATGAATGGGTTTGGACGATTGATGACGGTCATTTCTAACCTCTGCTTGTGTGTCAGTGCAAGGAGGAAAGGTTTTTTTTTCAACTCACCAATGCTGTCCATCCCGCATCATTCTGAAGCACCTATTTTATCAACAACGAAATAAAAATGTATGACACATGTAAGATGTGCTGGGATTGCAAGTGGAAATGCACAATATGATAAACTATGAACATGACAAGTTATGATATGATGTTGGGCTCGTCATATTTACGTGTTTTTAATACAAAACCTAGCTTTAAAATTGTCCCCAATAAATTAGCATACAGACATGGTCATGTAGAAAGACAGCAGATGGTGGAACTAAATAGCTAGATGTGTAAATGTGCGGGGCTTACGACCCCTGCTTTACTACTCTTGGGTGAATGAAAGAGATGCGGTCTGTCTCACTGAACAATGTGTGGGGGGCAGCACAAAAGATTTGGCTAACTAAAGCGAGCTAACTAGCTAAGCTTCAAAGGGAACCTTTTAAGTGTAGCTGCTACTAGTATAGGTTGCCGTCTAAAAACCACATTACTTCCGTTTTGAAACGAACTTATAAGCATATTCTCTGGCTATACTACCCGGTGAGAAAATACTGATGTGATTATCACTACAATATAACATGCTAAGTAGTTGCCTAGCAAGCTTGCATCATGTGTTGTTTAGCTCTTATAGGCAGCTAGCTAGTTAGCCAGCTATTAAAAACAGAGGCATTGTGGTAGTTCACCCATGGAGGGAAAAAGCTTGCATTTGCAAACTAGCTGGCTGACTGATCTAAGCGTGAAACGTTTGCTGGCGTGCTGTTAGGGCTACTAGCTTCTTCGACTGCCAAATACAAATTACCCAGCGATGCAGAGCAGTCTTCAGGATGCTAGCTACTAGCTGGCTAATTGATCCTTGATCACAGACCATCCCAAGCTAGCACTAGCAGTCTCACACATTCAGCAAGCTTTGATGCTCATGGCCAACTTCTTTATCAAATATTTGAGTGCTTCAAACTGTGTGGGGCGTCATGTGCACATAACCAATTTCTCTGAATATGCATTGGCAATATTCAATTTTTGCTTTTTGCATTCCTCTGTTTTTACCTTTCGTCTCCTGGTCTCAGCACTCCCGCTCCAAACAAAGCACTGGTAAATGACTCGTAGGTTCTGTTTCCAATTGTCCACCTTATAACCGTTCACATGGGAGCACCCGGCCGGACTCATGACACAACCAACATTCAATTTGTTTTTTAAATGATGAAACGTGTCCTAAAGAATGATGAAGCTAGCGCAAGCTGGCTGTCCAGAGATGGTTTCCGTTTGGAAATGGGGACAGCCGCGGCAATATCCAAAATACGACTCGGTGTCGGACATCTGACACATACGTCCTTTGTATACTTGTAGTATATCAGCTAGAATTTCTGAATTCATACATGTGTTCCCTTTCTATTTGAAAAGTGCCTTTATCCTTGGCTTAGACACTTACACACGATTCGTAGATTTCTTTTTTTTTATGGTAGCTGGACTGTGCTGATTTCAACAGCACACCACAAGCTCTACTAAGCCCGCCCACAGCGAGACATGATTTGCTAATACAAAAGAGTTGGGGAACACGTTTCCCGTAAAGGCCACGCCTCTTTGCAGCAATGAAAATAATGTTATTGGTGTAAATTTGTGCCATTTGTATGAGTAGGCGTTCTTACCAATCTAATTCCACCAATAGCTAAGTTTAAGAAACACACATTTCTTATTAAACGTGTCAATCAAAGCTTTTAGTATAGATTGACGACATATATTTATTGATAAATTGATCCTCTGCCGTATTATGCAATCGAATTTAAGATATAAATGTATCTCAAGATTTGAAGTTGGCCTACCTATATGTTGTATTACAGGACTATCAGTTTTGGGGAATAGATAGTAGGAAATGTTCTGTGCCATACTGGGAACCTGACATTTCTCCGTCTACACACTGTTATATTCCATAATGGATATATTTCATATGAAGCCCCTGTGTTTACTTCATCAAATAGTAGTGTACATCCCGCAGTTTGTCAAAAAGACACTGACATCTAGTGGTTAAATATTGTACTTACTAAAGTATAACTGGATACAGTAAGGTCCATCTGAGCTCCAGTCATTTCAATACGTCAGTGAAACGAATGATGACTGCTGTGTTATTATGTAATATGACATATTGAGTAAAAGGCTTCTAAAATCCCCATGTCAGGAAGAAATATCAGTCCCCCAGGTGATAACATATCGCAGACTTTAAACCCCATACATTCCCAACGCAAATAGTGCTCGGACGTCACGTGATAGAACCTGGCGGAATTATAAACGAATAGGTCGTTCTGAAAGTAACTCTAGGTTTGATTGCTTAACCATCCAATTGTCTCAAACATGCAGTAAGACAGTGATGCTTCTCCCTAACAAAACCAATCACCTCACCGATGAAAACAACACTCAACAAACAAGCGTTTACCCAGTGATCATCATACACAGGTTCATAGATAGGCCTAGTGATTGTTAATAATACATGTGTAATAGCCCAAACGAAGACGAAGCATTGTAAGTGTGTGTGTGACGGCGCTAGTATTTATTATAGAGAGAGGTACGTTTCTGTGACACTTATTTTTACATAACAGGATGCATCGACCGAGGCAAATTGCTCAACTGTTTCAAGATGGAGTAGTTCTACTTACACACCACTAGAATGCGCAGTTGGTAAACAATTAGAGTGGACCCCGGTGGTGCAGTGACATTGACTCAAGTTGTGTTTACTTCAACTATATAGACTTTGTTGTCCTCGAATTGGCAATAACCTGAAGTTTGCATGAACCTTCAGCCAAAGTTTTTAGAAACCATTTTACTGGACCCTTAAATGTACTGTATATAGGCCTAAGTGTTATTATCATGAAAGTGCACTTTATTCTTATAAGAATATATCTGGATTAACTTTTCGCTAACCCCAGAAACATGCATTGGGCCACAAACATGTGTATAAAGACAAAGATTTTAAGGAAAGGACCAGGGTTGAAAGGATTCATACCTTTACTCAGTTACGTGTGTCTCTGGATCTGGCGTGTGTTTACTGACTAACAGACCGGAGGTGTTTGGCAAGACATTTAGGGCAAGGGGATACAACAATCCAACATAAAGTTAATCAGTCAGGCCAAACTTAGTGATGTGTCACTTTTAATTTGGTTCTGCTACACAACACCATTATGGACTGTGTGATAACCACACACGCTATTGTTGACACTTCTGTACCCCTTGGAGCAGCGTCTGCAACACAGGAGTTCTATCCTTGTGGGACCTGACTATTCACTTCCATTCAAAATGGTGTTATCTCTAGCCACGAACGTCTAACCCTAACCTTAACCCTCAATGTAATTGTAGTCCTAAAACCAATTCTAACCTTCACTCTAAAACCCTGAAAACCCAAAGTATTTGAAGTTAAGGGACCCAGCTAAAGGGCCTTACAAGGTCAAGTTTTTCACGTTTCACTATACTCGTAAGGACATTTGGTCCCCGCAAGGATAGTTAAACAACATCACTTAAATCAGGATCATTTGAGGAGTGCGATTGGGGCAATGCTCCACCTTTAGGAGATAGAGAGGGCTCATGTCTTTGTGGCTTATCAAAGGAAAGAGCTATGAAGTCACTGACAATATCACTGACACCATTTTGAGACAGACGTCAACAGACAGAGGCTTGGGGTTCTGCTCGATTCTGGCTGGTTCCATCCTTCAGAATTGTATCATCAGAATCAGAATCAGAATGTTTTATTCGCCATGTAAGTTCACACAAATGATAAATTTACTGTGGCAGGAAGGTGCAACAAATAAACATATATGGATCTTAAATAAAAAAAATAGAATGTACAAAAGTCTGATCATCCACCAACAGCTCCGTGACCGTGGGGGTATTAGAATGAACCCCCTGTAGCTGCTCAGCTGGTGAGCTCACGTGGAGATGAAACACCCATCTCAAACACATTGATTTATGGATCGTTTTACTTCAGCATCAGTAGGCTTGACAATATACTGTATACTGATACACACTGACTCATTGAATCGCTTTGAACACCCCGTTTTGGTTTGCTAGAGAGACCTCAAACTATGAGTGGGCATGAGGTTCAGCTACGCTGTCTAACAAATGGTGTGTCTCGCAAATTCGGTTTCTCCGATAGAATATATGAATTACAACTGCCGTTGTCACTCTCCCACTGCGGCTGTGTTCATCTTACTACATGTCCTGATTGTTTCCTTGTGATGTGCTCACTGAGGGGGATATTAGAGGTCCTTCCCTCCCTGCAGTGATTCAGCTCAGCCCTCAGAGAAGAGTGAAAGGGGGGGGGGCTCACGAGCGTCCGTGCCTCACGTGTGTGAGTGTCTGTAAATGAGCTCGAGAACAACAAACACGTAGGCCTCTGGAGTATGTCCTCGCCAAACCTTGCACTTACACCCACATTTCCTTTTTTCACTCTTAGGTTGGTTTTTCACTGAGAGTAAATGAACACACAAACACTAAACTACTAAGACCAAGAAAGAAATGCTCTTTCAATAAATCAACCAACAACCTTGCTCGTTTTCTCTATTGCCAGTAATGAATAGATGTATTTGTACTGTAAGAAACGATATTGCTTGGTCTAAACCTGCCTCTCACCATCACAACAATAACACTGTCTGCAATGCAATAATAACATCACTGTGTCTGAGCGGGCCCCAGGACTGTCCTCACCCTCAGCTACTGTTGGTCAGGAAATTCAATCTCAGATCTACAAGTAGACTAAAGACACAGGCAGCTGACAATGACCCTAAAGTTTCCAAATCAATGCCATCTTCCTTCACTTACATTTTGCATTTATCGTTTTTTAACTTTACAGCTTCTATCCAAATTACAGCAACCAAGGAGCAGATTCTGGACCGGATGCCCAGTTCTAAAAGGATTTCTGTGGTTTGTGCCAAGACACGGCCTGTACTTTGACCAGGCACATTGCAACAATAGCATCATCTCCACAACAATATGACTCTCATTCTGGCTCTTGATGACAACGTTATAAAAACGGAAGGAGGAAAGTTCCAGGTTGATCTGTTGAAAGTTGACAAATAGAAGGGGTCCTTCGGACCAGCACAGATGGCCAGCCATGCTCCAGTATCTTAATGACACAGTGGAGATGCCATGATAGAGGTGACCTCGGAGCCTAGAGGCAGACAAAACAAGCTTCTTTGCTGCTTGCCAGCAATCCCACATCTATTTATACCCCAGTTTGGGGTTCAGGGTGAGGGCCGGGGGAGCCTTGAATCGTCACCTTGGGAGGCTGCTGTTAGAGAGAGAGACAAATGGACTTTCACAGGCTAGGATGACATTCTTCACTCTTGTCCCCCAAAGGTTCATCTGCTTGGTGTGTTTTAATGCTAGATTGAAGACTGTTTCTTATGACAGTCCAGGATATGAGTTTTGGATCCAAGTCCTGGTACGGCCGTATTAACCGTAGGACTTAGTAGACTGGTACAGTAGGTCCACATGAGAACTGTCACTGTGTCACTGAGCTGTAATGCTGGAGTGGTGATGCAACTCTGTGGTTTGTGCTAATCACACCTTTCGTCAAACAGTAGCTAAGATAAACTCTGGTATGGAACACTCTTTTGTCTTTTGTTATTTCTAACAAATAACAAATATCCTGAAACTCATTTACCTTACTCATTACACGTGATCCAATCATCCAATCAGTGCACCTCAGGGGTCGTGTGCCAGCTCGGTTATTGGATGAATCAGCTAAGGGGGTGGTGAAGTGAGGTGAGGCCAGAGGAGGTGAATCATCAATGGAGCAGGTCACTGGGACTGCTCTGGAGGGCAAGCTACACCGGGGAATTTCTGAGGAACAAACACAGGTACATGCACGTACACACACACGCACACACACACACACAATGTTAATGTTCTTTTCTAATCACACACATAGTTAAGGCCACAAAATACTTGTGACTCATCAGCATTGCTGATAAGATTTGATACGGAATCCGAAATGAATTGATATAAGCAGCAATGTTTCCTTGGAATATTCTGGAACGATGCGCTCGGAGACTATGACACACCCAGGGTATTCTGAGGGATGCCAGGGACGTCATACTGGACTCAGAGGGAGCCCGCTGAGGGAGTGCAACGAGGGGGTGGGAGGAGATCAAGATCACCAAGACCCCGGAATGGACAAGTAGTCCCAGAGTAGTAATAATGAACTGTTACGACTCAAGACTGATGGAATACATAAGAACTACATGCCGTAACTGCCAGTGTTTCCCCCCTGCACTGCCAAGTCCTGCTGGGAATCTGTCAGGCAGCATGACCCTTTAAAACATACACAACATCACAACATGTTGCTCAACCAATGTTTCAATGAAGTATTGTCTAACTGTATCACTGTAGTTTAACATCCTTCCTGTTGTTTTCCTTGTACCCTCTGGCAGTACTGAGGATAGGATTGAAAAGTTGGTTATTTTGTTGTCTAATCAATATTACAGGCTGTTATCATTGAGTAGAAGTAATTATATTCAACTCTCTATCCATGGTTTTCAACACACGGTTTACAGAACTTTCGTTGTGGGTTCTTTATAGAGACTTCTTGTACTCATGTTGGATAACAAAACGTCAGGTTGTTTTTATGACCATCTCTACACATTCCCCCTTCAACCACCGTGTGCACCTTGAAGGAGATGGCAAACATCTGTTCAAACAGAGCAAGATCCAAACCAGACACTCAAGCATCAAATGCTGCTCAAACCGGTTTACTGTAACACTCACGCGTCACACAGTGTCCGACATGACGCACCTTCCCGGGCAGCGTGTCTGAAGTCAGTGTGGCCAGAGAAGGTGGAAGGCTACTTCACACACGCTCCCAATTGGGGACAGCTGGCCAGCACAGCTTGCTGCTGGTGACTCTTCTCCGAGAGCAAGCATCCCTCTCCACAGGCTCTGATGCCTCCTTGAACAGCTGCCTCAAACTAGTTCTAACAGGCTCGCCATCAATGAAAACTGTGTTTGGATATTGAATTAAGATATGTTCTGAGAGGAATAAGATGCGTGGGTGTGATTGACAGTATTTATAAAGACAGCTTAATTTGTTGTGGCTGTACAAGCTAATGAGTGGGGAGCTAGTACACTGATCTCCCGGACATGAACAACTCGTGATTCCTCTCTGTGTCTTCTGAGGTTGTTTACCACACCACACCATACACCCCCCACTCCCACTCCCACGGGCTCTACTCCCATATCTGCCTGAGCTCCCCTCCCCACCAAGTCAAAGCAATAGCATTTATCCATTTTTCTATTAATAAATGCCACATTTCAAATCCTAAATAGTAGACACCCTATTGGCTGCAAAAGAAACACAACCCAGCATGGGAAACCGTGTGACACCTTTCACTAGGGTGATGACACACCCTGTCTCCCACCCACCCAGCACAGCACAAAACTAACAATCACCCCGCAGCTGAGCGTCCTCCCCCTCCATCCACCCAGAGCAGCTGAAAGGCAGGTGTTGGAGAGCCAAGGATCCAAGCCAGGGTCAGAGGCAGACACGAGGCCGGACTTGGAGACACGCGCTGGGCGACGGAGGGCGTGGGAACAGAGCGGAGAGCAGGAGGAAGGGAGGAAGAGAGGAGGATAAGACGGAGGGGGTACAAAGGAAAGCCCACTATGCAGGGAAAAGGGGCAGATGGTGGAGGAGAGGCAGGAGGTGCCCTCTTCATCTCTAAGGGTCTGTAAACTCCGATGACAGTAGTTACCCAGAAACTGGTTCATGTAAGAAGGTTTTATAAGGGGTCTAGGCCTATACATAGAGTCCAACAAATGACATTAAGTTTCAGTAATGTATGGTAGTTTAACTTATTTGCCATGTTGTGAGCTAGCTAAACTACCACGACTACCCACATAAAAGGGATATAGGCAAACCATGACCAATCCACAGACTTGTGGAGGACAACACACTGATGACCAATGTGAAATAACTGGTTGCTCAAATGAATAGGCAAATCTACAATGACCTATTTGTAAAACGAATGAATTCTGCCAATTTATGGCAAATTATATTGAGATCAAATTGATTCGGAAAAATTGTAAGTGTTACCTAATATCCTCTAAAGGCAAAAACTGTTCTATTATAGAAATGGGCCCTTTCAGCTCCTTAACTCTGCATGCCCTGAGATATGGAGAGGTTGAAATAAATAATGAAACAAGCCTGTCAAGGCAAGTAGACGGTCTCCCCATGGCATATAAACACCCATTGACACTGATGAGTTTTCCCTGAACAGCCAACAGGTATCCTGAAGGTCAAATGAAGCTAAACAAGTGTTGGTTAATTATGAATTCCGCCAGGGGCCACACCCAGATGATCCTAGGTGCGTAGGGGCTGGTTCTTAACTCAACAAGAAGACCGCCGAGAGCCCTGCCTCCCAATGACGCGGCTTGTTTCTATGGAGAAAATATGACAAGCGTGCGTTGTATCGGTCATTTGTATGTGTGTGTCGCATCCTAGCATCACTCTGTCTGCCTACTAAGAGGAAAGAAGCCTCTGACGTCTGCCGCCAAAGTAGAAGGAGTGAGTCATTTCCTATGGAAGACGCGGCGAGGAGAGGTAGAATGGGTAGAGGAGCATGACGGTTCAGCACCTTTCACGCTATATGCCCTCTCTTTTCACACTGGTAAGCCCGAGGGCCAAGGTGCATAATCGTAGCACAATCGAAAATGTTGATAGGGGGTTACACTCCTACGGTGGGAGAAAGGCAAAAAGATCGAGGGCAGCAAGCTGAATTAGTGAACCCCGATTCTGAAGGTGGTCATGGGAGTAGCACACACACACACACACACATGTACACACACACACACAAAATAGATGTCTGAGACCCTAGTCGAGCTCATACTGCCGAAACTCTGGACTGACACTGCAGAGCTTTCACTTACAGTTGCATGATATCAGAAGGGGTCAGAGTGCAGGAGGTCAGAGGTCAGGAGATCAGGAAACAATGACTAGCTACTGGAAGGTGTTTGATGGTGCACTTCATGTTGCCTGGAGTTAGAGTGTCAAAGTGTGTGTCTTGTTTTGCATTCCTTTCAAATGTAGGGGTCAGAGGACTTATTTGAAATTAAAGTGTAACAGATAAACACTTTCTGTAAAGTAACTCTATCCCTCTGTTTAGAAGGCATGCCATGAAAACAACTGAATTTAAAACGGCAAAAGATTGACTTTGTCACCCAGAGTAGTTGTCATTCAACTGTCACAAAGGTCCCTTAGTTAGGTCCAAACTTTGAGGTTCGGTGTTGGTTCCAGGTGTTTTCACAGAGCTCTGCACCAGACCATTTATGTGACAAACATGAAGCACAACTGAGATCAAATAATACAACCTTTTGTTTTAGCCAGCTACCTACGCAAATCCCCAGAAACACTCTGCAGCATTTTAAATTGGTTGTTCCACCAGCAGTTTGAATTCCCCTGACAGTGTCAGGTGCACTGCTGAATCCTTAACTGCTCACGACACCAACAATTTGAGGTAAAATATGAATGCTGGCTATTGAAGCCTTCACTACATATTCACATTTAAGTTATTTCAGTAAGAATGTTCATATGTTCTCTTGTCTGCATCCACCTGTCTTCTGGGAGTGAGTAAAATAGATTTTGACTGGGAAAAAGATTAATAATTCATTGATTATTATTATTTAGTGATTTTACTCAAGTCTTACTTACTGAAGTCTCAACATTCCTTGTGAAGTCATTGTGTGTTTTAGTAGAGGTGAGACATCAATTTGCCGAATCCTTTAAACTTCCTACATTTAATTGACTACTGGTAAATTTGAAATTGCATCAGATTATATTTTATACGTTTTATATTTTATATAATCTGAAAGGCCCTCTATTTTCAGCAGAATGTCTGGAAAAACATTCAGTAACTCTTTATTAGCATATGGACTTTATATAAAGTGTTACCAAACATTCATAGAAAAACATCCGCTTGTTATATGTGTCTATTCATGGGTGATGTTGTAACTATCATTTCATGAACCATTAACTGAGTTTCGCAAAACATGGTTATTGTTACATTTTAATACTATAGTCAGCATGTACTGTGAAGTGCATTCATACACAGCACTAACACAGAGGGGGCCCATAACACTACTCAGGAGGAAGTTCCTGAGTTACGGTCACTGACTTACAACAACAAAGAGACTTAAAGAGTGTCTGATACCTGTCCATGAACTGACCATTACACAAATAGAATTACAGCTCAAAAACACCCAAAACCATACTGTCAAACTGTCTTAACATATGATTCTTATGAGCACGGCTACTTTTGCAGAATACAATGATAGGGCTTTTGATTTGATTTTCATGCCTGGCTTTCGAAGGAGATAGATGAAATATGAAATATGAAATCTTATTTTCACTTTTTGGATAAATCTTATTCCGTCTCTTGACCTGAATGTACACATCCTGTTCCTATTCAATGACACAGAAGTAGGTCATTACACACCAGGTTCAGGCCAAATTGAGCATGATATAAATCCTTTTAGTTCTCTACAAATCATAAGGCCAAACGGCAATTCAGTGACCTTTCAAGGACTGAGGCGCGGGCGGCCGGGGAAGGCATACTGTGACCCAGTTTTTGGACGAATGAAGTGTAAGAATTGACCATAACTTTGATGGGCCAAGTGCTTCTGGGAAAGCATAATTCCATCCTCTCTCACATCTGGTTCACACAACCTGCCAGCTGTATGAGATGTATGTGTGTGTGTGTGCACCTGACTGCTGCCCCTGAAAATAGGCCACCTTTTCTGCTCAAATTTGAGGAAAACTAGGCTTCCCACTGAATAATTCCACTAAACTCTTTGTAGAATTGTGCACTTCTGGTGCTTGATTATCTGCTGCTTTTACTATATGCACAATTTGTATTTCACTTTAGATGAAAGTATCTGCTAAATTAATCAAATATTGAATGTAAGACTTAGGCTACACATTTGCCATAAACAGAGACATGCACTGAATCACATAGACCTGTTTCGGAACTTCCTTACTTAGATTTAGTCATTTTACATTTAGTCACTTCCTGATTTCATGTATTCAGGTTTGAAGAATTCCGTTTTAGAGTCATAAGCTCACAAGGCCTGAGCGAATCTTCACTTCCATGACCTCAATACAACTTTGGCAGCAATCTATTCTAAACTGTAATTATTGGATGGTTGAACAGCATTGACCTATATCTATGCTCATCCTACACATTTTACTCATCTTGTGTTTGCACAGGCTAGGATAGTTTACCAATCCGCATGATTGCAGATTGTGGCGTTTCACACCAGCAGACATAGCTGTTTGGATAAGACTACTGACAGTTGCTATAGGGACTGTTATAAGGAGCAGGCTCAGACTAGGTCAAGTTCATAATTGCAAAAACCTGCAACTACATTTAGTGTCACAAACCCTTGTTCATACACTAGTCACTTAGCAGTTTTTTTTGTATTGTTATCAAATGTAAAAAATATAAAATATTGTGTGTTCTAAAAGTCTTGTTGTCATTTATTTCCACACCTCCCGCATGTTTTAATTGATGACGTGTATCGTACGCGCCGTGCTACTTACAGCGACAATGATGGCGGTGGCTCAGACAAAGAGCGAGCAAGATAACGAAGATTGTTCTGTATTGCCTTTAGTCCATGCAATTATAAAATGGTACGTTTCGCGCAAATCATGTACATGTAAATATTTTCAGTATCCGTAATGTAATTGGCAGGGCGATTAGTTAAACGCTTTAGCAAACATTATCTCAGACTCTCATCTGGCAAATCACATGCTACAGTGTCACCGTTGGTTCCGAATGTTTACATTTTTACAGTCATGTGTCTTCTATTACTATCTGATATTAATGTATATTTTCCTTGTTTCTATGTTGGATAAAGCATGGACAAAGATAGCCAGGATGTGCATCAAGAACTGGCCAAACTAAAAGCAAAGATCCAGGAGGCGCGCGAGCAAATCTCAACCATGCACGGAATTGAAACAAGTCCAGCAGAGCAGCAACAGCAGCTGGCCACACTGAGGGAGCAGGTTCACACCAAGAACCAGTTATTACAGAAGTACAAGAGCCTGTGTATGTTTGACGTACCCAAAGCGTCGTGACTTACAAGACTTGCATTAAGATGCTCACGGACAAGCAGGATGGAGCAGTATGGATCGCCAGTTGTCTACGAAGACTGGTTTTGATGAATGACTGAAACGGAACTACGATTCCTGAAGAAAACACACGCACACAACTACATTATGTGCAATGGGTTTATTAATGGGCAATATTTTCTTTGCACCACCAGTCTTTTTTTTTACAATGTTATTTTATACGTGTTGTCTAGGCTATACAATAAACGAATATGTCCAGAGATACGCTATTCTGTGTCTTTTATTCCGGTCTTGTATTTTGTCAATGTAAAATATATTGATGAACTGCAGCAATGTAGGCTACTAGTGTTAATAGCTATAAGGATTGGGATGTAGTAGCCTTGTAGCCGTTTCTGTATGACTGAGCAAATTAATTGTGTGTGTTTGTGCTTTGCATTGCTTTCATATGTGTGACCAATGAGCACAAACGTGTTTAGATTTTCATATTTTATTTTTTCCATCAATTCTTTTTTTGAAAAGTAAACGCATAAGAATAAATATACATTCAGAATCTAATTTGTTCATTAGGCAACAAATATTCAAGTTCAGTCCAGTTTAGAAAATTGTAAAAATGTAAACAATTGTCCACAAAGTGTCACTTCTTCATTTAGTAGGCAGATGTAGATTCAGTAGGCCAATGTTGCTGAAGTGTAGGCTATAGTGCGCTAGCTTCATCGGGACAATGACGTTCTGTCCCTGTTCAGACTGCGCCTTCAGAGTTTGAGCACTTACAAAGTTCGAGGAACACAATTCCCGCACTTCGAACACTAAAGGCTTTTCGGAAATCACTTATCGGCGCTGGTTGCGTCTCTCATTCTCAGTCTATTTCTCAAGTGCTTATTTATTTGCGCAGTCCTCAACAGATAGTACACCTGTCTTTCTCTTTGGCTTGACTTCCACCAATAGCTTTCTCTTTTATGTACATCAAGTCACTGTGCACGCTTGGTCGCCGTGCAAAAGGTGCCACAATCCCGTAAGCATCCCCATGTTTGAACTTCTTGCTTCTGAACGACTTTCTGTGCAGCACTTCACTATACTGCAAGGACACTTTGCGGTGACGGTCCGGGCTCATCTCGTTGGGCAGTTTGGCCATGGTGAAGAGAGTTTGAAACATTTGGTCGACGTTAGAGTTTCGTTTAGCAGATATCTCGAAGTAGGCGCACTGCTTATCGCCGGCCACCAACTGGTCAATCTCTTCTGCCTGAACCTCTCGGTAGAAGTCCCGGTCACACTTATTGCCGCAGATGACCAGCGGGACGTCTACATTTTCCTTGGTCTTGTTTTTGAGGCAGGACTTGGTCTCGTATATTTGTCGCTTCAGGCGCTGCACCTCCAGGAATGAATCTCTGTTGTCCAGACTGAACACCAGAATAAACACGTCCCCTGAGAAAAGAGAAAAAGTACAGTGAATACCACAATTCTAAAAACAATACAAAGTTACACAGTATGCATTCTAGATATGTTTTTATTCTATTTGGAAGTCTATGCACATTCATTATTACCAGTTTGTTAACTTCAAAGCAAAACTTACCAGTCAGAATTGAAAGTCTCCTCATTGCGGGGAACGGGTGGTGTCCAGATGTATCCAAAATGTCTAGTTGAAACACATCTCCCCTGATGCTGTAGAATTTTCTATGAAAGTCCTCAATAGTTGGTGTGTATTGGTCATCGAATTTCTCGTTGAGAAACCGGGAGATGATAGCTGTCTTGCCAACTTTTGTGGAGCCCAGGATAACCATTCTGTGACAGTTCTTTGCCGGAATGTCAAACTCGTTCTCGGATGACATTTTCTTGATCATGCTTGCACCCAGAATGTGTGCAATAGAGAGGCTTAGTTTAGCTCTTGTTTAGTTCTAGTTAAGTTCTCTGTAGCCAACTCTACTTCTCGGAGTTGAAGACAGGGACGACTGAATATATAGTCGAAGGCAACCACTCCCCCAACAGCGTCATCCCTTACGCATCGAGTGAAGAGAAAATGTTGTGGGTACCGACTCCACGCTCTTGTTTTTGCGTCAGTCTGCCCAGACCTAGTGTGAGCAACGGTTGGGCGAATTTCTCTAATGTAGCCTCAATATTTTTCTAAAACCAAGCTTTACATGTTGCATTTGATCCGCATGAGATATGTACGCACAAACTAAATACAATTTGGTTATTTTTCCCTCACCAGAGTGATACACAATTTGTTTTTTATCAGACGTAATGTCATTGCACAAACAAGTCTATAGCTTTTTGAATGTGATTTAACATAAAAATAGTGTCATATGATGTTGGATGGTTGTTGTTATCGTTGGTCATGTTTCTTTACAATACCAGTCAAAAGTTTGGACACATTTTCCCTTGACAATATGTCCAAACTTTTTACTGGTACTTTATGTTGCACCAAAATAATACAAAGTATTAGCCTGTTTAAAAATGTATATGCCGGGCTTGCATTCATCAGTGCAAGTTTTCTGAAACCAGCAGCAGTTGGCTTTGAAGTCAGTCTCTTCATGGGGCCATTTAACAAGCACGAGCGTTTTACTTTATCTAGTTAGATCGTGGGTTGGCGACCAGACGAGGGCACTATTGGACACGTACGCAAACGTGGAAATAAACAATTCAGTTGTCATTGTTCAGACTCAGCATTACTCATGAATTTATTGACAATCTTAGATTCTCAGTCCTTTCTCAAATTATTTACAATGAATGCATAATTCACTCTATCCCATGAGTGACATTTCTGAAGCCTGCCACGTACCTCGGCATGTTGCTGTTGTGTTATGTTTGTATAATTGTATCTTTATATTTTATCGAGTTGAGCATTATTTATAATACACACACTCTTATGAAGCACTAGGCAGAGGTTGAAGATGACAGAGTTTTACTTTAGGAGAAAGCATGTGTTTTGTTTCTTTGTTGTGTATCTATGTTTGTGTCTGTCTATGTGTGTGTGGATGCAGGGAAGAACAGGACTGTACAGTGGTCTGTGTGCACAGTAAGTCTCAGTGGGGAAACAGCATCATGCAGGTATTTCAGAACCTCCAATCCCGTGAGCATTAATTGAAAACCCAATCTGTGCAACCAAGTTCCCTACAGGCATCTAAACATAGAGTCCGGCGCCTGTGACTCAGGAGCCCCTTAGCCACTCTACTCAATTATCAGCCATGGCCTCTGTTTCACCCCTCCACCTGCACCCTGGAACTGTCTGTCTCTCTGGGGGAAAGAGGTACACTGGCATACCCTATAGACCCCTTTCCCCTGAGAAACATGATTTGTTTACCGTGGATGGTGGATTGATGTTGATCTGTCTGGAATGATACAGTGCGATGCTTTGTGTAATTGGGGAATTCTGTCTTTCAGTGTATAATTCTTTGTTAGTGTGCATGTGTTTGTAACAGATGTCCAATGTTTTTAGTTATTCTGGTGCATGGTCACTGGATGGACCCAGATAGATGTTCAGGCATGGGATTGTGCTGAGTTCCCACAGGACCGTGACAGATGTGGGTACAGTAAAGGGGGTTCGTGTAACATCACAAAATACTAACAATACTGTACTATATAAAATATCACATAAAAGATTGCAGTAAGGCTGTGTGCTAGAGGAGTGTTGATGTCATACTCGGTACTTAATGCGTGAGTAAGTGACAGTTAATGGCACCTTGCATTCATTTGTTAGCTCTTGAAAACAGCCATTCACCTAGTTTTGGATGGTAAAATATACAGTACCAGTCAAAAGTATACATGTATATAGTGAAGCCAGCACAAGACTGCCCTCCCCCTCAATCCCTGCTCTTTTGTCAGCGCTTGTGTACTGTTACGTAAGAGGTTTTTGTGAACCATTACTGGGGTGGAGCAAAACTACAGCCACCCTCTGGATCTAGGCCCACTTTTATTCCCCCTATTATTAAGTCCCTCTTTTAGTGAAGAGTCTCTTACCCCAGCACAGCAGGTTACCTTTTGTCCAAACATCATCAACCTGATTCTCAATTGCTTGTACTGTCTCTATAACACTCAGTAAATAATAGTAAAGAAAGGGTTTTTATTGAGTGGGCTAATGTGGACAACAGTAGAGCACTAACAACGTTAGCTGATTTATTACTTTTCATGATGCCACTGCAACGCAAAATAGAATCATACAAATACGGAAGGAGAACCATAGTAAAAGTATTGTAGAAATCACAAATTCATGTGTTATCTATTGAGTATAGCCACTGACCTAGTTTTTCGTGGTAAGGGTTAATTCAATTCAGTGCAGGACTGCCCAAATCCCTGCTGGCTCTTTTGCCATCTCAGTGGGACTGCTTGGAGCACGGTTTAATGATGATTAATGACACATAAGTGAAATTACCTTTACCAACGGAAAAGGAAATTAATGCCCAATCCTTTGAAGATGTTAAATATCATCTAGATGGTTCAAGATAATCATGATGTCAATATTACCTTGCAAGGGGAGTACAAAGGTTAATAGGCTCATGGGTTTCTGGTGGGATTGTGACATCATTGTCTCATTGATTCAAGCTTTAGGTGGATGACACTAAGTAATTCAGCCAGTATGACATCTGATGTGCCCCCATGACTAATCTTCATGGTCAAGGCTGATTCACAAAGCTCAGCGCTGTACTAATGAAATCCATTGAATCTTTGAGTCGACAAAGCAATGAGCTTGAAAACTGTATTTAAGGTTATTCAAACAATGCCAACATTTAGATTTATTTCGTCTTACTAGTTGCTTATTGAAGTCAGGTACTATGAAAATATCGGGCGGCACCGCACCTGTAGAGGGAGGAAGGAATGGAAAAGAGTTCGCAACCCGAGCTGGCTTTCTTTAAAGCCTGTGTCTTTGAAAAGGTGTTTCCACTTAGAGGTTAGTTATGTTTCTGCGACGTCTGTATTTATCCATTTACAGCCCAGACCCATTTTTGTTGACCTTTCTTATTGTACGTCACTAATGTGGGCGGTTTTGGGGCAAGTTTCTCTTTTATGAGCTTTAAATACCTATTGCTAAGGTTGCAAACCATTCTAAGATGGTAATGAGGTCATCACATGACATTGTCATACAGTGGTGCTGTCACACACACACACAAATACACACACCTCTCTATCCATCATCATCATCATCCGTTTGTTTATCTTCGCCCTGATCTCATTTCTTGCTCCACTGTTCCTGTGCGTTGGGAAGGGGAAGTGTTGGGATTACAGACAGGGCCCCACATGGTGTATTGTGGGGACAATGGAAGTCTATCGGAGCATCGTGACATTTCAGTCGGACAGAAGAAAGGACAGACAGACCATGATGAGTACATCCAGGCGGGTGGGAAACAGAAAAGCCCCAAAAGGAGCTGATTCTGGCCTGATGTCTAGAGTACAAGGGCTGCTGAAAGCCCAAACATGTCTTTGAAACCCATCAGGTACACAACGTCAACGTGTGTGTTTTCTTGTTTCCTGACTTATTTATTCTCTTATTCATTCTCTTTGAGATGAGTGCATATTGTCTGTGCCTTCTCTCTGCAGTGTTTGTATCTAATAGTCATGGTGATATCGTCTGGTGGGCCTTCAGGTCTCTGTGGCGACTGACTAAATATGACAAGACTATGGGTTTTTACATAAAGGTGAGCACTGCCAAACTCTCTCTGAATGCTGTATCAACAGTCCTAGCACCCAGTTGACACAGCATCAATGGCCCTTCCCAAGTAAACTCGACATTCACACCCAGTGCTGTATGCATACAGGCAAACACACATCAGACACATTCACGAGGTCTCTCACGTACTGTTATGCACTCTGACTCTCCGACTCTCTCACCCAGTCGCGCCCTTCCCCCCGTTCCCTCCTCTCTCTCTGTCATCTGTCTCTCCCGCTCTGTTACGCATCTCTCCCCCCACTCATCAGGTCCTTCTCTCTGTTTCTCACCTCTCACCCCTCTCGCGCTCTTTCTCCCACCTCTCCCTTTCATATGTCTCGCTCTCTCTCCCTCGACACGTTTTTCTTTCTCATCTCTCCCTCTCAGTGATTGATGCTAGTCTCCCTCATTCCTGTGAGCCTGTATAACTGCGCCACACGTCAATGTCAGAGCCTGTTTGTTTGCACACTGAGTTGCTGTGCTTCCATTGATCAGACCCCTTCCAGGCAGTAAAGCTGTGTTGATGCAAGCCAAATATAGAAATTATTATAATCTCAGCCCCATATCAAGAAATTGAATGTTCTAATTCGGGCACATATTTTATTCATGCAAAAGTCAAACAAGGAAATGAACCATGTAATATCCATCGGAAAATGTTGCCATCATTGGAAGCTGTTCCTATTACTCTCCATGACAGTGATGGTGGTCATAACTGCTACTACAGCAATGAGCGCTCTAATGACAGATTACCAGTGTCAGTTTAATTACTGCTATTACTCTACATAACTACATTCCAGCTTCCAGCTTGTACGTTTGTTTATCAGAATAACTCCTAGCATATAGTATAAAACAAACAAAGGGTATGTCATATATCAGAGCATATGTGTCTGTGTGTACCTGTGCGTGTACACAGAAACACGTGAAAGAAGACCACGCCAGATCTGTGGCAAGCGACCTCATCCCTGTGCACCAGTCAGCTGTGTTATTGCTGTTTAAGTACCACGGATAACACTGCCTTAACACAACCTTTACATTTCAACAATGATGCCAGTATGGCTTGAGAGAGGGGAGCGAGAGGGAGGGGGAGTTTCTTCGATAAGCAGAAGGATGCACAGGAGAGACGTGACATTCTCAGTGTAAATACGTTTAAACATTGATCTTATAGTCTGATAGAGTACTGTTCCACCACCCACCCCCCCTCCACACACACACACACACACACACACACACACACACACACACATCATGCCAGGACGTTGACAGGGGTCACAGAAAGGTATTTACTGAGCCCCCTGTGCCTCACTGCAGCTAAGCAAGCACCTAGCAACGGCACTCGCTTGCCGCAGACCAAGTCACCGTCGCCATGGAGACAGGTACACGATATACCGCAGGATGGAGAACGGGAGAACTCATTTGTAACTTATTCTCAATGTTTAACGAGTACCTATTTTCCAGGAGTGTCCAACCAATATTCCCCCTATTCTCATCTGTTTGTTATATGAATTGTTGGATTTGAATATATTCCTTATTAGTGTGTGTCTATAACAGTGTCCACACTTGGTAATAAAGAAATAATTCAATTATATTATTTCTGAATCTCTGTTTAGCTAGCTAATGGGTGTGTTATAAACCTTGCACTGAATCACCAGCCCAGGCATTGGTCAACACTTATAATCCACTAGGTTCGGCAGAGTTCTTCTATTTTGGAAGAGGACAGACCCTCAAAAAATATTTTGTATCCATTTAATCAGCTTTGACAATTGGAAATATATTTGTATATGCCTTTGTCTCTCTCTTTTATTCTCTTTATTTCTTTCTTTCTTTCTCGATCTCTCTATCCTTCTCTCACACACACACACATCTCTCTGACTAAGGAAGGATGAGTCATTGAACATGTTGCTGGCGGTGCTAATTTGATGGCACCTGTTCCTGCCCTATCATCAGCCTCTCACAGGAGTGGCGATTCTCTGCCACAGTCACAAGGTGTGAACTGTGGTTCAGCAAGTGACCCCTACCTATAGGTGCTGCGAGCTTTGTCTTTGGGGAAACCCTTATGATATCGATCCTAGTTCAGACCCTCTCATCCCAGCAGGACTGCAGCCCTCTCGTACTCCCTCAGCAGAGTCAGGTGAACAGATCTTCACCTTGCATAACCTGCTCCAGGTCTCTCTCTGTCGTCTCATTTGTGGTTCTCCATAACGAGATGGTGTTTACAGCACAGGGAGGACTGAGAAAACCTGCCCATGAATATTGTAACAGGGACTTAGCATTAAGAGAAGCTTTAGCCAATTGACTGTGTAATGGCCACTCCAAGAGTCACAGTGTGTCCCTGTGGATGTGGCTTTATTTCTCTGAATTCCAACTTTACTTCTCGTGTTTCAACACTTTCACATCAACGTTGCAGCCGGCCGTCAACAGTTGTTCTTGCGAGGCCAGTGTTTGTCTAGGACTTAATTGAACGTATATTTTGTGTGATGTCCTGTTGTAACACGGTATTCACGTATGATAGGTATCCGGGTAAACGTCGATATCTTGACTACTGGGACCAGAAGGACCACAGCAGCCCTAAGACAGAACATACAAACGGAGATTGTCCCACGGCCAAGACCCCTGCCAGGAGCCCTTGTGTTTTGGTCAAACAGCAGGCTGGTAGGGACAGAGGTGAGATACGGCTCTTTGTCCGACGGGGCACAGAGTTGAAGTTGACAGTCGTGCCGAGGTGACAGGTCATCGGAGAGCGGAGGGGAAGGGGGGGACGGGGCGGGGGGACGTTGTTGACAGGCAAGACTTACCTAATATCATTACATAAGAGAACCCTTAAGCAGACAGATTAAGTTCTCTGACAAAGAGAACCATGCCTCATCAGCACAGACAGAGAATACATACAGCCAATGAAATGAACTCCACTCAATTCCATGGAATAATTTTAGCTGCGGTGTTTGTACTGTATACTAGTGGAAAAGAAAAGCCTCCACGTCGCCCGCACAGTTCTATCGGTTAGCTTCGGCTTAGTAGCCATAGAGTCACAGTGACACAGCTAATCCCCGGGTTTGCATCACAGACAGCCAGACAGCGAGTCTAACACTCGGGAAAGTCCCAAAGTAACTTTGTTAACATATATTTTTGTCATCTTCTAACCTATTTGCCAGCTTTGTGCCAGACACTAACACAGAGTCTGTTCTATTCTAGTCCTGGCTGTCTGTTCCCTGCCAGGCTGAAGTGGTCAGCACAGAGACTGCAGCTGTCTCCGTACGTACAGATCATCTCGCCAACAGCAGGAGGATTTGGCCATGACAATAGAGCTGCTGTATAGTTCATCAGACAGGACAGCCTGGCGGCCGTGAGTCCCCGGCTCTCTCCTGTTTCTGCCTGAAACAGTCAGACCCAGTCTCACACCCTGCTGGGCTTTTACCACCGGGCCACCCTGCTCCGTTTGAAAACTCTCACCTGACATCCTCTGTCATCGTCTCCATCGCCGTGAACTGTCTCACAGCAGACTCACAGCATGTAGATGTATAACTGTTTTATGAAAACGGTCTCAATTAATTGGGTCCTTTGTTATTCTCACATATATATTTATTTATTTATTGTGAGAATGTTGTTAAGCATTCCTCATACACATCTTCATTTCTCTCTCTCTCCGTTACTCCTCTTTCTCTCTCTCTCTCTCTCTTTCTCTTTCTCTCGCTCTCCATATTGTGTCCCTCTCTCCTCCTCTCTATCATTCCCCCCCCCCTCACATTCTTGGTTATTGCTGCTGGCTGGGAGCTAGTGAGTAGGTGGTGTTCTCACGCCTGTTAACAGGGATCCCAATGATAGTAATGACACGTGAGGTTGTTATGACAGTCAAGCTGGGGAAGATAATTGTATGAATCAACTGAACCAGTACTTTCTTTCAATACACACACAAACACGCACACACACACACACACCGAGAGTTTCAATGTCAAGTTTCAAGTTTTTGTTGTCAGGTGCACACTGACACACAACATAACATCTAAGTACTAAGAACATAGATTACCGTCTTCTCCTTCTTAACTTGACATTTGTCTTTGTTTGGTGTGAATGGATCTGAAATAGGTTCCAGCAAACCCACTCAAATGTGCTGGGTAAAACCCTGGTTGTGGGTGGCGCAGGGGGTTTAAATCATACCCTTCTCTCCTCTCTTTGGTGTAAAACTAGGCATGGATGTGTGACTTTGAGGCTCAGCTGCCTATGAAGCCTGAGTGGCCCTCCTCACCGAGCTTCAGTCTGTCAGCGGCTCCACAGCGAGAGAACCCACCTCCTTTAACTCCAATGATTGTTCCTGTCACAGGGGGTATGGATCCGTACATGAGTCGTGTGGAACGGTACTAAACAGCAACAACGCAGCCCAGCGTGGATGTCCTGTTCCCCCAGACACAGTGAAGGAATCCACCCCGAACATTCAATGGGACTATTGTAGTTTCCAACTCGTAAATACACAAATACGAGCATACCAGTGTTACCTTTAGTGGACAGAGGAGAATTAAATGGCATAGTTCATGACCATTCACCTCCCACTGAGCGGAGAATGCACAGCCAAGTTGAGGTAATGGATTCTTTTGTCCTCCTTAAACTAAGCCAATTAGGAAAATGCAGGCTGCGTTAAAGTGATGTCTGGGATGAAAACAAGATTTTCCAAGAAATGTATTTTTGCTTGGCAAATCTGTCTCTCTTCTTCCATTAACTGACATAAGCACTCAGCACTTTGCAAAGGGCCGTAATTGCATCACTCATTAGACTACTCCATTTGGTGTGAAAAGAGAGTAGAACCAAGCCAAGTCTAATGGACTCTCTCTCTCTCCCCTCTCTCTCTCTCTCTCTCTCTCTCTCTCTCTCTCTCTCTCTCGCTCTCTCTCTGCCTCCCTATCTTTCTCTATCTCTACACGTGTAAACCCGCCGAATGGGGAAGACATTACCGTAACGAACACGAGATTTGGAAAACCCATCTGCATGTTCATGGACATTTAAGCAGACAGAGGGAAGCGGGCACTATGCAAAAACCAACAGACTCATTTGTAGATAAGGCAGTAACCAGCTCTGATTGAATCCTAAGCCTGGCTTGTCCAGACCCAGACAGCTTTTCTGTGAATCAGTCATCTGGGCTGAGTTAGCCCACAACCCTGTCCTTGTGCTTACCATAATAGGAGCGATCATGGTGTAAGTTGTAGGGCGAGAGACCATGCTGCTTTTATCTGACTAAATGGCGAAAGTAAAGACATTTAATTAATTGGGAGGAGCTGAGATATCAAGCCAGACCGCATTCGAATTTCTTTGAATCGGTCTGTGCTGGGCAGTGTTATCGAATCATTTGCAAAGTGGATGGTTGTTTTAGATCTTCGGCTTAATTCATGCTTGCATTCTCTGATTGTTAAGTTAACAGTTTTTTTTGCCGTTTCAAAGACTTCCCGACACTGACAAATCACCTCACGAGACATACCCCCCCCTCTCATACTCTGATGACCTGATTATTCATTTCTGGCAAAAACCATGACGTTTCAAATGAGCTTGTTATGACCCTTAAGCATTTCATGATCCCCTCTATCATGTTATATGAATGTGATTGCCTCGTGTTATTTAGAGTACATGAGCAAGGCACAATGGTCTGCTGGGGTCTTAATTGATCGTAAATAAGAAAATCAGGCTTGATCTCTTGACCTATTTCTATTAGGAACTCAATAAAGATGACCTGTCGATCACTTGTGTAATGCCCAATCAAAGAGTAGAGAATGCATATCTGTCTCTCTCATTGGCTGACCAGGACAAATCCCAGTGTTGGGTACTGCAGCGGTGGGCTGGTGCACGGTCTAAAAACCCATAAGGTTTTTACCAGCCCTGTCTGTCTCTTTACTGGCCTTCAGTGTGTCATAAGGGCTGTGCATTAGAGCATGCTGAGTACGTGGTACTGGTCTTACTGGCCAATCACAACTAAATTAGTTCATGGTCGTCAACATTCAAGACTAATGCAACAGTGCTCAGTAATGATCTACCCTCACCGACCGGAGCCTCTACGCTGGCCCCAGTGGATGAGTCTCTAGCTGAATTCCTTTCGCAGTGCACCAGGGGAGTGCACTTCTTCTTCTTCTTTATTTTATTGATCTTTTATCAGTACGTACATTCAGAGTACATTCTTGCATTCAAGGAGGCTCCTTCAAACCGGCGTTGCACCAACCCAAAAGTTCAGGTACTGCTCATCGACACTGCTGTATCTATCTGAGATCTTAGTGCACACACACAAAGCCAAATACACACACTTTCAGTAAATCCAGAATTCACAATGCTCGTTCCTCCTCTCCTGTGCTAATGGGCCATGAAGAGGCAGCCCTGCGAGGAGGGGAACAGAACAGAACATGTTGTAATTAAAGCCCTAATTTGACTCATTTACATCATTTACAGGGATGACATCATTCTTTCCTGTTCACCTACATTATTTATGCCCTCCTGGCAAACAGATACTGAACCCAAATAGCATATCAGACTGGGGAGACACTGATGTGAGAATACATGCACAACAAAAAGAAAGTCTGAAACAATATCAATTTAAACTGACATTCAACTCTTTCCACTCAGCTGTGATACATGTGACATTCAAGATTGGATTTGGTCTGCTGCACACAAGGCTCTGAAAACGTGGAAAATGTGAACATCAGCATGTTGTAGACGATGCAAAGTTTAGGAATTCCACCAGCCAGTACTAAATAAGGTACACCCTAATTCATCCTTACACTTGCACACATTTACAGTATAATGGTATAAATAAGTAATGGGACCTTATTTACAGAAGTGTCAATAGAGCCTATACTAATACAGAATCATCCAATCTAAATCATGATACACTCAGCATGTAATTCACGTCTGTAGCAAACCAGATGATGAGGCGTTTAATCAAGGTACAACCGTGTTTGGCAACGCTTTCAAAGATTCAAAACCACATGCTCTTATTTACATGCACATCCCAGTCACATTTAGTTCTATGAATATTCACAAACATGGCCGACATGCTTAGTCCCTGTCGTTGAGTCCGCATGCCAGGTTACGGGGGCCTGGTCGTGCTGACAGAGGACCATGGTTGTGTCATGGCCTAGTAAGAGGCCACATCAGAGTCAGTCCTGAACTGCTGAGTGGGTCTGAGACGCAGCAGAACCCAGGGAAGGAAGTGGGCTCTGGCAGATAGACATGACTCAGTTACCTAACAGAGAACTGGGACACAACAGTGACATATCCTCTTGACCTGTTTTTCCAACAGAGAGAGAGAGAGACAAGGAGAGAGAAAGAAAGAGAGAGAGAGAGAGACATTAACATGAAGAGGCTGACCACAACCTCTAAAGCAATTGTATATTGCTGTGGACTAAAGTGTCTGCTAAATGAATGAAATGTTTTATGTAAACAATCTGGTGTTTTTTGCCCACAGACGTAGTTCCAAGGAAGCTAGTTTGCACACAACTGTATCAAAAATAGCATTGAGATCCTGCTCAGGATCAAAGTGTAACGTTAGAGTTCTGTCTAAGTGAATAACAGGAAATCTACCTTTCTCCTATTTACATCCTACATTCGCACTATGACACTCACAATGTAATCATTTCTCTTCTCAGTAAGAAGTACTCTATACTTTTGTGAGATGTAAAACATAATCAATTTATGAAGGGGAACATGTGGAGACAAGTACAGCCATTTATTTTTCACATTGTCCAAGTGGCTTTGGTCGTGTCTTTAATATTAGCATTTCCAGAGTTCAGGTTGAGGTTCAGGTTGACAGATGCTGGCCTCCCCCTCCAGAAACCAGACCACTGTTCTGACTGGGTACTGTCATTAAGGACTAGCCTGAGTATTAATGGCCCTGCTTGTCTCAGAGTCCAGCTGCCCGGTGATATTGGATGTGATGTATAAATGAAGCAGCCTCAGAGCAGCTGAGGTAAAGATGATGTGGTTAGGATCTGGGCCACGCTGTGTTGTGAGCTGATGTATCCAGTTTCCTGTCTGAGAAAGAAAGAGAAACAATTTCACTTTAAGTCATTTCAAAAGCTTCAAAAATGACCCGTACGCAGTATTTGTAAGCTGGTACAGCTTTCATGGAAAATGAACACATGCACATTTTCTAATGTTAGGGTCACTCCAGGAAAATCCATCACATTTCAAGTTGAAAAAAGAAAATGTCTTTCATTTTTGACTCTTAAGACAGTATGAACGGGAAATCTTCAAAATCTGTCACATATCACACAATTGGGAAAAAACACATCCCATTCTCAAAGAAGTGTTGCTAAATAGCATCGTTTTACAGTAACATCATCATCAGTCTACCCTGCTGCAGTCCTGGCTATCCTCCCCATCTTCTGTTCGGTTCCATCTGCCAGATGTAACAATACTGTCTGCTTATTCAAACCCACAGGAACGAGACACCTGCACAGCGACGCAACATTTTGGCTGCATTTTCACCGCCACAACGTCTAATTTATTTTAGGCGGGCAGGGACACACGTACGCGGCCGCAAGCCGGGAACGAACACCGTGTCTCACTCCTGTGGACGCAGGAGGCGGGGTGAGGAAATGAGGGAGGGGGGCAGGCAGGAGGACGCGTTGCCCAGGGAGAGGGCACAAAGTACTGAAACACGGAAACAGGAGCACACACCTCGCATGGTAGACGTGTACCTTCGATGTTCCTCCTACAGACTACGACTGCCTTCGAAGACACATGACGCCACGGTGCTGGAAAGGTCACCCGGACACAGAAGACGCCCTGCAGAAGGAGCGGCGGATGTGTCCATATCGGAGTGGCAGATCCTATACGCCGATGCTTATCTGGGCCGGGATCTTCCCTAATTATCCTGAGAGTGTTTATACTGGTGTCCCTGGCCGCAAAGCAGCCTGAGAACTCAGATGACCCGCTCACAGAGAGATCAAAACAGCTAAATCTAAGTCAGCAGGTTTAAAACAAATAGAGATCAATTTGTGTGTGTCTTTTCGAGCGTGTGTGAGCATTGCTTTTATTCCCTAATTAGAAGCGTACATTTTGTTTTTCCAAACAGCCTGAACATTTCTGAATAATATAATCCCACTTTTAGTGAACACAAATGTCTACGTATTTGCTAGGACGCGTAATTTCCTGTCGATAAAAGTTATCGAAAGCAAAGACCTGAAGGTGAACCGTAAAAGGATGCAAATTCAGTGCTTTGTGTTTCTAGGTGAATTTGAGTTGTCGCCAAATGGAGAGAGAGAGAGTGAATTAGTGTTGCCACACAGAAGAGCTGCAGACGATGTCCTGTTAAAAGCCTCCAATCAGTCTGTCAGAAACAAACAGACCGTTCTCTTACCGTCTCTCATCACCAAACCAGCTATTAATAAAGCCCAGAAACATTTCTTTTCATCTCGCCCAAAAGTACATCCCAGCCCCAATGTGGAAAACCACCCCTCCCTCCAGCCCTCCCTCCATCCCTCAGGTCCTCTGTGCAAATTTGTACACGGAACTCAATTAATGGCATAGAGGAGAGGACAGAAAGAAAGAAAGAAAGAGAGAGAGACGGGAGGAGAGAAAGAGAGACACCGAAAATGCGCAGAAGAGATGAGGCACCTGTAAACGCACAGGAGCCTCTCACCTCGCAGTGGGAAAATGGGGGAGGGGAGAAGCTATGGAGTAAACCCATCGACCAGAGAGATAGTCATTGATACGTGAGAGAAGCCCGCTGCCTTCATAAGCTCAAAGTCCCCATCCACGAGTCTTTCTCCCATCGTGGGCCGAGCGTGGATTAAAACGGACCGAGAACATTATCCCCCGGTGCTTATCAGATGCCCTGGCCTTGGAGGGTAGGGTGTAGCTAGCAGGGGAAAAGGTTAGCGAATTGTAGGACGGGACACCTAGATCTAGCCCTTGGTAACAGAGAGGGAGTGAACAGCCTGTTCTCACTCCTGACCTAACATGCAAAGAGGACCAGCCGGTGCGTGTGTGTGTTTGATTGTGTGTGTGTGTGTCTGTCTGTCATGAACACCGTGAGCGTGTCGGCTTGTCTTACCTAGCGTTCACCTTTGCTCCACTTCCTCTCAGCCCTGTAGCAGCAAACATGGACACTGAGAACCTGCTACCTTTCTGATGTACGAGGACCCTATGGACTCAGTTCTTCTCACACCATGCTGCCCAGGGAACAAATCTGCCTTAACAACACACACACACACACACACACACACACACGGTTGTGTTTGGAAAACAAAGAAATGCATATTGGGAAAGGATGAGAAGACAATAGATGTTCCAGTTGACTTTGTGTGAAAACACAGTTCGCTGTCTTATCTCCATAGAGGGCTGCTACAGAGGAATAATCCTATTGGCTGGTACATAGGCTGGCAGTGGGTGGTGAGAAATGGGATTACAGTTTGTATTTAAACTGGCCTTTCAAATCTGTAACGGTGGTTTTAACGATCTAACGCATTCAAGAGAGAGAGAGAGAGAGGGGGCTGAGGGAGATAGAGAGGTGTGGGGGGAGAGAGAGAGAGAGAGGTGGAGCGAGAGAGTGAGAGGGGGGGAAAGAAAGCGGGACGGGGAGAAAGAGAGAAAGAGAAGTAAAGGTTGACTTTGTCATGGTGGGGACAGGAACCCTACTCAAAGGTACACCGTCGCCACAGTCAATGAGTCAGTCATTCTGGTCTGGGGGAGTCACAAACGGCTCCTCTCCAGCCTTGTGTCTCAATATGTCATATCTCCAAAAGCTACAACAGAGCACAGCCGAAGCCACGAGATATTAGGAACACGAGTCTCATGGAAACACGACGGCGTCCCAGAATTGAACCACTTCATCTCACCTACATGCCAGTTTATTAAGTCATGTTGTAGTTAAGATGATGCTATTGTTGAGTCTGGTATCAAATACAAACCTTTTCATGAAATATTGTAAAAACTGTGCACTTCTGGTACTTGATCATCTGCTGCACTTACTATAATGCACTAATTGTACGTCACTTTTGACAAGTGTTTATTAAATGAATAAATGTATCAGTGTGACAGCGTTCTCAGAGCTCACTGGAAACCTGAACAGCTATTAGAGATAATTAAACATAATAAGTCTGTAATATCTCTGATCAAAGTGGCCAAGCAATAGAACAATCACACTTCTGAACAGAGTGTGTTTGATACGCGCTTGAACAGGAACAAGATAATTGGAGCGGACTGAACGAAAGCACACTCATCAGTGAAATCAAGTGCACCTTGGTCTTCAAGAAGACCACCAATTGCACAAATCGAGGAAAATCCAGTCTTTGTCAGCTTTGTCAGACACCAACCACACGCGTGCCTAACACGCCTTCAAGCACACGCAGGCACACGCAATCGCGCGCACCTGCTCGTGTACTCACGTCCCACAGAATGGCTTCAGCTGTTTAACTGTGCTCCGGGAAACTCTCTCCCTGAGACCTGGTGTCTGTATCCAGTCTAACCCTGCCTTGGACTTGATGCCCCATGAAGCACACTTTGGAGGCTGACACAGCGCCAGGCACCGTCACACCTCATTATCCTGAGCCATTACCCACCCTCCCTATCATCCGGCATTTAGGTCCAGATAGGCCGGACATATAGGAGGTTGGTTCACTGGGTGATGGGTGACATGGTAAATGGTGAGGTGTAATGATCACGTGACGTAGGGATGTTGTGCCAGGGTGGGGGTGTGTTTGTGGTGTGCAATGCAGGGCATCTGAACAAGTTCAAACCTGAAATGTGCATGTGGCATATATGATGTGGCATGTGCCATGTGCAGGTTACAGATGGACTTAAGGGGGAATGTGTGTACTGTGTCGCCTGCGCTGTTTCTGCCTGTGTGTGTGTGTGTTCGCCCCCGTGTGCGTCCCCATGAAGATGTGCTCGTGTGTGTGGAGGAGTGTGTGCGGGGGAGTGTGTGTGGAGGAGTGTGTGTGTGACTTTCCAAGTCGCCAGGTTGGAGCTCCATGAACGAGAGCAACGCTGCAGTGTTTTCCAGCGTCTGACTAATGCAAGGTCTGGAGTGTGACACTAGGCCAATTCCCCGCCCAGCAACGTCAGGACACACGTCACACACATACTGCTGTGCCATGGTTTCAAGTGTGGATGGCAACAGCAGCATTCGCCAATGCGTGTGTGTGCTTGGGTGTTTTTGTACATGTGTATCTGCATGCGTACAGGGGATTGGTATGAAATTACTCTTCAATCCTAGCAGCACTTTAATACCTATTCCTTACCTCTCGACCCCATCTCTTCATTTGTTTTTCTCTCTGTCTGTCGAAGTAGAAGTAGCCTCTTCCTTATCTGCTAATACCAGAGTGACGTACCAAGCAGCACTTTAGTGCTGAGTAACTCTTTTGTCTGGTTCATCCCACGTGGCAGGCCCGTGTGTCCAGTAACCAACACCACTCTCATCTCGTCTCTCTCTTGGTCTCTCTCGTCCCAGCATTACAAGCTCTCTCATCGCCATAAGTTCTACATCTGAGAAATGCGTTTTCACTATGAACCCGCAATGGCATTCACTTCCTAGGCAAACATGCTTACATGGGCGCATGCACGTGTCCATTAACACACAAGGAAACAAACTGAAAGAAAGGCAGAGAGAGAAAGAGAGGAAGGGAGTCCTGTCAAACTCTCAGACTTCGCACCCTCTCCTCCCTCTCATCCTGTGCTGCTAGAAAATGGGTGTCTGAGTGTGGTGTGTGCGTGTGTTGTGTTGTGTGTGTGTTGTGTGTGTGTGTGTGTGTATGTCACCTTGAACAGTCTGGCCGGCCAGAGGAACATAAGGCCAGGGCCTCAGCCTCTCTTGTCTGACTGGTGAACTGGAACCCAAGGACCTGGAACAGTCATTACCATCAGCAGCTGTACATGGTGAGCGGACTAAATGACTGCTAGGTCAATACAGTATGGCTGTGATCTTCCCTACGCACTGCCTTAATTACATATAATAGGTGCTGGCGTCTCGGTGTCCATTAGTGACTGTTCATCTGGACTGAGGTACATTTTGTCTAAGCTGTGAGTCAACAGCCATTTCTGAAAAATAAATAGTCATATACCAAAATGCGTACACACACACACACATGCACACACACACCACACAAAGACAGACACGCTTAAATGTACAGAAGCACTTAAGCTCTAAATGCAAATTGAAGCTGTGTACTTCAGGGTTGCCAGTTCACCAGATTTCAACCCTCCCTCGCCTCCCTCCCTCCCTTTCCGTCATCCATTAGTGAAGAGGATGATTTCCTGTCCTCAATTCCTGGACTGAACCCGCGTGATCCCTACACCTATACAATTGCACGTAACAAACATGTGTGTGTGTGTCAGTCATTGGCCTGGATCAGGGTGGAACTCTGTGCCCTCTCCTTGTTTCCGACCTCGGGGAGCCCTGCCGGCCTGTGTTGTCCAGGTGCAGAGATGAATAGACATTCACCAGAGACAGATACTGATTTCCTCTGAGGTTCGACAACAAGTTGCTTGAGGTCAACACGGTTCTATGCAGGGAGTTAAACCAGCCAAGAAAACCATTTCAGTGATGCAAAAACATCAGTGTATTTGGCAGAGGAGCATGGAAAAAAAAAGTGACATGTTGACAATCATCCTTACATTTGTCCAATACATATTTGGATGCCTAAAATGCTTGGTGTTATAGCTGGTGGTTTAGACACAGAACTTCTTTCATGCCCCATGTCTCCACGTTGTGTCACATGTGAAAATCTGGGACACGACTGTAGTCATGACAGCTGGATGGTTGAGGCTGAGGGTTGGGTATGTGAGTGGTGCTGGGCATCATCATTACCTTCTCTTCTACACAGTCAGGCTCATGTGGCCAAATGGGGGTCTAAAAATACACCCCGTAATTCAATTTGTCCCTCTGTTATGCTTCCTACTCTTTAACCTAATGTCTGATTTAATGATTAGTTTTTTTAGCATGAGGTGAGGGCAAATATTATTTTCCTTTTTTTCAACATTGATGGAAGCCTCACCAAGGGCTATAGACGGCCAATGTAATATTTTGTATTGCAATTGTGTGATAGAATACATGTGACAGAGAAGGAAAAGAGAGAGGGAAAGAGACAAATGAGAACGAAAGAGATCGAAAGTGTGAAAGAGTGACGGGGGAGACAGAGAGCAAGAGAGTGAGAGAGGGGAGAGAGAGAGAGAGAGAGATGGGAGAGAGAGAGATAGATAGAGAGTAGATAGAGATGATAGAGCAGAGATATCGTAGAGAGAGAGATAGAGCTCTAGATATAGATCGATGCTATCATATATCTCGATCTCTCTCTCTCTCTCTCTTCTCCTCTTCTTCTCTCTCTCTCTCTCTCCCTTTTCTCTCTCTCTCTTTCTCTCTTTCTCTCTCTCTCTCTCTCTCTCTCTCTCGCTCTCTCTCTCTCTCTCTCTCTCTCCTCTCTCTCTCTTCTCTCTCTCTTCTCTACTAGCTCTACGTCCCATTAGACTTGGCTTGTTTCTACTCTGTTTTTCATACCAAATGGAGTAGTCTAATGAGTGATGTAATTACGGCCCTTTGCAAAGTGCTGAGTGCTTATGTCAGTTAATGGAAGAAGCTGTGACTGAAATTGTTTAATTCATGATGGGACCATTGTCTTGCATCGTAAAGATGACAGAGCACTGAAGTCAACAGGACAGTCTGAGAGAGAGCTGGACAGCGAATGTGAAGAAGAGAAGCAGAGAAAGATAGACAGAAAGAGAGGGAGGGAAGGAGGATGCTGCTGTGTAATGTGATTACAGTAGCTGTAATTTAAACCAGGTGTGGGGCTTGATCTGACAGCAGCGAGAAGCCTCTCTCCACACTGATTCCACGCGTATCTTCTGGGTCTTTGAAGATGAAAGAGGAGCACCGTCTGTACATGATGCAGTTGTTGGCAGCGTGTTAGCACCGAGGCCCCAGACAGAGATGAACTATTACGTAACCATCAGGCCCAGGAACATCTTAGACCCCCTTTATGTTGCTGTTTTTGAATGTTTTTTGTACCCTGTACGGTGTCCTTGAGTGCCGAGAAAGGCGTTGTTAAAACATGTATTATTATTACTATTATTGAATGCTGCACCCTGTCATTTCATGAATAAAGAACATTTAGATAAATGATACTCCTTTTTCAATAGGTCTGTCTGTTGGTGATGTGCACTTGCTGGGCCTCCTGTTGTGCATGTGTGTGTACCTTTCCAGACTTGTGTGTTTGCTTGGGCGTGTCTGGGTTTATTTTCATGTGTGTGTTTTGATGTGCATGTGTGCTTGTGTGTTTGTTGTAACTGTACTGAACTCTTGCTTGTTACAGTTTATCACTTTGACCTTGAGTTGGAGGAATGTCCAGGGACTGTCCG
The DNA here is from genome assembly GCA_903064625.1 of Mallotus villosus. Lineage (NCBI taxonomy): Eukaryota > Metazoa > Chordata > Actinopteri > Osmeriformes > Salangidae > Mallotus > Mallotus villosus. The sequence continues at coordinate 393,239 of CAEFZP010002249.1, forward strand.
TTCATTCCTGATAGAATGAGTGGGACTCAAGGGTGCGTGTATTTGTGTCGGACTGCATGCAAATGAGCGAGTGTTTGAGTGTGTGTGTATATTTGTGTAATCGTGTGTTACTGTATGAGGTTGGGTGAGAGTAAATCGTAATCCTCATGTCCAAGATTCCTGACCTTTGATGTAAAATACAGATTGGTGCTGCGTCACATGTGCATGGTGCAAGTCCAAATTGACCATCATTTAAAACAATATATGTCTCAGCAAAATATGTATGACTGACTAAAGCTTTTATTTTTACTACAGGGTAGGCTTCACAGTTACTGTAAGAAGTCTTTACAGTTTAAAAAAGATTGTTTTTTGTAAAATACAAAAGGAGCTAAAATCACAAAATGATTTACCACTCAACATAAACCTCTCTCTCTCTTCAGAAATCAGTGATTGAGGTGCGTCAGAGATTACCAGAATAACAAATTGCTGATGTTTCTTTTGATTCATTATTTATTATCCAAGGTGACTCAAATACTGTTCAAGCCAAACATGTAAGTGAACATACTGTATAGATTGTTAATCAATGTCAAAAAGTTAACCGTCGCAGACAAATTGTCCAAATTATTTCCCTGAGACAACAGAGATAGAAAGATAGATATTTTATTATCCCGTGAGGGAAATTCAGCTTATCTGATAAGGATCTATAACCACTCCCATATTCTCCCCCTCACATGATTTCTCAATGGTCAACATGTGCCTATTTCATGTACCAGGCCCACTCAACTGGTCTCATTTCTTCACCCACACATCCCAGAAGAGCCTGTACCAGCTGCCCCTTCCAGTCTATTTCCTACCAACCTGAGTCACTGTACGCTGGGCCTGCATCTGTGGGCGCGTATGCCTCCTCCCTCACTGACACCAACTCCAACAGATCTGTGGGCTGGTACCAGTCTAGCCTGCCTAGCATCGCTGCTGCTGCCTGGTCGCCGTGGCGGCCAAACGATGGGCAGATTGAGGGGGCAGAGGGGACTTCTGGTGATGCCTGCCCTCCCTGGCACCTCCGAGTCCGGGGGCATGTGTCCCACTGAGCCTCTCTGCTGCCGGAGCTCTGTCAGAGCCACTGTCACCGTGACTGGCCTTGTGACGGCTCTGGTTCATGGATAATAGATTCTCAGTCAAATGGCTTTGAAATGGCAAATCTTTGTTTTTTTGCTTGGTGAAATGGTGGGCTCCTCGTCGGTATTCAGCTGCATTGACACCGGGTTTAACATCCTTGGTGTGAGCCATGACTTTCCAATGACTTTGTGTGTAAGCCCGCGCACCACTGGCTTAACATGAGTGCACTGCATGGTAATGCATATAAATCAATGAATGGAGCATGATGCTCGGCCATGTCTAAACTGAGGCTGGTGTAGCTAGTGCAACTGTAACAGTCTGGAAGGGTAGGCCTAGGCAACTAGGGTTGACACACATCATACTGGAGCAATGTTGATGTTCCTGGTTTTAAATAGACCGCCCTGGATGTAAAGTAGGAGTGCCAGGACTGCATGGTATGACGGTGGTCCTGCCTGACAGTGCGCACATCTTGGAGTGTCCTGGATGAACCAGCTCTGGCCGATTCCGATTCCTCCCGATATGCTTTCACTGCCATAATTACTGGGTATTCAGTGAAATGACACAACTCTCAAAACAATTTGTACTTTTCTGGGCCAGTCTGTCTCTAAACATTCCAACAGGTCACCGAGGTCTCTCTTATAACGATGAGTGAGTGTTCGCTCGTGTCATCCCCGACTGTGCAGCTCTCATTACCTGCTCCTGTGAGCCCTCATTACCTGCTCCTCTCCCTTCTCAATCCCCCTCACCCAACATGTGAGCTCAACGTACTCTTTCACCACCCCTGAGAAACCAGCCCAGGCTTATTCGTGAAATAAAGGCCCCTTGTAAGAGGAAGGAAGAAGCCAGAGTAAAAACATGAAGTAATGGGGGACATGCAGGGTAAATAAGAGCCACTGCTGGAGCAAGAGTGAAGAGGTAATTGAAGACTTCCAAGACGAAAGAGTCAAGGCATTGACAGCTGGATCTCTCACTGTAATCTTCCAAAGTGTCTCCTGTTGGAATAGAAATGAAGAAGCTTCAATTCGTTTTTGTGCCAGACTGAATTAGATTTTCTTGAACCTTGCCTTTGCTTGGTAGCTCTCAGAATACTTAGTTTCCAAACAATTTTATGAATGCCCTTTGTAGCCACCAGAAGACCTACTGGGGGCTGATGTTTACCTTCATCCATGGTGGAAAAACACGATTTGGAAGGTTGTGGCTCATCCACGTTCTGGAGAGAGAAGTAACAACACACCAAAATGATTGTTGAAATGACTGATGATGACCATGATGAAAAGGATTTCTGTTGCAAAGCCTCTCTATGACACAAGTCGCTGGTATACAGAAAAAACGAGTGGCAATTGGAATTCTCATTCTCTCAGAGTGGAAATCTGGCCGTGTTAAGGATGTTATTTGATGACACATTTCAAACAGGAGAGGAGTGAGGAGAAGAATAGAAGAGAAGTGATGGGGAGAGGATAAGAGTCGAGGAGAGAAATGAAGAAACTTCAATTGAAGGGTTCTGTCTTTATTTCCCCCCATGTCTCTCTCCCCTGAGGATCTCAATCTGGTGGTGACTCACGTGAAACAGACAAGGTCGCCCTTCTCAGAGGGTCAACTTGGTGTGGATGTGGAGGGGCACAGAGTGGCCCTTCACGGAAACAGACAAACACTTCAAGACCAGGAAGTCTTCCAATACTAGGAAGTCTCCAAACGCACACAAAGCCATACAAGACACACACACACACAGGCACACACACAGGCACACACACAGGCACACACACACACAGTGTGTTTTTTGTGTGTACCACATGATAATTCATTGACAGAGTGTGACTGAATGGGTTGCACTGGGATGCAGTGCTTGAATGACTGTCTCAATTAAGAACTAGATCAACACATGCACCGGCCCACATGGAACTGCGTCACTCTGCACAAGGGACTACACAAGATTAGCTTGTTTTTCAGCCTGAATTGTTTCGATATGTCATCATCTCAGCAAATATGAGAAGGTCTACTTCATGGTGACAGCGGCCTGTGACAGCGTTGGTCCCATTCAGCGGTTTAATGAGCCCGGCAGGAAGGCATGATTGAGACTTTTGTTACTCGGCTCTCAAGGAGCTAACAGCACATGGCCTCCTTCATTTCAGAGGCTGTATTTACACGACTGGCTGTGTCTGCACGTGTGTATTCATTGGTATTCAAATAGAAATGTTATTGCGGCATTCTGTCTCGTGTGTTCTTGCATTGTCATTTGTGTTTGTGTGTTTCCGTGAGTGTTTCTGTGTGCGTGTGCATGCAGTGCACATGTCTCAAAGTGTGAGCTCTGAGAACACGGACGTCAGTCGTCTCAGTAGCCCTGCGTCTCGACAGGTTGTTCCGCTGGGCTGGGCTTTAGTCTGTGTGGGTTGAGAAGCACTCTAGCCAAAGGGGCTCATTATCATTAAACATTGAGTGGCCCACAGCAACACTTCCAGAACATGAGGCAGGGTGATGAAAGAGCGGCTTGCAGATCCAGGCATGCCGTATCAATACTCACCGCTCAAACCAACACCCACATAAGCACACACACACACACACAAACATACAAAAATCTCAGAAGCACGTCACACACATGCTCAGAAGCACTCACACACACACATACACACACAAACAAACAGTAGCACACACAGAGACGTAGGCCTACAATCAGATAAAATGTAATAAAATACATTTGCAAAGTATTTTCGTGTTTGGAAATCTGTTAATGTGGTAATCAAGACCAATGCCAATGAGACAGAAAGACATCACCATGCATGGCTTAACCGACAGACCGCCTCATATTAGGGACTCCGATTTTGAATGAAGACGAGGAACTCATCAGCGGAGGCTCTGTTTCATAACCGTGAATGAGGCACGCGGAAGCAGGCGCACGCCCGTGGCCTCTTCCTCCCGTTACCTCCTCCGTGTTATTGTTGATGTCTGCGCCGTGTGTCCGCCGCGTTCTCCTCTCCCCATGGAGCCCACACCGCCACCGCTGCGGGAATTAGCGAGCGGCGGCTAAACACTCATCCTCACACCGCTCATTCCGCTCTGTGTGCACATCCCATCTAGTGGATGGCTCAGGATGTATGCATGGGCACGGACAGAACATCCGACGGCAGCGTTGACACATAGCAAGGTTACGATGTGTTCAGATCTGGTCTGTGCCGGAGTTCAGACAGGCGGTGTGCTTGGGCGCGCGTGCGCTCGAGCGTATGCGCGCTGTAAGAGGGTTGTTTGTTGTGACTGTCGTTGGGCTGTGTGTTTTTGTCCTCTTTTTGAATTAGCTAGTGTATGACGAAGGAAGGATGTGAAGAATGTAAACAAGAAATTGTAACATGGAATAGTCAATGAAGACAGCACAGCCTATTCACTCACTCACATGCCTCACTCACACACCCGCAAGGTTGCTTCTACAGAATAACCATCTTCTCTTCCTGACACGTTCAAGTTCAGGTGCTACAGAGGATTGTAGGAGGTTTAGAGATTGAGTTGGGATTTGAAGTTAGGTATAGGTTTAGGAACGAGTTACATTTATGTCTAGTGTTCAGGTTAAGTTTAAGAGCGAGGGTTAGAGTTGGGGTTTTCGAAAAACATGGACTGGTACTGAATTGTGATTCCCCTCAACAAACTTGTGTGTGGAAAGAGAAGCTTTCCAAAGTATATTTGTTTGTGTGAGAGAGTCCACTTCACATCGGTTGCTTTGAGGTCACAAGAAAGGCTGCAGCCTGTTGATACTGTGTTTTTATAAGATCACTAAGGCTGTACAAGCAAAAACGTTGTCTCAAGTCGTGGTCCAGCCTTGTAACACCAGGATGCTGAGGGAACGAGCCACTTCTGGAGTCTGGCCAGGACCGACTCAGCAGACAGAGACACAACCAGTGACTCAGCTAGAACCTTCCATGTCAGTCATGATACTGTACAAGACAAGGTTGGTACCATCTCATGAAAAACATGATGATCAATAATCATCATGTTTTTAATTCTATCAAATAAATAACTTTGCAAATGTGGTTTACTGTATTTGGCTACTTTATACTATCTACATTCACGACCGGGAATTCAAACTGGCAACCTTTAGATTACTAGCCTGATTCCCTAACCGCTCAGCCACCTGACTCCCCCTGACTAATTGAAAAGAAAAGACAAATCTGGTACAACCATCTAACACTAAACTCTGCCAATGACAACTCTTCTTCCTGGTACCTGAACAATTACCAGGTTATTGAGCCAATCAGCAGGTTCCCACAGAGGCCTCCAAAATGACGTGTTGTGTCTGAACAGCTGCACTCCCACCCAGAGAGGGGGCTTCCAGCCCACAGGACCCCAGCCTTAAGGCCACCTTGCTGGGGAAGAACTTGTTGAACCCTGGACAAGCAATTACATCTGGATCGATCCATCCAGTGTGTTTGAGATGTGACGAATAGTTTCTGGTAACAGACAGAAAAACACAACCTGTGAGTGAGTCTGCCTCACTTGGTTCCCTGAACAACACTTGAGGGGTTAAGCAGTCAGGCTCTATCTCAACAACTTTTGAACATTCATTTTCCCCTGTTTCGACTTCCTGATTCATTACGGTCGAAAACAATCAAAATAAATAAAGAGCTTATCGGAGATCGTTGCGTGACACAGGCCTCAATCGAGCGTGTTGACACATTTTTTTTTGTCAAAACATGCAGCCGCAGCCAGTGTAAACGCTGTCCTCTGATTGGTGGGGAAGCCGACACTTGCGTAGAAGGTCTCAGAGGCGTGCATGCTTCAGTCAACAGTCCTCTTGCCACCAGATCCCCTCTCACACGCAAGTCACCTGGCTCGCACGCCAGAGCTGGACCACCAGGCATGGCACACACACGTTTAACCATCTCCACACACACACACACGTTTAACCATCTCCACACACACACACGCGTTTATCCATCTCCACACACACGCGCCATCTGCAAACAAAGAAACATTTAACAATCTGCACACACGCTCATTTGAACAGTCTCCAAACACGCACATGTTAACTATCTGCAAGCACCTTTGGTTATCTCTACCCACCTGTTGACAGCCGAGTGTTTGTGTGAGTGCGTGTTTTTGTTTATGTGTGTGCGTCAAAAACCACGGGAGGACCAGAACCAAATCACCACACTTTGGGTAAGGTCGGGAGGACTTTCTCCGGTCTCTGACGGAAGTTCTCCTCCTACTATAGCTTCTCATCTCCGTCTGGGTCCACCTGAGGTTCTGAACCTGTCCCCGAGGCACCGCTGGGCGCCTTGTGAGAGGAGCTCAGGGCAACGGTGAGTCATCCAACCCGGGCCATGTTCTTCAGCTTGTTTACGGCCCCAAGGTAAAGCTTTCCCTCCGGAATAGCATTCGATCAATTAGCACATGCAGGACACTTAGCGGGATGGAGCAGTTCTCCGGGAGGACTCGAGGAGAGCTGAGAGAGACTCGGACGGGTGGAGGAACCGTCTGCCCGCAGGGCTTCTGAGTGTCACTGAGAGGAGAACACCTTGGGGGGGGGAACTATCTGTTGTTTCATCCAGGCATGCGCATAGCCCCCTTTATTACGGACGAGGTTCCAAGGCGTATAAAAAGGAATTGAGCGTCTTTCTTCAACGAGCTGGTGTTTCAAAGGTCATCCTTGACCAGGTGCTGTTATCTGACCTGGCTTGGCTGCGTCAGACACTACGATAAGGTTTTGATCTAATAAGGTGAGGACAGGCGCCCCCAGTCACAAGAAGGAGCCTTTGACTTTACACAAGATGGCACATTTGCTAACCTTGTTTAGGAGGAGCCTGTTTCGTAACTGGTTGTAAACACCTACATGTGTGTGTGTGTGTGTGTGAGTGCATGTGTTTTCTTTAATCGTGAATATGCGTGTATTTTTGCTTGTGCGTGTGTGTTTACTTATTCATTTCACATTTATTCATACACTTCACACACTTTATATGTGCACATGTGTTCGCACGTGTGTGTGTGACTGTGAACAGATCATGCAGAAAACAGATCATCAAAACACAGCAGGTGTGTGGCTGATTTCAGAAGATAAGCTGCCTGTGTTTTCATGACTAAGTCTGAAAGCGACCGTATATTTTCACAGAAGGTCACAGTGGAGGTTTACTGCTCCCCGCCGTGTCCTCTCTTGGCTAATTGGTCATGATAAGCACAGCGGGTTTGGAGGAAATGAGACTAATGTCTGCGATTGGCTGTGGAGACAGTGGTGTTCAACTGTCGTGTGGGCCAGGTTGCTAGGGTGGTGCTGTGTGAGGGCCAGGTTGCTATGTTGGGGTGTGCATGGGGGGTCAGGACGATGTGACAGGACGGTGTCGGTGGTATTCACATTCTGTGGTTGTGGAATAATAAAGCAGTAAAGAGAGAGAGAGCAATACGGTTGAGAGAGAGAGAGAGAGACACAGACACAGACAGACAGAATGAGACACATACATAGATTGAATAAAGAGATAGAAAAGAGAGGAAAAAGTATAGAAACAGCTCAAATGAAAAGGAGAGACAGAAATGAGAAAAGAGTGTGAGTGTTCATTTGCATTTGTTCCTGCTCTCTTTTACATTATCGCTCTCTTTAGATGTTGTTTACAAGAAAACCCTATTCTCAGTGTCAGAGGGCAGTGTCTCTTCTCTAGAAGTCCATTAGACATTCAGCTGTGAAGACCAACTGCTTCATCCTATTGTAGTTTCAAACATTATGCACAAAGCTCGCTAACAATATCGCCATGGTTGTTTGTATCCTGAAATTCTGGCCTTCATTTCAACGTGACGTACTGAGAGCCAGAGAAATCAAGAAAGCTCCTCACATTTCATGGAATATTTATTGTTACAAGAGTCTGGGCAAACCTAGGATAAAGTCACTAAGTGGTCAGAAAAAAAATGTATCTGCTAATCTGTTCTTCGACTGAATGTGTGGGAGATTCTCACAAATGCTGTTATTTATCCATTATTCATTTAATCAGGTATAAAAATCAAGAATGATACATACTAAATGTAAAACAGTGAAAACCCATGAGGTAAGTGACCTCAGAGCCTGATGGGACTACTCGGAATAGATCAACCAGCTACCATTCTAGGAATGGCGAGGCAGACTGTAGCTTCAAAGCAGTCCCAGACACGGACATCAAGCTTTCAGGATCCCAGTACACTGGCGGAGGGGTGGATAGCACCATGCATGTCTTTAATTGTTACCTTAAATGCACTATATTATCATGTGATTCACTTCAAAGCCGGTATGACACATACAGAGGCCATGAGTGCTTCTACCTGACCTTTCCTATTTCAAGGTGATCCTAATATTCGGTCTGTTTCTTTGAATTTAGACTTTTTTCCGATTGGTAGTGAGTCACTGGCGCTCATTACTCTTCTCTTTGACACATTACCCAGAATCCCTTTTCATTTTAACATAAACAGGGGCAGTTATCCGATTGCATCAACTGTACTATTACCACAAAATGTTTCAAGGTACGTTTTATGATAGATAAGGGCAGTATTTGTGTATTTGTGTGTGTGTTTGTGTAATTGTGTTAATATACTGTAAAACTATAATGCTCCTGCTCTTTCAGAGAAGTTATGGCAACCTAAAATACAAGTCTGGGCTGAATAAAATGAAATACAAATCTAAATAATTGAACATAAAATTGTCTAGAATCTATAATAATTGGTCAATCTTGTAGAAACATAAATTAGGCTAATCAACCCTTCTGTCAAAAAATAAATCTATGAAAGCGACATTAGCTGTCCTGTAACAGATAAAAAAGTCAGTACAGTGATACAAAAGTGCCACCTAATGGTGATATAAATAATTTCTATTTTGTAAAATATTCAACTGTTAATTATGGATATTAAACAACAATAAAACCTGTTGTGTACCTTATATACTTAGTTTATTATTTGTTGTATTAGTCTAGAATCTGGTGCAAGCTGGAGTTGAAAGCCAGTGAAGGTTCCAGAGTAGAGGTGAGGAGTTAAAGAATGTATGTAGCGTGAACAAAGCTCTGGGTACGTTACAGAACAGTTCTAGATGTATTACTGAGGTCCGCTGTGGAGCCAGACACTCTGGTCGGAACTGGCTGGAACTGGCTGGCCGCACAGGACTGTTGGTGATCCATGGCGACTTAAAGGCTGAACACAGTGGTGTTCACACTGGTGAAGAAGACTCCAAGAAGGGAACAGTGGCTTTGTTGCGTACAGACTGAGTTGGAGAGATTGAGTATTCACGCACTGGTCTGTCCTTAAAGGGGTAACATAGATAGAGCTGAGTGTTGAAAACATGTCATTCATACAAAGAGAACAGGAGGGGTCCAAGGACTGGAGTGCACCATGTCGTGGACTGGACCTTGAGTGCACCATGTCGTGGACTGGCAGTCTCTCTGCATTTTCAGGCGAAAGTGATTGGTCGGTTCAAAACATTAAACTACACTTTACAAAATACATTTCTGTCTCTCTGAGTGACCTGTCTTTCTAGCTGTTTCTGTCTGTCTCTCTTTCTCTCAGTCTCTCAGTCTGTCAGTCTCTCAGTCTCTCTGTCTCTCTGTCTCTCTGTCTCTCTGTCTCTCTGTCTCTCTGTCTCTCATCTCTCAGTCTCTCTGTCTCTGCCTCTTTGTCTGCCTATGAGTGCTCAGTCTGATAACACAGCTGTACCAGCAGTGAGAAGAGCTCACTAACTATTGTGATGTAGTGGGATCAGGCAGACCTCCAGGACAGCGAGCCGCCAGACACCCACCGCTGTCTGTCTGCTGGTTCTGACAGGGACACGATCTTTAGTGTCCAGTCAGGCCACCGTAACGTGGCAGGAAGGAAGAGGCGGGGACAGGAAACACATCATCACGCTGTGATGGTGTTGTGTCATCCTGTTTCCTATTCTATTTCTGCTGGCAAACATAACACAGGTCAACTCAATATTAACCTTTATCTACAGACCTTAAATAGATGGTGTTGTCACACAGGGCATGGCTTCTCATAGAGGAGGACCTAAGAGAGATGTTTTTAGTTTGATGTGAGGAACTTGATTCATGGTTTTTCAATGTTACCTTCTGATACAGACAGTATGTTGTCGTGAGGAAGGACATTGTCACAGTAGAATGATAATGCCAAATTGCTGTCCTCATAAGCCTCATCTGGTTCACAGTACCTTGAGAATCGAAATACTTCACTGATTTACAGCACATTTATTTCAACACACACAAAAAACGTTGTGTATGGTAACAGACATTCAAATCTTCCAGCAAATTAGATAAGCCTAAATTAAATTAAAAGGCAGCATTTAAATGATTACACTATTTTTGATGAGTTGAAGCACGTAATTATGAGGCGGATTGTGAGAGGCCCTGGAGTCAGCTGAAGGACCTTCTGGCTATGACGTTGACAATCACCAGACACACATCTGTCCTGAGGACCAGAGGAATAGAGGCTGTCTCATCGACAGGGTTATCTCTCAGTCAGTCAGTCAGACAAACAGACAGACAGACAGACAGACAGACCTGAAAGCTACTGTAGTGAGCCACTACATGCACTAAGCATGACCACTCTGGGAGTGTGTGGGTCCTTGCTGATGTATGGGGTCACCTACACCTGCAAGCAGCATCTGTGAAGTTTCTCATCGGACTGTCACAGCATCCAAGCAGATGTATGCTACGGCGAGAGTGGAATCCTAAACATCATCCTGGTTTCCACAGGAATACTGAATCTGATTGTCTTCCTCATGGATGTGACAGGCAAAGCCAGACCAGGTGAACAGGTGACGGAGGAGAGGGTTAGGAGCTGAGGTCAAGTGGTGTGGAGAACCTGCCCGTCACGGTCACCAGAGCAGAGAAACAAGCGAGGTCATTGATTTTCGATATAAAGACAAACCGACAGACACGGAAAACGAGAAACACAAACAGAGACGACACAGACACAGACAAGGTTGGAGCAGGAAGTGATGTCAAACTGGAGAGCAAAACAAAGTTGACCAGAAGTGAGCATGAGATTATAGGTAACTCTCAGTTGATACGGAAGGACAGACTAGCGAGCACGGATCGAATACTTATTAGTACACCGGAAGGAATGTGACTCACTTATGAACATGTTTGGAACAACACAAAAACTTTCAGAGCACTTAATTCACTAAAGTGTTGCAGCAGAGGAAATTGTGTTGACGTAGAACTCCATAGAACTGTCTAGGAAACAAAGATTGGCATTCATATTGGAATTTGTACCATCACAGAATGATTCATTTGTTTATCTGTATTTTTGTGCATTCAATCTTTTATTAATTAATTTATGCCTTCATTCATGTTTCCGGCACAGTCATACTTTAAAGTTCATCAAGGACAAAAAAGCTCCATGATAAAGTATATCAAGAATGCTGTCTTAAAGAGACATTCACCAGTCAAGAGTCATTACAAGTGAATGTGAGTGAGTTTGTTTTTGAGTGTGAGTGTGTTTTTGTGTGCAAGTCATGTACGTATGAAGTTGATTAGTACTGAGCAAACAGAAACTTTTAATCCGAAATGTGCAGTATTCTTTTCCATACACTAGATGGAGCAACAGGTCCCCAAAACAGATCTTTTTGAGAAACTTAAGTATTTTAACACCCCCATGTGTTTACATTAGATATTGCATTCCGTTTGACATTTGATTCACAAGTTACATGTAGTAGACCTTCACCAAATGGAATCTCGTGCATAACTGAGTTTAAGTGAATAAACTCAATCCTTAGTATAAACATCGATCAACCGCATCATGTTTGGCTACCTGCAATGTTGTTATGGTCAGTGACCTATGCAATCTTGTAAAGCTCTCTCTTGGAAGTCGCTTTGGATAAAAGCGTCTGCTAAATGAATAAATGTAATGTAAATGTAAATCATTGACATGCACGTTTTTCTGTGGCACAGCTTGCAAAAGCATGTTTCTGAAAGGTGAATCGGACGACACAACTTCGGAGTGGGCAAGTGATACTGACAAGTGACGCAATAACATAGGTCACCACCATGTATACTTTAGCATGATAATGTTCCTATCATTGAGAGAAAAGGGAAATGTTCAAACATTGGTTTTGATCAAGACAGGCCGAGCGTCAAAGTAGCGGACCGAGTACACGTGTCGTCAAACTGGAGTTGGGCTGGTTTCCGTGGGCAGAGGGAGAGCAGGTGGAACATGGAACATGTTCCGTTGGGAGTTCTCCACTTCCACCTGTGGAACATCTGTCTTCCGCGGGACGGAGAAGACGACACGAGGAATTCCCACTTTCACTTGTAAGATGATCATTTCATCCGTTGGAATCGGCTTACCCCTCTGCTCGACCCTTCCTCCTTTCTTTCTGCCTCTCTCTCTCCCTCCATTATTCAGTCAGTTCAGTTCAGAAATGGTTTCTTGGCATGAAATTGCATTTGTAAATATTGCGAAAGCTGCAATAAAATTGTAACGATAACAACGATAGTTATAGGGAGAGGAGGAATAATGTTTAGCAAACATAGAGTAGCCTATATCTTTCTTTCACCCCCCCCTTTCCCCTCCTCCTCCCTCTTCCTTAGTTATTCTCAGGGAGGAAGTGAGGGATCATTTGTAAGGTGTGTGTAACAGAGACAGAACACCCGGGGAATGCTGCTGCCCGGGCTCTAGGTGAGTGTGTCTCTTTGGGGGAGGGGGGGGGTTGAAGGTGGGTTAGGGGGGTTTCCTTTGGTGGGTAACGGTATCAGATTAGCGTGTGGTTTTAGAGTAGATGGAAGCAGCTCTGTGAGGCTTCACTGCTTCTCTCTCCTCTACTGCGGGTTAGGCCAAGCTCCTGTTGAAGAAGGGGACAGGGGCTGGGCGGGGGATTGTGTGTATGTGTCAGAGTTGTTGTGTTTGCTATGTCCGTTTGTACGTGTGCGTGTATGGTCGCAGTAGGGGTAGGATCCGTAAAAGAGTGTGCGGAGGGAAAGGGGTGGGGAAGGGTGGGGAAGGGTTTGTAAGTGAGGTGTGGATGTCGGCAAAACATATTTGCGAGTTGGTGTTTGTGTGTGCTTGCATGTGTGTATGTGTGTGTGGATAGGGTCAAGGGGCTGGACTGGTGGAGAGGTTCGGGTTGTGGGGGTTGTTGTCACCAGTGTAGGCGGGGGGTGGGGGGGTCATCGGGGATGGGGCGGGGGGCTCAGCTGTTGTTATGGACGGAGAAGGAGGGGGTGAAGACCTAACTGACCAGACAGCTGCGAGGGCAGAGAAAGCCAAAGTGATCACCCTGCCAGGCAGTTGTCCCCTGCCAGACGGGGCTGTGTTTGCTTAGCGGGAGGATGCACACTCTGCCGTGCCGCGCTGGGGAAGAGCCGGCGCACACACTCACAAACACTCTCCACGGGGGCCACAGAAGAGGGCCCTGTCATGACATTTCCAACTCTCGAAACCAGCCTTGATCTCGAGTTGACTGGATTTGTGGAAGTATGCGACATTTATCCGTTTCTTTGGTTCATCTCACATGCTATCAGATGTTGTTAGAAGCATGAATGTGAGTTGTGTGTTTTGACAGAGGCGCCACAGACCTGGCCCACGAGCCCTGGGGAAACCCCCTGAAGCTTTCCTGGCACATCTTCACTTGTTTTTCTAGTCAAATCAGCTGGACGGCAGGTCACTGAGAACGTAGGAGAGAGAAAGAGGTGAGAGAGAAAGAGAGAGAAGGAGAGATGGGACAGAGGAAGAAAGTGAGGGCGAAAGAGGGAGAGAGAGAAGGAGAGGGAGGGAAAGAGAGAAAGAGGTGTGGCGGGGTGAACGGGGGAGGGCCGATGAAGAAAGGGGGGAAAGAGAGCAAAAAAAGACAAAAGCAGACAGAGAGAGACAGAGAGAAAGAGACAGACAGAGAGAGAGAGAGAGAGAGAGAGACAGACAGGGTGAATGAGAGGAAGGGAGACAAAGAAAGGGGGAGCAGAAAAAAAGAAGTGAGAGGTGTGATCATGGTACAGAAAAATTGCTCTGTCATTCCGCCAGAGGTGTTCTAACCTGCCATTTGATAATTGGACAGGAGGGGAAATCCTCCAGTACTCCCACTCCCTCCCTCCCAGACTCCATCATCCAGACTACACCCTCCTACACCCTCCCTCCCAGACTCCATCATCCAGACTACACCCTCCCTCCCAGACTCCATCATCCAGACTACACCCTCCTACACCCTCCCTCCCAGACTCCATCATCCAGACTACACCCTCCCACACCCTCCCTCCCAGACTCCATCATCCAGACTACACCCTCCTACACCCTCCCTCCCAGACTCCATCATCCAGACTACACCCTCCTACACCCTCCCTCCCAGACTCCATCATCCTGACTACACCCTCCCTCCCAGACTCCATCATCCAGACTACACCCTCCTACACCCTCCCTCCCAGACTCCATCATCCAGACTACACCCTCCTACACCCTCCCTCCAAGACTCCATCATCCTGACTACACCCTCCCTCCCAGACTCCATCATCCAGACTACACCCTCCCTCCCAGACTCTATCATCCAGACTACACCCTCCCTCCCAGACTCCATCATCCAGACTACACCCTCCCTCCCAGACTCCATCATCCAGACTACACCCTCCCTCCCAGACTCCATCATCCAGACTACACCCTCCCTCCCAGACCCCATCATCCAGACTACACACCCTCCCTCCCAGACTCTATCATCCAGACTACACCCTCCCTCCCAGACTCCATCATCCAGACTACACCCTCCCTCCCAGACTCCATCATCCAGACTACACCCTCCCTCCCAGACTCCATCATCCAGACTACACCCCTCCCTCCCAGACTCCATCATCCAGACTACACCCTCCCTCCCAGACTCCATCATCCAGACTACACCCTCCCTCCCAGACCCCATCATCCAGACTACACCCTCCCTCCCAGACCCCATCATCCAGACTACACCCTCCCTCCCAGACCCCATCATCCAGACTACACCCCCTACCCTCCCTCCCAGACTCCATCATCCAGACTACACCCTCCCTCCCAGACCCCATCATCCAGACTACACCCTCCCTCCCAGACCCCATCATCCAGACTACACCCTCCCTCCCAGACCCCATCATCCAGACTACACCCTCCTACACCCTCCCTCCCAGACCCCATCATCCAGACTACACCCTCCTACACCATCCCTCCCAGACTCCCATCATCCAGACTACACCCTCCCTCCCAGACTCCATCATCCAGACTACACCCTCCCTCCCAGACTCCATCATCCAGACTACACCCTCCCTCCCAGACTCCCATCATCCAGACTACACCCTCCCTCCCAGACCCCATCATCCAGACTACACCCTCCCTCCCAGACCCCCATCATCCAGACCACACCCTCCCTCCCAGACTCCAACAGCCAAGCTCAGGGCTGGGAGACAACTCCCCTATCCACCTTTCAGAAGATGCATATCTCTCACAGCTTGATTTGGACAACGTTGTTTTTGTGTGTGGTGTTGCTAGTGGCTTAGGGGGAAGTCCTGGAGCTCTAACACTGGAGAGGAGGTCGGGGAGGTGGGGGTAAAGGGGGGTTAGGGACTGGAATTATGGGAGATTAAAAGCTTTTCTGGACTGGGTTCAAGAAGTGCTGACGAAGCAAGACTAAACATGGCAAACCACACGAGAGATCTGCACATGTGCTGCCCTCACTCTCCCCTGGTTGGGAGTACTGTAGGCCTGTCCTGTCCATGAGCATGCATGCACGCACGCAGGCACACGCACAGGCACGGATACACACATTGTACATACACACATAAGGGTAAAAGGAGAAAGCGAGGGAGAGAAGGGACAGAGAGAGAGAGAGAGAGAGGGGAGAGAGAGAGAGAGATGAGAGAGAGAGAGAGAGAGAGAGAGAGAGAGAGGAAAGGAAGGAGGGAAAACAAGACAGAGGAAGAAAGGAAGTGACAAGGAAACCAAAAGGAATAACCAGGAAAAGGCCTGTCCTGGGCAACGGTTGCTAGGAAGAAAAGAAACAGAGCAACCCAGCTTCTGCTTCAATTCTCATTGGGCGATCCCTTGTTTAGTCAGTGATCGCCAGCCGTTGCCCTGAAACCAGACACTCCATTCTGGATGTTTTCTAGCCGGGGTTGTCTAATAGTACCATGACCATATCCAAAGCCGTCTCTCTCCCCAGGGTTCTTCCACAGGGCTGGCAGACATAACAGGCCGCTCCACAGTCAGGCTGCTTGCTCTGCGTCCCCCATGTTCTGGCATCCCAGCACACCGCAAATATCCTGTCTGCACCGCTGGGGCCCACGCCCGCTGCAGGTGCCAGGGGCTCTGATTCATCCAGAGAGCCAGAGGACCGAGGAGTCCGAGAGGACCAGGCAGCATCAGGGGACCAGAGGGCTTGGAGTACCAGAGAGGGTTCGGGTCCCAAAGGGTCATGGGACCAAAGAGTCAGGGTACCAGGGAGGATCAGAGGCCCAAACACAACATCGTTACTTGTCTCACTCAGCATTATAGACCTGCTCCTTTATCGGATTCTCTAACAATCTCCGATGAACTGACCTGAATTTGGGTACATTCACATCCACAAGAATATCATCCCATCAGCTGGCCTCCTACCCCCCTTCCCCTCCAGGCCTTATACGCCCCCCCTCCCCCCCCGCCCTCCAGGCCTCATACGACCCCCCCTCCAGGGCTTGGACGCACGAGAGTTGTACCCCCCCCCACACACAGGGCTCGTACGACCCCCGACCCCCCTCCAGGACGCCCCACGAGAGTTGTACCCACACAGGGCTCGTACGCTGGGCTCTTGTCGTCCTGCGCGAGCTGCTCTTCTCAGGGATATCACACGCCAGAGCAGTGAAAGGTCTGTTTTATTAAAAAGCCACCCACCCCAGAAGCAGATCCCTTTTCACATTCAATCATATAATCCCCACAGCCCCACCCCAACTGCAGGACACTGCCAGGAAGTGAAATGTTACCTGGCCAGTGTGTGTGCGTGCGTGTGTTTGTGTGTGTGTGTGTGTTTATTCATCCAGCCACTTTGGCATCTGCAGGTTCAAACCAGAAAGATGGGGATAATGATAGCTTGTATAGCTGAATGAAAAGGGATCCAAATCAAATTAGGGCGAAGATAAACAGTGAAGAAAGAGGATATATATCCTAGTCTGGAAACAAATACTATATTACATTTGATCTGTGCCACTATCCACTTTCTGTACCTCTAACATCTCTCAACATTTTCACTTCACAAGTTTTTCCACCTCGTTCTGCTCTGTGCATATTTCTCTCTCTCATTCTCTCATTCTCTCATTCTCTCTCCCGTCACCCCCCTTCTTGTTTTCACCCACATCTCCCTCTCTCTCTCTCTCTCTCTCTCCTCTCTCTCTCTCTCTCTCTCTCTTCCTCTGCATCCTCTTCATCCCTCATTCATGGATGCATTGGAACAGTGGGGCAGTACCAGGGGCAGCCTGCCACCAGACCCCCAGCCTGGGTTAGGGGGTGGTACTACCAGGGGCAGCCTGCCACCAGACCCCCAGCCTGGGTTAGGGGGTGGAACAGTGGGGCAGTACCAGGGGCAGCCTGCCACCAGACCCCCAGCCTGGGTTAGGGGGTCAAGCTCATTAGCAGTCAGAGCCAACTGCTGGCCGTGTTGGAACAGAGAGAGCCTACGGGACTAAAGTACCTCATCTCGTTCTCTCTGTTTCTCTGTCTTCCTCTGTCTCTCTTTCTCCCTCTCGGCCTCTCTCTACCTCTCTCTACCTCTCTCCCCTTTGCTCCACAACAATTCATATCAGAGCCCATTAAAACTCTCAGTTGGAGTGACATCACAGAATGTGACATCACGGCTCTCTCAGTATGAAAAAGGAGAAACGTCTCCCTCTGTCCCCACATTGTTTTTTACTGTGGACAAGGCGATTGGTTGAAAGTGGACAATTGGAGGAGTAGGAGTTGGGTCGTTGCTTCATATCCTCCCTGCTCCCTGGCCTCTGACTGTTGGATGAAGAACTGAGACGTCGAGAGTTCTTTCATCTTGAAAATGTGAGCGGCTTTTACATGGAAAAGTCAGCGTGTTCCGTTTGACCACGCGTGAAGGGCCAGCATGTTGTGTAACACCATCCAGTTTGAGATCAGTACACAACTGTTGAGGGCCTTAACAAGTGATTTAAACAGGCTGGATTCTGACCAGCTAGTTTGTTTGGGCTGCTTTCGCTACAACCTCACACACACACTTAAACATAAGCCGTACTCCTGGGTTTTCCGAAAAACACACAACTGTCAAACATTGCCATGTTTCAGTAAAATATCATGAATATATTCTGAGAAATTGATGGAGTCCCACCAAGCTAAACATTTTCTTCGCTGTGAGAGGAGAGGAGAAAACCTCAGACTCCACATGATCTCTTGCCTTGAGTGTGTGATTGGCGGGTCGTGATCAATGTTTCCCCTTCCACTGTCCATACTTTCCCTTTGACCTTATGACCCTATGACCTCTGTCACTATTCAATATTTTTGTGTTTGCATAATTCTGTCAGGTGGGAGGGTTCAGGGTTATAAGGACGAGGTTATTAATTCTGTTGAGACAGGCATGATTAAACGAGCACTAAAGTGTCTGAGGATTTGACACCACTAGTCCCCTTGTCGACTAGTCCCCTGGTCCACTAGACCCCTGGTCCCCTGGTCCACTATTCCCCTGGTCCACTAGTCCCCTGGTCCACTAGTTCCCTGGTCCACTAGTCCCCTGGTCCACTAGTCCCCTGGTCCACTATTCCCCTGCACCACTAGTCCCCTGGTCCACAAGTCCCCATGTCCACTATTCCCCTAGTCCACAAGTCCCCTGGTTCACTAGTCCCCATGTCCACTATTCCCCTGGTTCACTATTCCCCTGGTCCACTATTCCCCTGGCTCTCTTGTCCCACAACCCCCTGCTCCTTGTCTGTGAGAGCGGAGGGCAGGGCCTGTTCTGAAAGCCAGAGGCGCCGTGGCAACTTGCTAAAGCCAACCTCTGGAACTACCCTGTGGTTAGCCATCCTCGCCACGGCTCGACCATAATGGACCCCGCTAGACCACTAAAAGGCAAACGCTTCCTCTAACCCCCGCCTCCGCCCCTTCACTGCTTCTCTTCTCCAGACCTCACCACTCCATGGGGGGATGTAACCAAGGCCAAGGGGGTCGCACTGGTGGGGGGTGGGGGGGGGGAGGTGGGATCAGGAGGTTGAGGAGGGGTGACGGTGTAGAGCAAGGTCATACAGAGGTTTCTCCCCCAGATACTTTGGTTGTATGGGTCTGTGTGGCTGAATGGTACTGGTACTGGGGCAGAAAGGTGAGGGGTAGAGAGATAGAGAGGAGAGAGGTAGAGAGAAGAGGGAGAGTGGAGAGAGAGGCAGAGAGGTAAAGAGGAGGGAGGTAGACTAGACTAGAGGTTTAAGACTAGAGAGAGGAGGGAGGTCGAGGGAACGAGAGAAGATTTCTCATCTTCCAGGGGATTCAGTTAGAGGAGCCTTTTTGCTGTTTGTCTCTCTGCCCGTACCTGTGGTCGTTGTCAAGTTTGACACATGGTAGACACACGCACTTAATGTCCATACACACGCACTCTCACATACAGTTACATTCATATATACGTACACTAACAACTTCACACACAAACCTCTCATGTATGTGCAAAAACATGCATTCCCACTGCAGGCCACACATTGTTTCATTCACTGACAATAGATTCACTTTCATTATGAACCCAATCCATATCAAAGCTGGGCCTGTCTGGGTCTGGCTCTCCTCCAGGCCCTCACAGAACAGGCCAAAACCACACGGCAGAACAAACTCCTCTCTTTCTTCTTCCCTTCTCTCTCCCCCTCTCTCTCTCCCCGTCCCTGTTCTTTGTCATGCCGCAGACGATATCAAGTGTGAGGACGGGGGGACATGTGGGCCCGATCACATGCGTATCGGAGACGTCTCGCGACGGACACCTAATATGCTGCGGTGTGCCGCCTGCTCGCCGCCCGCTCCGGTGACCCCTCGGCAGCGAGAGGCTCATCTCTGACATGGTTTTCCAAATGCTTTCCTCATGGCTGACGGAGCAGCGAAGCGTGGATGGGGAGACTGGTAGCCGGTGGGGGGGGGTTTGTGCAGAGCGAGGCTCACCGGGGAGACGTGAGTACGGATGGCTCTGCCGTTTCATCACAGTTGCCATGTTGCGCTGGGTGGCAGGATTTGGAGCTCCCTATTGAGCGCGCTCGCACACGGGCCTGCGTGCCAAGGCAGGGCTACATTTAAAGCTCGGTCCCTGCTGTCCCTGGCTCCGTGTGCCAAGCTGAGAGGGGGAGGCTGTTTCTTTTCTTTCTCTTGCTTTCTTTCTTTCTTTCTTTCTCGTTCTGACCTTTCTTTTTCATGTGCTGCTCTCTTTCATGGTCCCCTTACTTTTAATATTCCCCCCTCTCTCTCTTCCCCCCCCTCTCTGTCTCTCTCTTTTTGCCTCTTTCTCTCTCTCCCTTTCTCTGTCTCACTCTCTCGCCTTGTCGTTTTGCCTCCCTATTTGTATCTACCTAGACTGCTCTTTGTATGGAGTTTATTTCCGAAGTTTCTTCCTCCCACACTCCTCATTCCAGGGTCCCGCAGGACCCAGCATTCTGGTGGCGCTCCGAGAGAGTGTACGTGGGTGCCAGAAGGTGTGTGTTTGCATGTGTGTGCGTGTGTACATGCGCGCAGGCGTGCATGTGCAGGCGTATTTCTTTGTGTGTTTGTGGAGAGCGCGATTCCGCCAGTGTGTTTGTGTGCGCGCGCGTTAATATCACGGTAAACTAACCGCCGTATCCATCCGTAATCACATCAGACCACGCCTGCACAGAGAAATCCCCTCCCTTCGCGTAACCTTTTTACTATAATGACCGCCCCAATAACCCACACAAAGGTCTCCTTTCTCCCCGCGCAGTGCAGGGATGTGGACAATGCCAGGGCTCTACCCATTCAGATGATCCCGGGGCACTGTCTGCTCCTCTTTAATAGAATAAGGAGACCATTTCCAAGTCATTTGACCGGGTTAATGTTTATTTATTGAAATGTCAATGAGCCAGCCTAATGAGATGTACGTGAGTTAATGAACGATTCCTTCCTGCTAATGGCATCCGATGTTCTATATAATGTGTGTGTGTGTGTATGTGTGTACGATGAACCATGTGGACGCAATCTGATTGGAGAGGAGGTTGGGAGAGAGTTAGGGTTATGGTCTGAGGAGTTATCGATAGATAAAGGATTAGCAATAAAGACAATTGAATAAATGGCCATTTTCAACAGTTGCAGCACAGAGTGCCGGTACTGGAAGAACCGAGAAAACATCCCCATAGTTACCAATCATCAACAAGTCTGTAAGCTGCTGAGCAGAGAGGCAGCATCGAGGCAGTCACACGGTCCACAATGTGCCAAGAGAAAGTGAAAAGCAAACAAAGGAATGCAAGAAGGTGAAAGACAGTGAAGAGAGATGACAACTGCAGCTTTATAAGAACAGGACCTTAATGTCTTGCTTCTCAACTTCTCGACAGCTCTCGATATAGAGCTGTACTGTACGTGTATTGTTTTGAAATGTACTTGCAGGAAGTTAGGAAGTTATTTCCATGAATTCATTGTTTTAAAAAAGGCCTTTTCACACCAACGTGTTTTTAAATGTACAAAAAGAACTGTCTATCAATTCAGCCTTGTCCACCAACTGTAAACCTTTGGTTGTGTTGATTTGGCATTCAGCTTTCGTCAGGTTCAATGTCATCTCTATTCATTTCTTGTTTCATTTATTTTGTTGTGCAAATAAACACTTCTTGGTGTGAAAAGACAAGATTTATTCTGTTACTGTAGGACATGCAGAATGTGAACACAGTCAGCCGCATGGTTTGATGGGACGTGTACTTTATTTTCCAGTTTCATGTCCTATTTGGTTGACATAAACTCACGGTCCACCCAGGACCCGGGTAATTGCCCAGGCATTGGCATCCATGGAGGAGACGGCCCCAATTTAGTGTTGTGTTGAGGGCCAGTGAGCTGGCAGTGGGACGACCTCTCTTCCAGCCAGCCAGGTTCTTGAGGAGCTGGGGAAGTCATGTTGGTTTTGTCTGGCAGCCTGTTTTCCTTGGCCTGGCTGTGCCAGAGAAGTCAGGACACAGAGATGGTAAAACGCACTCTTTTATTTAGCAAGATGAACAGGAAGAGGTGGCCGTACGAGGGTGATTTATTCAGGAAGTCATTAACTCGGGGGCGGAACGACTACAGTTGACTTTAACATGTTTGCTTTGGAGGCCAGGGGCAGATAGCAAACAAGGAGTGGAGGGAGTGGGAGGGGTCTGGCTGGGTAGAGGGGATGGGTCATGCAAGATACTTTACTTAGGCCTGTTTACTAAACCCTGTGGAACCAGAGTGAGATAGTGCTTCATGAAATCTGCGGCCCGACATCCCAGTTTATCAAGTCGAGATCTCACTGTTGCGACAGCGTCAATCAAGCATACTTTTGAAACTGGAACACTGTCTGTACCGTTGTTGCTTTTGGGTGGCTGTGTCCAGGTCCCTTCCAAGAACATCTGTGGCCATGACATCACACTCCTCACACACTCAGGAAGTGAATGTGTGTGAGGCCGAGCAGCTTGGACCCTTTGTGTGGCGAAGGCGTAACACATGAGCTCCTGGAGGACAATGTGCTGGAGCTGGACAGGATGGAGAGGCCCTGACGCCCCTCTGTATCAGGGGGAGACTTGCTGCATCAAGTGGGGTCGGGCAGGGTCCGTTCAATGGCAGCCAATACCCACACTTTCGTTTTCATCCACTTCATTTCCCTTGCAAATCAGCCGAGTTCTCTAAGCTCCCAAGCTCTCGACCCCCTCTTGCCCATTTCCGCAAAACAAGTGCTCCCCAAGTCACTCCAACTCATTAGTGTGTGAGACTATTACTCTGGGAGCTCTCCTGCTCCTGACAATAGGATGTGGTCGAGTGATGGAGGACACACTGCTCTCTGGACTCGTCTAGTCTCCCCTGGGCCAAGTCCCTCCATCGGCCAGTAAAGTCTCCCCTCTATCAAGCACGTCTGTGACAGCAAGAATGTTCGACTCTGCATGCCTCACAAAAAAACTGACGTGACTAGAACTGGATGTTCAATTATGTTGGGGCTAAGCTAAGTGATACTGTGTGGGCGTGTGCCTCTGTGCTTGCATGTGTGTGTGCGTGTGTGTGTGTGTGCAGCAACCAAGTATGTCTTCCAGTTTGTAATTTCGACGTTATCAACTCTGAGCTTGCTCTCGAGTCAGAACCTCATGTTCTCAGTTGAATCACAGGGACCAGCTAGCTTTTTCTCCTCGGGTTGCGAGATCTTGGCTGCTTCAGGCAACGTGGCTCCACTTCATCCTCATTGTCGTGGTCATTTACAGTATTTAGGAAAGGCCCTGTGGTAGTGGACGGGTGGTCGTCTGAAACAGGACCCGAGCACCCAGAAGAGCCCTTTTCCCCTACTTCTCTCGCCTTCTGTTCTTTCTTGAGAGTTCCTCCTGAAACTATTTGGCAAACAATAGTGAAAAAAAAAGAGACTCCGAGGGAGGAGAACAACAAGTCGTTATTGAGCCACCCACTCCCCATCTGCCGCGCCATTCTCTTCTTTTATTATCAGCGTCGAGTGCGTCCATTAGGTTTTTCTGTTCGTCGGTCGTGGCAGTGCGTTGACGTTGGCCATACATTGAAAAAAAACAACCAAATAAAAGATTACGGAGCGCTGCGAGTTGAGATGGGGGGAAAAATTCCTCCCCCATGTGCATCTAATCGTCCGTTCACGTCCTCCTTAATGACTTGTCAGTTCCCCTGCCCTTCCATTTTCTGTCCAATTAATTCTTTTCTTGCTCTCCGGATAAAAGGAGACAATGCAGGCCCTCCACAGCATAATGAATCATTAAAATTCAGCAGCTTCGGGCTGGCACTTGGCACCCTTACCAGGCCCGGTTGGGCTCGGCTGCTTGGCATGCATGCCAGTGCCAACATGAACATTCTACCCACTGACCAGGGTACTGGCCACCATTTCTCCTCTACTTCACTGGTGGAGTGTTAACTGTATTAACTCTATGAACCACTCTTTTAAGGATTCTGACTGCTGCTCTGCTCTTGTAACATTACAGTACTCTTTATTTGACGTGTGTGCGTGTGTGTGTGTGTGTGTCTTAATCGGACCAGCCTCTTTGAGAGCACAGTAATGTGTGTGTGCAGCATGGTGCTGTTGCAAGGATTGTATGTATATTATTCCCTTCTCCATATTTTTTTAAATCATCTCAACTTTTGTTTATTTTTTAAAGTAGATTTTTCATCTTTGTATATATTTATATAAATATATATTTGTGTTTACTACATTATAAAACATTCAAGAGAACACTTTTTGTTCACTTTGTCTTGTCAGTTCTTATCCACTAAAGTGACAGCATGTTCTATTCTTTCTATTCTTTTTTTCTTCCGTGAGCCAAGTTGCCTAAAAACACTGCACATACCTCATACCACATTAATCTCAAGCAGAGAACGTGACTATTTCCTGCTAACTTTCTCCTGTGGTGTCGTTCAGAGTTGACCGTCCTCCATCTGGCCCTCCTCATAGCTGAACTGTAAACGATTGTCCAATCATCTTTTCGGTGGATAAATTAGAGTCCTCAACACAGTCATGTCTAATATGAAGGCTCGTTAGGAGGGAGCCGCCCACCATGCAGATGTAGCAGAGGATTGGGGGTTTTGGTATTCCAAGCTGTTCAATATCAGTTGCAAAACTCCTACAAAGTTTGCACCCCCAAAAAGTGTTCTGCTGCCTCCTTTCGCTCTAACAGTTCTAACTAAGATAAGAACATAATTTACATAAAAGACGACAACTAAAACGTGAAGAAAAAAAAGTATCTTTTATTTCATTTTTTCCACAGAAATGGCCAGCAAATGGGTTAGCTGTGCATGTGTAAATGATGTAGTTAATATGGACAACAATATATTACACAGCCTAGACAATGGTAAACTGTAATAATATTCAAAAGAATCCTGCTCTCTCTTGACGTGGCGAGGCAGAGAGTTCTGCTCACACAGAGAAACAGGAAACAGAAAACCGAGGCGGTCACAAAATGGCACCCAATGAAGATTATGAACATTTTATCTCTTTGATTTGATGTGGTGGGTTACTGATTGTAGG
This sequence comes from Mallotus villosus, assembly GCA_903064625.1. Lineage (NCBI taxonomy): Eukaryota > Metazoa > Chordata > Actinopteri > Osmeriformes > Salangidae > Mallotus > Mallotus villosus. The sequence goes on from CAEFZP010002249.1 coordinate 418,407, forward strand.
CTGCGTGACGTTTTGTTAATGATTCCATTGAAAACGTAACATGTAAAATGTAACAAATGAGCATTAGAAGAAGGCACAAATACATGTTGCAAGTGTAGACATGGGTTACAGTGACTTGGCACCTGATTGTAGCTTGTGAGGAAGATATACACAAATAAAACCTTTTGTCATTTATAGTCACACACACAGGCATACATGCACACACACACCATACACACACACACACACACACAAAACACATCTGTCCATCATGTTAACAGCATATATCTTCCTCATACTGTAATTTTCTGTACTGTTTGTGTCTAGTAACTGTCTAGCTTACCCCGTCTTGAGTGCTTGGTCCCCAAGGGTCAATCAAAATGGACAGCGGATGTTAAACAAGCACACACACACACACACACACACACACACACACACATCTGTGTATCGTCCTGTCCGCGTCGATGCATAGGTCCAGCTGACATGTCACTCGGTGGGCATGGTATTCTCTTACCTCACTTCCTTTCACCCAAGATCATGACTAATCGCAATTGGGCAAGCCTAGCGGTCGGACACCTGTCTGGTCACATGCTCTTCCACAGAAACTACGCTTTCGTTCCTCTTTCTTGGAATGGACATTTCTGGTATTGATCTTGTACGGAATGACGTCAAAAGTAAAGAAAGAAAGAATGTGTGAGGAATTGTATCTTAGATGATCCACTGGTTTTCATTAAGGGGAATAAACGTTAGGCCTATACCCCTCCCACATTAAGTGTGTATAACAACAGAACACAGAAAAAGAGAAATAATGTAATAAACATAAATATATAAGACTTTTCGAATCCCCAAATAAAACGACAACATTTAAGATTCAAACTAATTGAATTAAGACTGGTCCGTGGGGTTGAATGTGTGCATATTCGGTGATAAAGCTCAACCTCCTAAAATGAAAACACCATTCTGGTCCACAAGCACATTGATAAATGGATCTCTAAATCCTTCTGTCTGCTCTCGGCATGGATTTGGATTGAAACCTCTCTCCTCTTCCGGCTTGGTCTCAAGCGGTCACACATCCTCAGGAGCAGTGCTGAACTGGGAGGGGGCTTTGTGAGAGATGGGGTTTGGGGGATGGGAGGATTGAGGGACTCTGGGGAGGAGCAGTCTTTGGGGGTGGGGGTCCTCAAAAATGTCCTCACAGAGGAATTTGGTTCCCCGTCCACAGCAATCGCTATCTGATTCAAGGTTAGTCCTCAGAGGGGTGGAAAGGTTAAAAACGGTGTATAAAATCAGCAGGCACTTTTTCTTCTCCTTGAATGTTTGTCTCGTGTCTCAAATGGGTGACCTACTACAAACATCTAGAACTTTCCCCCATTCTGCATCACTCCCTGCCATTCCTTCCCTCCTTCCTTCTATCCTTCCTTCATAAGCAGTGCATCGGTGGGATGCCCCTGGACTCCAGGGGGCCTGCCTGGTTGGCCAGGTCAGTGCGTCCGGGTGGCCCCTAGGGTCTGGAGAGGGTGGTGTAGACGGGCTGCTCCCAGCTGGGCGCAGAGGGGCTGTGGGTGGGGGGGATGGACAGACTGTTGAGGATGGGGCTGCCGTAGGGCCGTCTGGAGGAGTGGAAGTAGGGGTACTGGTAGAGGCTGGAGGGGTAGCCTGAGTAGGGGCTGTAATAGTTGGAGCTCTGCAGGTCTGTATAGTCACACTGGGAGCTGGAGAAGGAGGCGGCGGCGGCGGCGGAGGCGGCGGCCGAGGTCACGCAGGACTGGCCGCTGTAGGAGCCGCCGTAGTCGGAGTGGGAGGGCGAGCCGTGGGAGTGCTCGCTGTAGTGGGAGGGGCTCAGCTGCTCCGTCTTGATGTGAGGTCGGTGCTGGGCCGCGTCGCCGGCCGATGAGGAGGAGGACATGGCGGCGGCGGCGGCGGCGGCGGCCTTGCGGTTCCAGGACGGCCCGCTGGCACCAGCGTGGCCGTAGGGAGACGGGTAGGAAGCCCCGGGGTTCTGCCCGTGGCCGTGGTGGTCTGAGGGCAGGGCGGAGCCGGAGGCGGAGTGACCGTTAAGGGGGAGGTACTGGTCGAACTCGTGCACGTCGAAGGCCTCCATGTTGCTGATGACATCCGTGCTCAGCTCCGAGATGTCCACGTTGCTGAAGTCGATGTTTTGCCGGCCGTTGTCAAGGAGACGCCTGCCCTCGTGCTTCATGTCCTGCTTGCCCCCGTTGTGCAAGTCTGTTTTGGGGGTGGTCGGGGGTGTGGGCGGCCCATGGGGCTGGCCTGCAGAGAACAGCGAGAGTGAGAGGGTGCTTCGGAAAAGAAATGAACTCGTAACAAAGCTTCCACATTCCATATGCAAAAAGAACCCGATGCTGTTCCATGATACTGTATCAGCTGTGAAGCTGTGCTCCTCTCACCTGTGTGTTCATGGTGGTGGTGTACGTCCAGACCAGCCAGACCAGCCAGCCCTGGCTCAGCCTTGTACATCTGATGTCCCAGCTCCGCTCCAGAGTCCGAGTCACTCTGTCCCGGTTTCACGTTCTTCCTCCGGCGTGGCTGGTACTTGTAGTCCGGGTGATCTTTCTTGTGCTGCACACGGAGCCTCTCCGCCTCCTCCACAAACGGCCTCTTCTCACTCTCCGAGAGCAGCCTATGCAAATGGTTAGCACACCATTAATGAATGAAGAATTTTGAATATGTTTGAATAATATGCTGGCTCTAAAATGATATGATAATGTCAGTTATGGTCATAAAAATATGTATAAATAAAATAAAACATTACTCAAAGTTATCACACAGGAAATTATGTCTTCTTTTAAGGGTATTGGCTTAAATTAGATTTGTGACTTTTGGTTGTGTTATGCGTCAGTTCAAAGACATAAAAAAAAATACAAAGCAATTATTATTTTCCTGTGTGATTTCAAATTGCGTAAACCTGCTAAACCCTAAATTCTTAATTCATGCATATATCCAAATGTGACAGGTCGCCAAATAATTATTTTGTTCAGTTTTGTCCCTTTTTTTTTATAAATTATGAAGTTCAAAATCAAGTAATTTAAAAATGTCAGAGGAATAATAATAACAGCGTATTTAATTCATAGATACATACCGCCAAAGTTTTCCCAAAGTCTTGCTGAGTTCGGCATTGTGCAGATGAGGATATTGGTCAGCAAGCTTTCTGCGCGCCGCTTGCGCCCAGACCATAAATGCGTTCATCGGTCTTTTGACGTGCGGTTTATTTTTCAGCGATCCGTTCCCCCTCACAGGCATGGGCACGAGGGACCAGTCGTATCCCTTGAGAACCTGCGACACTGCGTCTCGTATGCACGCAGGAAAGCGATCATCATCCTCACCGTCCAGTTTCTTTCCCAAGCCAGACAGCAGAGATCCGTGCCCGTCGGATCCCGTCGGCGAGGATGGTGCATCCGAGTCAGATTCATCCTGGGACATGGAGCTGGTTGTGCCGGCTGGACTGCACGGCGGGTCGCTGATAGACTTGTCTTGTTCATCCGTCATCTTCAACATTGATTAATCTTAGGAGGATGAAATCCTTGTAAAGATGTCAAGTCAAAAGTACTTTAGAAAAGAGTCAAGCAAATAAAAGCGCTCGCAGCCAAATAAATTGCGCATTTACGCACAGTGAACCATGGTAAATCCCTTCACAAATGAACATGAAGTAGAGGTCCGGTGTTTTTGTTATTTGATTTGTTTGTTTTTCCTCGTTCTTTTTTTCTATGTTGTCATGGGTAGTGTACTTCAGGAGATGGAAGTCTGAGATGTGAGTCCAGACGCTGAGTGATAGAAGAAGTTTACTGGAAGTTTAAAGCCTTCACTCCACCTTCTTTCTCTGATTGGCTCGACGGCATCACAAATGTCGAATCTCATTGGTTTCACTTTTTAGATTGACAGGCCATTTGATGCCTTTTTCCTCGGAGGTGAAATATTTCTGTAACAGTTCTCTTATTTTAATATAGTCTACAGTTTCATGGCTATAGTGTTGATAAAATAGTGTGCAGTAGACCTAGCCTACTTGATTATCATGTACAACGATTGGTCGTTATTTGACGCAATGAAAATGCAGAAAGTACCAATTTGACATACAAATACTGTGTCACATCGCTTTACACTGTAGAATGTCTTGGCGTTAATAGCGAGACTAGCCTTTTAAAGGGAATGATAAGACAACAGACATAGTTAATGTGTCAGAAACCGTAGGCTACGCTTTACTTCGACAATCCTTTCTTTACAACAATGAAACGCTTTGGAAATATGTAAAAAAAGTTTTCAGGCCTGCACAAAACATGTTATGCACAATTGTTATGGAATAATGTTCATAACAAAGCATCAAAACAAAAAGTGGCCATTACCTTGTGACAGCGAATCTTAAGAAAATGATTACAGGGATAGGCCTATAATATACCATCACATTAGCTGCACAATTTAATCTAATAACATAATTGACGTTTTCAAATATTTTATGTGTAGACTATTCGTCGTTTAATAAAGAGCATAGCAGGATTACTGTGGTATGGTGAAGTGTTGATACATTGGTGAGGTGGTGATGTCGTGGTGCAGGCCATGGTTATGCTGTTGGTCAACGCACAATTTTTGTGAGCAACAGTCATAGTCAGGTTTGATGACATGTCATCCAATATTGGAGGGTCTTTCGGTTTTATGTAATTTTATTTTATGGGACGTTTGGTAGGCATGTCACATGACACAAGTTTATTCATTCCAAAGTGAGGTCAAAGTTTGCACCTATTCCCATATGTTGTATAATATGCCATTGCTGGCATTGCTTCTCTTTAATCTGGCCAGGCAAAGTGGAATGATTTTAAATCAAGTAGGTCGAGAGATTCCAGACCAACAATAAAGTTTGAAGCCGAAGCGAAGTGGAATAACCTAGAATTTATTAAGAGAGAAAAAGTTTTGTTTTATACGGGAAATCGTAAGAACTCTATGAAAAACGAAAATGTGACGATGTGCATACAATTCGTTTATTTCGTTCGAGTATCGTATTATTACAGGGTTTTATTCAGCATCCACGTTCTTATTTGTCAACAAAGTACGTTTTTGTTCAATAATAGGCTATGGTGAAGAATCCTAAAACGTTAAGTAGCCTAGCTGCTGCTGTTTGCTCATGTTTTCAAAAGCTCGGAACCGAAAGGTTAAATAATTAAGGTTTCTTATTAAGATAAATCTCGTATGTCTTACCTAATACTTCATTGTTGACAAGTACGATAACTCGGAAAGTCTGACCTATATGGGGAGTTGTCCTCCGATCTGCATGCGCACTGAAGGCATCTCATGCCCCTTGCTGTCGACCAATTAAACGTGGACTGTGGCAAATCGGCTCGCCGCAGTCACTAGTCTAGTCAACATGCCTCAAAAGAGGAAGTGAAAATTCTAAGTCCTATAGTGATATAGTGCATCTCCCATTTATATAAATACTGCATATTTATCATGTTTAAAATGAAATCTCTATGATATGAATATAGTGACCAATCTCTCTTTCTCTCTCTCTCTCCCTCTCTCTCTCCATTCCAGACAGTACCAAATAATTTGTGTACCATACAGTATGCAATGACAATTACAGCCTGAATTTGAATGCAAACAAATGACCAGGACTCTTCAAACATTGTGGGACACGCAGACGGTCAAGAGTACTTGTACTAAAACAAAGGTCTCTGTTGGTGGCTCGATAACAAAGGCCCATGACGGCCAATGAGCCCAGGTACTCTGGCAAAGGTTCTTTTGTTAAAGGCACTTCTACACACTCCAAACACAGAGGAGGAAGTTACAAAAAAACTCCCACAGAAGTCTGTTTGTTATCCAGGAGGAAGGAAAATAACAGATGTGACTTAAAAAATGAACCAGGCCCTTTATGATGTCGAGTGTAGCACAGACAGAGAGAGAGAGCAGGGCAGATAAGAAGAGGAGAGATGGAATCACAACCTTTGTTAAAGGAGTCTTTGTGTCAGTGTACAGTAGACTTTCATTTTTAATCCCTGGCCTTCCCGGGAAGAGAGCAGATATATTTCAGTTGGCGGACAGTTTAGTTCACTCCAAACAGTGGTCACTGCAGGTCCACCTGTGGATCGGAAAGCGTGCAGCGTTTCATGTGACGGGAGAGATCCTTGCCCATGTGGAATATGTTGGTGGTTAACTGGCGCTTCTGTGAGAGGAATCAGACTGTGCTGCCGGGAGGTAAGAAACAGCTTGTACATTTACTGAGATTACCAATACCAAGATGCCATGCAGTCTGGAGAGCTCAAGAGAGGGGCTGGACTCTTAGATAAAGCATGTGGATGAAAGCGTTTGGGTATTCTATAACATAAGGATGGGCCGTACACATGAACATGTACAAACCTCGATGCTAATTCCTCATTTCAAGAGCATGTACATAAGCCTTAATGCTCTTAATCTGTTAGCTGTGTGGGTCGTTTCCTTCTTTGCTTTAGTGCATTCTGTTGTACCACACGAGTGATGCAATCTAAATTCCACATTTCTGTGGTTGTTCTTTGAGGCTTCATGAAGGATGACTCGAGTCAAGTCCAGTGGATGTTGCAGAATGGATAGAAAGCCAAGATCATTGCTGTCAAACATGTCTGATGGTCTTTGGCTGCATTCTAAGACCAGCTTCTTCTCTACACATGCCGGAGAGCTTTGTGTGTGTGTGTGTGTGTGTGTGTGTGTGTGTGTGTGTGTGTGTGTGTGTGTGTGCGTGTGTGTGTGTGTGTGTGCGTGTGTGTGTGTATGTGTTGGATGAATGATGATCACCTTAAAGAGAGGGTACCAAACCCAGATGGATCCAGTGTGTTGTGTGGAACACGACAGGGGCGACACATACTATCCCACATACTATAACTATAGTGTGTGGGTCGCTACCCTGGCCAGAACCAGCCTACCTGACCGTGGGTCCGTGTTGGTACAACAGCATATGGCCACCGACAGGACTAACCAGTGTAGAGAAACCAGAGGTCAGCTCAGATAACCAGGGGTGGGGGGGGACTGACTAACCCATTGTGAGGAAGCATGACCGCTCAGGGACGGCTGGTAGGAAGGGAAATATCATCCGACAGCTGCTTTCAGGCGCTGCCAAGTGGTGGGACTGGCCCTGAGGTTTCACCGGGGTCTGGTGTCAGGAGAGGTGGAACGGGGCAGAGAGAGAGGGAGAGAAAGAGAGAGAGAGGGAGAGAATAGAGTAAAAAAAAGTGGGAAAGAGAAAGGGTAGAACGAGCAAGAGCGAGAGAGGGCGATGCGGAGGGAGAGAAAAACATAAATAGAGAGAGCGGGAGGTGGAAAGCCAGAAACGGAGCGAGGGAGAGGCGGGGCGAGAGGGCGAGAGAGGCGGTCAAGCGAGAGAGCGGCGAGCGCTGCCTTCACGGCTCTGTGTTGTGGGGGAGCGCTCGGTCAGACCCTGCCCGCTCTGCGCTCCTTGTTCCTTCGAGAGGACGGTGGGGGAGAGGAAAGAGGGAAGGAGGGAGGACAAAAAAGAGAGGGAAAGTGGCGACTGCGCGTGAACCTTGGGCGTCCCAAAGCGAGACGGAAGGTTTTCATTTTCGTCCTTCTGGACTTATCTTCTAGAAGAAGGGGGAAGTGGGGGGTGAAGATTTCCTCCTTTGGAGCCAGGGCCCGGCCCGTGCTTCCCTGAGTCTCCAGGGCGCCGCTCGGCTCTGCCCCGCGCGCAAATAATACTCTCCCGCTTAAGTAATGCGCATACAAAATTAAATTACACAATCACCCACAGGAAACTCACATCTTTAGTGTGGCCTCGCTGTTTTTCAATACACTTAAGCACGCCTGTGCTCGGACCAATCCATTTGAAGGAGGGCTTTGGGGACGCATGGGCCCGAGCACAAGCATATATCATAGCCTTAACATTATGTATGATCAACAGGTTGCAAGACCTGTGTGTAAATGTGCTCTCTCTAACCACAGTAGGCTGGTTGTGCTGTTGAGGGGTTTGTGAGAGGATTGGTTGTAGGCAGGGTCGGGCCATTAAGATGAGCTTTCAGTCGAAAGACAGAACCAACGGACAGTACATGCTGTATGGTGGTCAGTTTAAAACAACAGCAGCCAGTATGACTTATTCCAAATCCAGTATGGCCTGTGATGTCATGCAGAGGCGTGGGGGTGGGTGAGAGGGGCATCTTAACTGTCAATCGATCATTCAATCATTCAATCAAGGAAACTTTCCAAACAGAGCAGATTTGGTACCAACAATGTGATGCCACGAGCCAACGTGTGTTGAACCAGAGAGAGACGTGGTGGACTCAAGATGAAGTCACTCAGTGCTGCTGCCAGCAGCTACTGACTGGGGTCATTCACACGTCTATGTAGAAAACAGGAAGCATGAGCACACAGAGATCAGGTATTCTGCCATGAAAACACTCGACCGTCATGTGGTTGGGCCAAGTTCTTCTCACACACATTAAAGCAAATCATCTATCACATATGCTCCCCCCCCCCTCCTTCCCTCCCCTCCCCTCTTGTCCCGCCCCTCTGGTGGGAGTGGACGCTGGATGTTTTCATTTGTTGACCCGGTGCCAAATGTGTTCTCCAGGTTGTCTACTTAGTCAGGTGGGCGTGGCCTGGAGGATGTAGGAGCAGGCGGGGGCTGGTTCTAATCACCGCTGCAACATCACATAACCCCCCGCCCACTCCCTGACAGCTGCCATGCGTTAGGGACCTCCTATTGACCCTTGACCCCTAGCTCTCCTAAAATACGTTCTATTAAAACACCTTAATGAGGGGTTTACAGGCCCAATCGCAGGTTTTATTTAGACCTATTAGGCGACGCAGGGAGACGGTGGTTGGGTGAGGGGAGTTGAGGGGGTGGTTCGGGGTAGGGCGGTGCGGAGGGGGTGGTGGGGGGCGGCTGATGTGTTGGGGTTGTTTGAGACTGAAGGAAACAATTAGTCCCAACCTCTCAGGGTGTGTTTGGCCTAAAGCCTAGTTTGGTTTGAATGTCAGGAGCATTGAAAGGCCTTCTAGTACTTCCAGATTAGAGGGTGTTGTTCCATGACACGTAACTGTCCTGTGTAAAGGCTTGTTGTGTTGATCCCTATTAAAGAAGAGCTCAGAGACTTTGGGACACGAGTTATAGATGGAAGCGAGGGAGAGACAAATGTTTTCTTTTTTTTTCCGACCGTTCATGTTTTCGAAATGTTTTTCTTTTCTTCTCCTCCTTTATATTTGTTTTATTTCAGACGTATGTCTTAAAGACATCGGTCTCTATGCACTGTCCTGCATGTGCATTCAGATATGAAACAGACATTCCTCAATGGAAACCAACAGTACCATGCATCTGGTATGTGACGTGGATGACGATACTAGCGGCAGCCACAACGAGGCCTGTCTGTGTTTCACGTTTCTCCAAGGTGATTGTGGTGGGGACCAGGAATTTAGGCCCAGGGCCAGGTCTTGTCATCTGTGCTTCCCTGTGCACATGTGATGATCAACCCTGCTTAGTACTCCCCTGGCGACACGGAGAAGTGTTCAGGGGAAAAACAATGGTGGGGGGGAATAAATACTAATGATTGTACTTGTGTCATGTCCCAGAGACCCAGAAAGCTGTGAAGGGGGGAACGGGAACAGGAGGGTAGGGAGACGCTAGTCAGTTTTTTATTGCTGCCGATGTAATGCCAAAGGGGCAGGAGAAGGGAAAGAGAGAGCGAGCGGAGAGACCGGAAAATTGGGCAAGCAAAGGGATGCTTTTCTGGAGCTGGATTGGTGCAGGGGAGGGTAGCAGGGGGGCGACGGATGGAATGAGAGAGGAGAGGGAGCGAGAGAGAGAGCGAGCGAGAGGAGAGGGAGAGAGTAGAGAAGAGAGAGAGAAGAGAGAGAGCACGAGAGAGGAGTCCTGCATTGGAGGGTCGGCGACCAGACTGACGGAAGGGAGATTGCGCCATGGCGTGGGGGATGGCCGAGCGAGAGAGTCGGCGGGGATGTACCTAGGGGCCCGGAAGCAATCGGAGATGAGAGACGAGCACGAGGGGGTTTACTGAGAGCCGTAGGTGGACCGGTCGTCGTTAGGCGCATGAGCGGTGAGATGGCGGTAGGGCAGGAGCGGCGTAGTCTGTGTATGACTGGATGGATACTAGAGAGAGAGATAGTAGGAGGCAACGGAAAGTGAAGCAGTTCGGAGGAGACGAGTAGAGGAGAGAAAAGAGGAGAGGACGAGGAGCAGGAGAGCGAGAGCAGTTGGCGGGGGGGCGAGGAGGACGAGCGGAGGAGATCGAGGAGAGTGAGTGGCGGGGGCGAGAAGAGAGGCGAGAGATGCGGGGACGAGCGCGGAGAGCGCGTACGCAGGGGGCGGCGAGCAGGCGCGACGAGGTGCAAGGTGAGGGGGGGGGGGGTAGGAAGCGGCGAGCGCGGCAGCGGAGAGCGAGACGCGAGACGACAGTATTCTCTCTCATACAGTCCTACTCTCTATGATATTCGTATATCTATCTATCTCTCGTCTCTCTCCCTCTCTGTTTGTCTCTATCTACTCTTGTTCTGTCTCTTCATCTTCTCTCTCTATGTTACTTGTGTCCTCCCTCTGCCAGATGGTCCAGATAAACCTTGTGGTGGGCTCAGTCTTCCAGATAGTCTGCTTTGCTTTTTGATCCCAGATTCTCATAAATCATCATCCTAATTTGCCTGTGAATTAGATGGTACAAGACATGTAGTCTTTTCTGGGGGGGGTGTTGAGCAAGGGGGGTAGAAAAAAGAGAACCGCCCCTCGACTTTACGGGAAAAGGAAGGCCTCCTCCACAATAGCGCGACCGCCAGAGTTTGTCTGGCTCGGGGACAGGCTCACAGTGCTTGGCTCCGTGCACTAACATAACTCTCCTGTGGATTGTTTTTACTTAGGGATAATTAAACCAAGGAAGAGACCCAGTCACACCGCTGTATACAGCACCACCACACACACACATACATACACACACACACACACACACACACACACGCGTACACACACACGCGCGTACAGATGCACGCACACACACACACGTCTGCCCCGTACACATGCAGACACACATCGGCGCACTCTATCACACGCGCACAGAAACCTTTTACGACGTGCACACGAGCTAACACGGACACACAAACTAGGCCACAGGCGTAAACACACAGTCACAAACACGTACTAAAATACTGCGGCTAACATGCAATATAACTGAAGTTATAAAAATCGGCACTTGGAGTCACTTGAGAGGGACATACCAAAAATAGATAACTATTTCCCTGAAATGCTCCATTATATTATATATGATATATGTATATGGCTAACAGCCTGATTCACGCCTATGTCCCTTTTTGTCCCTTACAGTAATAGAGTTTAGTAGCAGTGCTCCAAAACACATCTGCACACCTGGCGCTAAACCCGATTAGCCTCAAGCATGTCTCGTGGACACTGACGAAAGGGTTATCCAATAGTACTGTGGCTAACCTATTCCTGTAATATGGAGTCCATTGTGACCCATAAACGAAAGCAGTCTCGTTGGAAGTGTGTTTAGATGATTATGTGGGTGGTGTGGTGCAGACGGAGTGTACTTCTAGCTCTGTTTCTGGGTGCTGTTCGGCCCATGTTCCCCAAAAAGTTAATGAAAAGTTAATGATCGAATGGGTGTTGATTTCTCCTCTCGCCGCTTGCGACAGAAGATCAAAGGATTCTGTAGTGGAAGAACTGTAGCAAGAAGGAAGGGGATGAGGGTGCTGGGGCTGAGGGGGGACTGAGGGGAGGGGGGGGGGCATGAGGTTGAGGGGGGGTTGCAGCCTTGCAGCCACAGAAACAGTTTGCAACCCAGAAGCGCTCATAAATGCCGTCTTCAGTTCATGTGTAACCTCATAAGCCTATAAACACCCATCAGGGCCAGCATGACCGCGCTGTGGAAAACAACCTTACAATATTATCTGGAGATTAGCGCCCGTACACATACGCAGTCAGCCGCAAGCCCTCAGATGTGCTCCCTAAAAGACCAGTAATTAGATCAAGAGGCGTTCAGGAGATGTCATCACGGGGGGAATGTGCTCCCCCCCCCCACCTCCCAACCTCATAACCATCCTCTACCTCCTAATACCCCCTTCCAGCCAATCACCGTTAATTGTAATCGAGTCATTGGATGCCAGTCGGGGATGTGTGAGTAAATATAGCCCTTACAGTGCAGGAATGTGCTTCCATTTCAGGAGGCTTCTCTTAACTGTCAATTTTCTGTTTCTGATTGGTTAGTGGATGGCCTGGTTTTGGCAGTGGGAGGGTGGGTGGGTGGGGGGGGGGTCGAGGGAGAGTGGGGTAAATAAGATGGTGCTGTGTGTGTTGCTAAAGGCCAGCTGCTTACAAGGCCCAGCGCCCCTGATCATATGATTTGCATTCATCAGCCATACTTTGGAGACTGAGATCATGCTTATGAAAAATTATAAATAAAATAAAAAACAGTGCCTGTACTGTATACACATTACTGTACGTCAACTCTGCAGCTGACATCTGACTGCACATACGGTAAACAATATTGTTTCTAAGTACGCCAAAAAGGGACCATATCAGAAGTTGGTACACTGCATTTACAAAGCAACATTTCCCTGGACTTTAGAGAACTTATGTAACCCAGTAAAAAATCGGACAGACCATTCCACTTGCACACCTGTCCACGCTCAGACGAGGTGAGAGGGGAGGACTTCTTTGTGTGTGCCAGGGCGTTGCTGTTTCCAGGTTCCTAGTTCGTTTGTTGAAGTGACCAACTCTGTTACGCCCCAGTTTGCCTCCGGCAGACTAAAACAGGAAGTTGGTTCCAGCCACAGCGTGTGTTTAAGTATACCCTGGTGTCACTGTTTCATTATTTCCAACAGTTCTTCTCACCTTTACTCCCCGACATGCAAATCACGGCAGTGGAACGACCAACAGTCGAGTGGAGTTGATCTTGAGATCCATCCTACCCTGACAACAACATCATTCTCATCACAGATGAGCCAGTTACATCAGTATTTGATGATGATGATGATAAGTACCGCTCGGTATTGCAGGCAAAGCATCACTGACAAGACTTTGCAGTGAAGAAACAGGCTAAGATGGTATATATAGACTGACAAATCTAATCATGTAAAGGACATGCAGGTGTGTGTGTGAGGAATTCCCAAACTCTGGTGACTGGGAGGTGAGCAACCACTGTCACAAGGATGAAGAAGGTGGAGGAGGACAAATGGTTTCCTCTCTGTGGTATCCAGGTCTTCCCACAGAGAGGAAGGCTGGGGGTCGACAGCTTGACCTCTAGAATGCCGTCCAGACCTCTGCACCGTCAACACATGGATGGAATTACAAACTGATGATGAAATCAGCATCTCTCTGATCCAGCTCTCACTCTCACCTGACTGCAGCTAATGATCCTGGGGGTGTGTTGTTGTGTTTGTGTGCGATTTGCATGTTTCTCTGTGTGTGTGTGTGGTGTGCGTGTGTGCACGTTTTGCATGTCTTTTTGTGTGTTTGTTTGTGTCGGTGAGGGCGTTTTGCATTGCTTGTGTATACGTTTGCTCGCGTGTGTGTTATCCTGAAAACAAACAGAGAAACAGTGGGTCACTGCAGTGTCCTGTTGTGTGTCTGTGCCAGGAGGCCTGTGCAGGTCACTGCAGTGTCCTGTTGTGTGTCTGTGCCAGGAGGCCTGTGCAGGTCACTGCAGTGTCCTGTTGTGTGTCTGTGCCAGGAGGCCTGTGCAGGTCACTGCAGTGTCCTGTTGTGTGTCTGTGCCAGGAGGCCTGTGCAGGTCACTGCAGCCGGCTTCACACCCTGCTCAGCTGTGCTGGGGCCGTGCACTCACAGTGGAACTGATGGGCCACAGGTGGTGGATAATGGACATGGTGCTGTTATAAATTTGATTCAATAAAACATTATTTTACTGTCTGTCTGTCTCTCTGTCCCCAAAATCCCCCAAAAAGCCACAAATACTGCATAGGATGCATGTGCCTCCAAAATGTCTTCCAACACGGAATAAAAGACAACATGATCTGCATGTGTGTGACATTAAAAACTGTGCAGCTATTTTCTGTGCGCATGACTCATTGTCCTGTGCACACACATCCTACCAAAACACTCGCACATCCCACACACACTCTCTCTCTCTCTCTCTCTCTCTCTCTCTCTCTCTCTGTCTCTCTCTCTCTCTCTCCTTTTCCACCCGCATATTTAGACTGATGTCTGATGTCTCCTGATGGCTGCTATGCTTTCCCCTCTAACTACTCAGACTCTGCTTTATGGCTAATCTGGTAGTATTGGTTGATTTAATGGAACATTAGGAGTGGCGTGCCGCCCTCCCGGTACCTCGGGTGTCTACTAATGACCGCCCCAGAGACAGCTTAGAACAGATTTAATATTCACTGTAAATCTAGCTGGCTGCTAGGCACCAAACTTAACTAGACTCTGCTTTATGGACCATAGTGGCGACTGAGGTTCCACCCTGCCTCTGTGCTGTGCATGTCACTGTTGCTTTGCCTGGTGCTTGTGGCTCTCTTACTGTACTATAGGCATCCCTCCCCCACTTATTGTTAGGGATCAATTCATCATCGGTAATTTGACAATGATATGGCTCTCTAACTTCCCCCCCCTGCTGAAAGCGAGCCGCAAAGAGAGGAAGAAAGAGAGAGAGCGGGGAAGGACAGAGAGAGGGAGAGAGAGAGAGAGCGGGAGGAAGGACAGAGAGAGGGAGAGAGGACGAGAGAGAGAGAGAGGAGGAAGGAAGAGAGCGGGAAGAGACAGAGAGAGAGGAGAGAGAGAGGAGAGGAGAGAGCGAGAGGAAGAGAGGAGAGAGGAGAGAGGAGAGCGGGAAGGACAGAGAGAGAGAGAGAGAGAGAGAGAGCGGGGAAGGACAGAGAGAGGGAGAGAGGAGAGAGAGCGGGAAGGACAGAGAGAGAGGGGAGAGAGGAGAGAGAGCGGGAGAGGAACAGGAGAGAGGAGAGGAGAGAGACGAGGAGAGAGAGAGAGGAGAGAGAGAGAGGAGAATGACGAGAGGAGAGAGAGAGGAGGAGGAGAGAGAGAGGAGAGAGAGAGAGAGAGAGCGGGAAGGACAGAGAGAGGGAGAGAGGAGAGAGAGCGGGAGAGGACAGAGAGAGGGAGAGAGAGAGAGAGGGAAAGAAAGGATGATTTAAAACCCTTAGATTCAAACATTTAGCCTCTCTCCGTGTCTCCACCCTGGCCTTGAGTTTGTCCATTTCTCTCTCCGTCTGTCCCCTCTGTTCCTCCAGCTTCTGTAGCTCTGCCCTTCTGTCCGTCCGTCTCAGCCCTCTGTTCCTCCATCCCCCTCTACTCCTTAGGTATCATGTATTTATGAGGACGACCAAATATTGTAGCTAATGTGACCTTAATGTAAACTGCTCCCTACATCTATAGTACTGTCACTCTCCATCTCGTCCAAATGACCCAGTTATCTGCTCTACATCAGGTCTGATTTGCAAAAGTTGCTTTGCATAAACTTTCAAGTCCCCCATTTGAATAATATAGAACATTCCATTACCATACTTTATGCTCTCATGCTTGAGCTAGGTTTGGGTGTGTCCTAAGCAGGGAGTGTGTGTGAGTGTAATGTGTATCTATTTTGTGTGCAAGTGTGTGTGAGGGGTTCGTATGGGGGTGCCAGAACATCTCTCCCTCGCAGGACCCCCCCCGCTACTGTATGTAACGTTGCTGAAAGACGCACACTGCAAGTGACACAGCATATAGCCAAGCAGAACTATGACTGCCTTCTCTCCCCCTCCCTCCCTCCCTCCCTCCCTCCTCGCTCACTTCTCCTCTTCTTGTTGCAGTTGCGTTCGTGCGCCCCGGGAAGATTACAAAGAGGCGCTTTGTGAGGGGATGCAGCTGCTGAAATCCCACCAGATCCAGCTGAAGAGAGAAGGGAGCAGGTGGGTCAACAACCAGACCCCTCCGTTCCCAGAATATCAGGCTGCAGAGCCGACACACACACACGCACACATACACACACACACAAACACTCAGGCAAACAGGCACACGCACAAACACAGGCCCACACTCACAGACACACCCCTGACATAACCCCCCTTTGCCACTACAATCATACAAACAAACAAATACAAACCTCTTTGACCTCCGCCAAACGACTGCCCACACTCTGAGTGAGCGACACTTCCATCGCCATGACAATATTGCATCACATGATTACATGTGTCACACGCACTTCAGAACGTCCGTGTTCGACACCATTTAGAACACGGTTGCTGTTTGCTAGAAGCACACTAAGCATAAACATGAATTGACTGCGTGGCAACATGTCATTCGGAGCCGTGTCCCTTCAGAGGGATGGAAGAGAGGGAGATGAGCACTGATGGCGAGACCTCGGATAGCTGAGGGGGTCGTGGGGCGGTCAGGAGAGGCCAAGAGAGGAAAGATGCTGTTATCTCGGTGAATCTGACATTTTTGCAGGTTAAAGTGCTGCCAGAATGTGGGCTTACTGTATCACCACAGGGGCGCGGGTAAGATGACCCTCATTCAGCTTTTAGAGAAAGGAGGAAGTGGCGAAAGAGGAAAGGACTGGGAGAGACGGGTGGAGCGAAGAGAGAGGAAGCAATGCAGGGCACCGTCTCGTTGGGCTGGCAGATCTTCTTTCATATCATCCCTCTCTTTGTCTGTACGTCGTTGGACTCATGCTAGGGGTACTTTTCAGGGATTCAAATAAGGATGAATATACAGGATGTTTCAACATCTTTGCCACATACTTTGCCTGGCTTTAATTCCAACCTTGCGTGAGATAAGAACCCTTGAAGTTCAGAACGGATGTTGGGGGACATTTTTGCAGTTTTTTGCCGTATTATAACGTTGCAAAGCCTCCATTCTCTTCCAGAATCATCTGCAGAGGGTCCTCTGTTAAAAATAATACATGCAGTCTCCACGAACATATGACCAAAACACTGATGAATATTGAATGGACTTTGCATATGTTTTCTCGTGCCGTCATGTTTCATAAACAACCCTTTTGATAACCATAAAATAAATATGTAAATGAGTAACGGGGGAGTTTGGTGAGGAGGAGTCTGGGATATCTGAACTGCTCTTCATCTTAGAATACTGGTCTGTGGCTGGTGTACTTGATAGTCAGGAAATCCCCTGTTATTACACACACACATACAGTACACCATCACACACACACACACACACACACACACACACACTTTCTCTCACACCAAAATGCCAACACATGGACAGACACAATGTTTCTACTACACTGTCTCTGAGTTCTACACATACACACACAAACACCCCCCCTTACACACATATAACCCACCACACACACACACACACACACACACTCCTTCCCCATGCTCTAATTTTGCCGTGTCCTCTGTTGATAACAAGGTCTTCAGTCACAGCCTCAGTGTGCTCGTAGAAAGGCTGCTTGCTGCTCCCTGGCCAGCCGGCTCCACTGCCAGGCCTGCTTCCCCCTGAAAGAGCCCAGTGTCCCTCAGACACTTAGTATTCCTGCCCAGCCTCGCCACACCACCCTCGGCTACATCCTTATCACCACCCCCCGGCCCCCGGCCGCCAGGCCCCGGGCCCCCAGCTACAGTCCTCACAGCCCATCTCCACAAGGAACCTTGTCTGTATTGATGCCCTTTTTTTCGATCTATTTTCTTGGAAATGGTTTGAGATCTCAAGAGGTCGTGGGCCTTGAGTTGTGTAGACAGCAGTTTCACTTTGATGTTGGTGGGATGTTGGATAACCTCCTCATGAGTTCTTCCCAAGGCCAGTGGCGATTAGCATTGTGAGAGGTTGTGTGTGTGAGAGGGATGTATTGGTGATGGGCTGGTTGGTTATTACGTCTATCTGAGAGCACTGCTGGCTGGCTGGGTAGCTTGTCTGTCTGTCTGTCTTTGTGCTTACCGGCTGGCTGACTGAATAAATGAATGCTGCATGCCTGGCTGACTGGCTGTCTGACTGACTGGTTGTCTGGACAGACTGGGGGTTTCATTCTCAGAGTCCAGGCCTAGCACCCACACGTGTTCAGGAAGGTCATTCTTTGCTAATCTGTCATTCTTATGCATCAGATACAGACACTGAGCGTCGGGTCGTTTTCCATGCGGATTCCATGAGCTGGTTTCCGTGCGCGTGTGCCTGTCACGTGCGACGCGCATCAGAGGGAGGTGCATCTCCGAGTTCCTCTTCCTTCCAGACATCTGGTTCTCCACGTCTCCACATGTCAGCGAGTGTGGGAAGCTGGGGACCAATGGACTCCATCAATTCAAAAACAGTTTCAATAAGCATGTATGTATGCATACTGTGTGTGTTGTGTGTGTGTGTGTGTGTGTGTGTGTGTGTGTGTGTGTGTGTGTGTGAGAGAGAGAGAGTGATGGATATCACAAGGGTTTGTGGTGGTTTTCTGAAGCCATTGTCCCCAGCCACAGGCCTTACGATGAATCTTCATCACGTCAGATAGCTGTCGTTGCCCCTCAGTCCACAATCACAGCTCTCTGACTTCAGTCTGGTGCTCATCTCATCTTCAGGCTGGTGCTCAGCTCATCTCCCCACAATGTATCATTCCAATTCTATGGTTCACTGATTCACCTCACCCTCTAGTCCCTCCCTTCCTATATCCCTCCTCACTCCCTCCCTTCCTCCATCCCTTCTCACTACCTACCTTTCTCCGATACTCCTCCCTCCCTCCCTCCCTCCCTCCCCCCCCGCTCCTCCCTCCCAACCTCCTGCCTGCATCTCACTGGAGTGTGGGCGCATGTGTGCTCAGATAGCCAACAGAGTGGGCAGACGGCGACCGGGAAGGCTGAGAGAGAGAGAGAGAGATGGAGAAGGAGATGGATATGCAGTATATGCATAGAGAGAGAGCGAGGGACGACGACAACAGAAGACAGAGAGAAATCCAAAGTAGGGAAGGGGGTGCGAAAGCTGAGGAGAGGAGGCCCAAGAAAGAGAGGAAGAGTGGAAAAAGAGAGGTATGGAGCGATGGAGAGGAGGAGGAAGGGGAGGGGGGGGTTGTCTCTGGGCCAGCGTGGTTTGTTTTCAAAGGGCCGTGCTGAGGATGTGTTGAGAGGTTGAGGAGCAGAGAGAGCTCTCTGGTTTGGGTTTCGCCACCCCAGGACACAGCTGGGGAGGAGGTGGGGTGAGGTGGGGCGGAGGGGGGGGGGATTGAGGGATTGCGGGGGGGAGGGAGGGGTACCACAACGAGGGTTTTTCTTTCAACAACAGAACCCACTGCAGGAGTCTGCATACACGTGCGTCGAGCGTGCGTGCGTGAGTGCGTGAGCGTGCGTGAGCGTGCGTGAGTGTGCGTGAGCGTGCGTGAGCGTGCGTGAGCGTGCGCGAGCGTGCGCGAGCGTGCGTGAGCGTCGTGGGCATGAGCTGTCGTGGGCATGTCTGTATAGTGTTTATGGAGTAGGCTGAGTAGGCTGAGTAGGCTGAATATTATCTATGGGAGCTTTAATGGCAGTTCTATACAGTACAGAACGAGTACATTCTGCTATGCCGCACTAGTGAGTCATTCATTCAATTAATCATCAATGGAGAGAGAAAAAAAAAGCAATTTCAATAAAGGGAAGTAAAAAATGTCCGTCCGGATTGTGAAGTAACTGTCATGAGTGCCCAGCAGCGTTCATTTCCCTATTTTGCCGCTGGGGCAGTGACACGCCAGCGATAAGCATCGAAGCAGAGCGACCTGCTTTGCATGGACAAATGACCAGGCATGGAGAGAGAGGAGCACATGGGAAAACCTGGCTCATTTGCTTATTCAAAGGCTCCTCACTCTCCCTGCTCTCGCTCGGCCAGGTCCCGCTCACTCAGGGCTGCCTCGGCCCTTCAACATGTCTGCAAATGCAAAATACCATGCAAACACTCCCATTTGCATCTCCCTGTCGCCATTCAGACTCACCCGTTATACACCACCTGTGGTTTGATTAATTATCCACAAGTAGCTTTATGAAGCAGCCACAGACCATTTTGGATTACTTCAGTAAAAAATAATACTTTTTGATGTTGATATTAGCCCGGTGTTGTAAAGGGATGAGTGAATTAAGTATGCATTGGAAAGATTACCTCTCCAAACATTGCTCTTCACTCACGGTCATAAAGTAACGTGAATGTTTTTATGAGTTTAACTGACTGGCCTGTAGCTGGTAAATGACAGCGATGTCCATCTCCAACCTACTGATGAGCTTCTCGGCTGCTCTATCAGATCTGTCCAAGGCAGGACGGGCTTTCACACTCAAATGTGCCTACAGTAGCTGCTCTGCTTCCTGAACGCTAGCTGGCTCCGTGCGTTCACTTTCTGTTTTCTGCCCAGCTCTTGTGATGTCATCACCTGGCGCCAGAACAGAATCACCACGGGCTGGTTTGCAATCACTATTATTCATTTTCTTCGGTTTCAGGTCTTTACCCCTTAAAACGTCTCCTTTACACCCTCCTCCCTTGAATAAAAGAAAATAACATGATACACATCTAGAATGCAAATATAAAAGCCTTCAGACGGCTTGTCTGGCTATTTTATGGTCTCAAAGGCTGTGTTGATGCCAAACAGTGAGGCTGGTGCTGAGACCGGAGCTGTGTTTCCTGCCAAATACTGAAGCTGGTGCTGTAGCTGTGGCTGCTGGTGTTATTTCCATCAGGCTGGTGTAGACCTGGGAAGAAGTCAAGCAACAGCGCTGTAGCTAGGCAGGTGCCAAGAATATAATTTTCCTTAAGTGCTTACAACTGTAAAAACCCTAAGTTGATTCCCTGAGACTCAAAGTAATTACAGCCCAATTTCAACGGCAGAAAAAGACTTAGGCCCTTAGTATTCGCAGAACCCCAGATACTTAATGTGGTCTGTCTAATATTTGTTTTATTTGAATGTTTTAACTTTCAAGTTCATAATTTATGTAGGCCATGTGTGATTCTTCTCGAGAGAACGCCACTGCCTGTGGTGAACCCGGAGACCATGAATCACTGTGGACATCTTGGATTTCTGTATCATTACCATTATGGGAACGCATGACCCGGAGTAGGACAGCCATCTCACAGTCATCTGGTCTCTGTCACACCTATCCAGACTCATACCAGTCAGTGGTTAATATGGCCTGCCTGCCTGCCTGCCTGCCTGCCTGTCTGTCTCACTGCCTGCCTGCCTGCCTGTCTGTCTCACTGCCTGCCTGCCTGCCTGTCTGTCTCACTGCCTGCCTGCCTGCCTGCCTGCCTGCCTGCCTGCCTGCCTGCTGCCTGCCTGCCTGCCTGCCTGCCTGCCTGTCTGCCTGTCTGTCTCACTGCCTGCCTGCCTAGGAAGTAGGGTGCAGTGGTCGGGGAAAGGGGGTTCAAGCAACAGTGAAAAGGGGGTATGGGGTAGGTGGTAAGTGCCAGGGGTTATGGAGCAAGGGGGAAGAGGTTAGGGGGGAAGAGGTTAGGGGGGAAGAGGTTAGGGGGGAAGGCTGCAGGCAGACAGGCAGCGTGACGGTGCACCTGTCGGAGAGGAAGGCCTGGATAATCACTCTAAGCTGGACGTGAAGCAGCCATGTGCACTGAAGGGCAGAGCCTGGGACGGGAGGCTCCTTGGTCTGGAGAGGGAGGGGGGAGGCGTGAGGGAATATTCAGAAAAGAGGAGGGGTGAGCGGGGGAGGGCAGGGTGCGCATGGTGGGGGAGCGAGAGACCATCCTCGTTTCATTTGAGATGGATGATGTTGTCTTAGGCCACGCCCATATCCTTTCGACAGCCTTCAATCTGAAACTGCTCCGAAGGGAATTCTCTTCTGGGCCTCTCTGTCTCCTTCTATCTTCTTTCCTTTTCGCTCCCTCTGAAGTCTAAAAACCTCCACCAAGCCCCCTCTCTCTCTCTCTCTCTCTCTCTCTCTGTATTTCTCTCTCTGTCGCACACACACACACATACTCTCTCTTTCTGCTGACTCATCATCCTCTGTCAGAATCCCGCCTCAATGAAAGTACCCCGGATTGCCATTGGCTCCCCCAGGCGTGGCTGCGGAACAGAAAGAGCTGCAGGTCGGAACTTGAGTCATTCTCTGGGAAAGAACACAGGCGTTCCGTCGAGGTTCCCGTGGAACGCACTCTCAGTTCTGTTCTGTTGACGAAGGGTGAGGTCGAGCTCCCAGCACAACTCTGGAGGCTGGACCACACAGTGTGTGAAAACCTGACCCCTCGGACACACCTCTCTTCCAATGTGTGTGCGTGTGCGTGTGGGTCTGTACGTGTGTGCGCGTGCGTGTACATCGGTGTCTGTGTGGGACTGTGTGTGTGTGTGTGTCTCTCTGATGACACACGGGTGTTTTCCCTCAACAAACAAAGGCAGCCTCACGCCCCGGTGCTCAGCTGAGAGGAGACGCACAGCCGGTCCTGTCCGCCCTCTTACCCAGAGAAACGAGCCGCCTCTGACAGCCAGGATCTCCTTATGATTCCGTCATGCGTCATACTGGACACGAGGCCAGTCGGTGGAAACTGACGGAATCGGTAGATTTAAAGTGTTTTTTTAACGATCGCTTCGTGACAGATTCAGGGGATTCCATTGGAGTTTGTGTCTGCGGATCACCGCTGTTCGTTGGCTGAGTAGGATAAACATTCTCAGTAAACATCAAAGCAAAAAACCGGGCCAAAAAAGATACTCCTTTTTGTTTTCAATTTCAGAATGTCCTCCATGTTTGTGTTGCTTTCTAAAATGCTGTTCCTGAATGGAAGGCCTGGTTTACCACACTCAGACAATCCCATTCTGATGTGTGTTGATGTTTGTGTGTGTCTCGTTTGGTTAATTGAATTGGTCAGGCACATGTAAACACACCACGTCTGCAAGAACTCTCCTCCTCGAAGTCCTGACGGCTGCAAACATTCAAGCCCAGGGTCTCACGTCTCACAATCGAAGGCCTCTTCCTCTCTTCATCGCTCGTTTCTCTCCACAGTGTGGACTTCTTGAGCATCTTAAGATTACATTAAGCCAACTGTCTTGCTACAGCTCTGGAAATGGGGCATTGTGTGCCTTTTTTGTTGCTTTGAAATAAATGCAGGCTCAAATGAAACATCCATGACTGAATGTGATAGCAATTATTCTCCTGCGTTCTTCACCTCTAACACTTGATCTCTAGAATCGTTAGCTGCTCGTTTTTTTTCTTCTCAAGCTCTAGAATGTTCTGAACAGTTTTAATAAGTAACACGATGCCAAGTAGATGAAGGTCTTTGATTATTTGTGCCTTGTACATATCTGATATCTGTTATATCTGTTATATATTAAATGTATTTTGCTTTCTGAAATGGGCCAAAAGAGGAATGATACCAGCGTGCAACAGTATAGTACCAAGTGGCTAACCCTCCTGTGCTCACAACTTCACACATTCAACCAATTTCATGAAGCTTGACATTTTGAGTAAAACAAACTTGAACACTAATTGCTATCGTGGCGAGTTCTTCTGCTGAGTGTAGACGGAGAAAACGCAACAGAGCCACTTTTCAACAGGTTCTTACCAAGCACTGGAACTGAGCTGGGCTTTTTAAATGTACATAACTCGGATCCTGTCTGCAGCTTGTCAATGTGCTTCCACTTACATCCACTACAACTGCTTCTTTTTTTTCCTTCTCTCTTTCTCCCTCCTCCCTCACTCCCCCTCCTCTACCTCTATCTCTTCTCGCCCCAGCAGACCCCCGGGAGGAGTTTGAAGTGGTGTTCCCTGGACCTGGTTGAGTTTCCAGCCTGGTCTTGTTGTGTCTGGAGGCTGGAGGCTGGTGCTTGGCAGGGCTGGATAGGAGGCTGAAATCTGAATCGAATGCTGAGCACTGCACACCACAAGAGGACATGGTTTCTTTGCTCCTTTCAGAGACTGCGGTAAGGAAGGGGTTGGGGGGGGGGTGAGGTGGTTGAGGTTTCTCTGTGTCTGGGACCGGGCTCCCTGCTTAGGGACAAGGGGATTCAACCCCCCCTCCTCCCTATCCCTTCCTCCAGGCTGTCAGGAAGTCTACCATTCTTTTCATTGGTGGAGGTTTTCAGACATCAGACTATTTCATCCGAAACGTTGGTTTAAAATCTAACGACCGTAGCGCTGCGGGGGAATGAACGATGGATGTTATTCTTGTGTCCCTGGGTGTCTTATTGTGTTTTATGTAAACAACTGCTTTTTATTTGAATGACTTGCCCCTCTTGGCATTAACAGAACTGTTACATAAAAAACTAAATTAGGTCAACGGTTCATGTTTCAGGTATCAGGGTTTGTTGAGAACATACCGTGTTGTCAATGTGGTTATTCTTTCCTTGTCTGTCGAGTGAAAATGCTCGGCCCCCCTTTGATGACTCGTGTTTCCTGGGGAGGCAAGGCAGTGGGGGGAGAGGTGTGGGGGGGGAGAGGTGTGGGGGGGGAGAGGTGTGGTTAGACCTGGCAGTGTTGAGGGTGAAGCTGACACCTCACTGGGCTGCTACTGGGCCTCACGACGGAGGCACTCTGCAACCTGTTGGGCCCCATACACACGCACACACACATACACACACACATACACAGACACACACACATGCACACACACACACATTCGCAGACACATCCCACATATTCATTTGTCACCCGAAAAAAAACCTACACAGACATAGATACACACACACACACACATCCCACGTATTCACATAAACACACACACACGTACACAAACACACACAGACTTACACGTATACACACACAAACACACTCACAGTCTCATTACAGCAAGGTCCCCTACCATGGCCAGGCTTGAGGTAGCATGTAATCTGTATGTTTTATTGGCCACTGGTTGGACACAGCTAATAACTTCCTGAGGGAGCCCCCAGCGCCCCCCCACCCCTCCCCCAGCGCCCCCCCACCCCTTCCCTCGCTCCCCCCCCCGCTCCCCCCCCGCTCCCCCCCTCCCCCCCTCCCCCCGCCCTCTATCCTCTGTGACTGACTAATGGCTCATGTTATGGGCTCAGACAATTTCAGCCCTCTCTTCTAAACTTTTTTATGACATTGCATTGGCATAAATGTCCTGTGTCCCTGACTCCCTGCCCTGGCTTGTTTCACTATGTTGAACCGGGAGAGAAGGATTACATAGACTTACATAGTGTGATATTAATTTTATATTAGATTCCATAAAACATTTTCTCATGAGTACAACTTTGGTTTGTTGGTATTTGCGGCCTGGTTTGGGGAATCATCTCTTTCTCCAAGATGTTGCTTCCTTTTTGAAGTCTCGCCGACCGACAGTGCATCAGCAACGGCAGCATTTATGAAAATATCCAAGTGCCTTCATTTAAACATCCTTCAAATAAAACATGTGTCCAAGATTGAATCTGAAGGACTAATTGAATGACTGTATCATGATGTTCTCCCGAAATTCAATTAGAAATACTGAATGCACAGTACAGATGCACCAGAGGGTTGAGCCAATATCCTGCTTGCTCCTCCTCCTCCTGTATATCCACCCTCTCCTCCCTGTCGTTCTCCCATCCACTTGAATCCCTTCTTCCTACACCTAAAGCTGTCCTGTTTGTTCCCCAACGCCTTCTTTAACTCCTTCATTTCCTCATCTCCCTTGTGCGCCTCTCTTCCTCCATCGCTCCTTTCCTCCTTTCCTTCTTCCTGCCCCTGCTCCTCTTGTTCCTCATCAACCCTCACCTCCTCCTTCCCCTCCTCCTCCCCCTCCTCCCCCTTCCCCTCCTCCCCCTCCTCCTTCCCCCCCGCTCCTCCTCCTCTGAGTGTGTGACTCAATTTTTTCCATTGTGCCCAGCTGGGACGAGGGATGGTCAACACTTTAGCAATTATGAGCGTAATTGGGACTGATAGATTTATCACACATTCCTTCCTGGCTGACAAGCAGATGTCTGAGTATTGACGAGCTGGTGCTGTCAATGCCGCGCATGCCAGTCACTGCTCATCTGATCCACAGGTATGTCTGGAGAAAAGAAAAACACGATCCAACTCAATTTACACTTAATCCTGTTTGGTCCCCAAAATATGAAATACATACACTGCATATTCTTCTATGGTTGGATTATATTCGTTTTATTATTGATCATGAATATTTGTTAAGAAGAAGTTTGTTTTGTATTCAAAATACATCTGCTGATAAACTTCTGAATCAATGTCCAAATGACATTACCTGACAGACGTCATCATAAGAAACAGGCACGCTGTTCTCATAAAGAATGTTCTTTCAATCGAGATGGACAATCTTTTCATACAGATGCATGATTATTGATCCAGATTAAAGCATGTAAACTTGTGTGGGAGGCTGTGCGTGTGTGCTGTAGGTGTTTATGAGTGTGTGTTTTTTTTTGTCTGATCATCTGGTATGTTTATAGTGTGAAAATATAAATAAAGGAATCACATTTCTCTTTCATCAGAAAGTATTCAATGATACATTACAGAGTCCTGTTATTTTAGTTGTACTCCACTGAGGGTGAGCAGGAGAGTCTCTCTCTCTCACTCTCTCCCCTTCTCTCTTCCTATTGCTTCCTCCTCTCTTTCCCTCTCTCTCTCTTCGTCCATGCCTCGGCGATGGGGCCTTTGGGAGCAGGGAACAGATGGGTTTCAAACGCCTTCCTCCCCAAACAGGATATAGACGATGAGTAGTTCTGGTGCTCCCCTGAGCAGAGATCAAATGGAGGCATCCCCGGCCCAACACCATCCCCCCTCCACCCCCCCCGGTCCCACCTCTCCACAGGGTGGGGTCCGGACGGACGGGCCTGGGAAGAGGAAGGGCAGGAGGAGGAGGACGGAGAGGCAGAGATCGAAGGAGGAGGATGACAGAGTAGGTGGGCGGGGGGAGCGGTGGGGGTAGTCGGTGGGGGGTGTAGGTCAACTCACTGCACCTGTAGCGTGACCCCCTTCCTGTGCTACCCCTCTGGAAAACGATACGCCCGCATGCCCGCATCCCACACGCACGTACACACACACACATACACACACACACACACACACATACACACAAACTACCCTGATTTCTTTTTCGGCGTTTCCCTTCTGATGCGTGTTTGTGTCCCTGGTCCGTCCCTCTCCGCACCTCCTGGTGACCCCGCGCGACAGCACTCTTTAATTACCCTCCCCTCTCCGTGCATAATAGTGGACCAGGGCCCAGCAAACGTGTTCAGGAAAACTGTGGTCAGCAAACTCATACTTCTGGTCAGGCCTTTGTAGAAACCCCCCCACTCCCCCTACGCCCCCACCCGCCCATCACCAGATTCCCTCAGAAGTGGAAAGCATCAAAGCGCGGAATTATATTATTGACATGGATTTGTTTTGTATCGTTCCTTTTTTTGAACATAAATCAGTCAGTGTTGGGGGACTTGTCTCTCTGTCTGGGTAGGGATGATGGATCTGCTGTCTGATCTGCCATGTGTTCCAAGTCTAAGCCCAGATGCAGAACTTGCTGTTGGTGCAAGACAATAGCTTTGGATAAGCACACCACTCTAGGAGCAGGCTGGCACAGGCCAGGCGACTCTGACGGGTCTCTGGGCAGATTCCTCCCCGCTGGGGGCAGTCGGTGGTGGGGTTGTGGGGTGGTGGGGTGGAGGTAGGGTGAGGGTGGCAGCACGGGTGTGGAAGAGGGGTTATTTTCACATTAGCAGAATTACATTTTGAGAGCAGAAGCGGCATTCCACAGCCCTCTTATTTGATTATCTATAATGTCATAAATGCAAGAATGCACTCTGATAAATAGCAAAAAGTAGCTGATGAATTAGTTATTCCCGTCAGCAAATACCCACGTTCCTCTAACTTCCCTGCCCCCGCGTCCCTCCCACGTCCCGGTGTGCTCTCGCCCTCCACCCCTCCAACCCTCAACCCCTCCAACCCCTCGGCCCACAAACTACTTTGGCCTCTTCAATCTCCAATATGGAGCATAATTACACTAATTTATTTCAATTGCATTAGCCTGGGCCAAGCTGAAAGAAAGGCCGTCTTTCTAGGCAGGAGTGAGAGAGAGATCCCTCAGGAGGGAGGGAGGGAGGGAGGGAGGGAGGGAGGGAGGGAGGGAGGGAGGGAGGGAGGGAGGGAGGGAGGGAGGGAGGGAGGGAGGGAGGGAGGGAGGGAGGGAGGGAGGGAGGGCGGGAGGGAGGGAGGGAGGGTAGGGAGGGAGGGAGGGAGGGAGGGAGGGAGGGAGGGAGGGAGGGAGGGAGGGAGGGAGGGGAGTTGTATGTCTCTGGTTTGCATAAATATTAAAACGAAAATGTGATATACAGTACACAACAGCAAATAGCAGAGATGCAAATAAAAAGATAAACAGAGAGAGAGAGAGAGAGAGAGAGAGAGAGAGAGAGAGAGCGAGAGGAGAGAGAGAGAGAGAGAGAGGGCCCTGACCCCTGGGCGCCCCCTCCACATGTGCATGCTGTCCTCCCCTTCTCCTCCTCCTTCGCTCCCTCTGGTTCCTTCCCTCGTTTTCCGTAGCACATTCCGGCTCCCACACTCTGAGCTGCACCACGCTCTTTGCTGTTCTCTCTCCTCCACCTAACAAGGCCAGAACAGATCAAGTGAACTGACAGCTACTGGTTGAAACGCAGCGATCCAAACGTACTTCTCCAGAGCGTACTAAGCTCCAGAAGACACCTGGAAACTATCTGTTACATGAGGTGACTTCTTCACATCAATCCGTGACAGACTGAGCAGAGCATGTTTGGTCTTGTTCTGATATAAGTTGATATGACACAGGGGTCCTCCAAAGATGACTTTCAGATGTCGCTGACTCCCCCACACCGTGTGACCTCACTGACTACTAAAGTGTGCGACGTATGGAGGCTTTATGAGTTTTCTGTCCTACCATCTCACTCAGCCTCCTGGTTCAACCTGGCTCTAGTTTGTAGCTGAGCACTACTTTATTGACAAGAATTGCTTACGGTCAAAGTAATGGACGATGAGTGTTGGGTGAGGTACAGTATAAAGTTCTCTGTTCATGGCTTCTCAAACTGTTTCTGGAGCAGGCTGCAATGTGTGGACTTTGTCAGGGCTGTCAGGAAACATAGGACAGACAAACATAGAGACACATCACATCCAGAACCACCATCTCTCCTGGAGACAACATAAGCCCCACCCTGCCATGTTCTGTAGCGAGCCACATGTGTGACATGTCTGAGGCTTCCTCTCTTTTTATCGTGTTTCGTGAGAGCTGCCTGTTCTGTGTAGTCTGGAGCAAAGTCTGGGTTTCCTGTGGGTTCCTCCATCCCTCCATACCCCCCCCCCTTCCCCCCACCCCCCACCCCAGCCTTCAGGCAGCCCTCTTTCTGCCTGGAGGAGGAGGAGGCCGGGACAGGGGGTGAGAGGACTGGGGGGTCTACGGCCAGGAACATGAATGACACCATTGTTTGTCCAGCATGTCAGATGAATACATCAACCGTGGGGAGATCAGAGATGGAGGGATGGAGGGATGGAGGAGAGGAGGGGATATCGGACATCTGCATTTTGAGAATGGATGCTGAGCGGTGATGGAATGCCGTTACTGCCCACCCACCCCTTACCCTCGTTCTCCCACTTTCAGAGAATGTTCCGGACTCAGTTCTGATCTGGATGCCTTCATCTTGCCGACGCCATTTCTCGCACGTTTCTTTTACTTTCTCCTGCCGTACCTTCTCTTTTCCTCACTATGACTTCTTTCCTCTCCCCTTTTCCTAGTTTTTCCCTCCCTTAACCTCCATTCTCCATTTTGTTTTTGCCAATATCCAAACCCCCTGGGCCCTCTTATTTGCAAAAGACTCTCAAAGGTCATCCTGCTTAAATGGGCTCCTTGGTAATATGATACAGTACATCAATCAGCGGAGTCAAGGCAAAATAGCTTCCATCTCTGGTGCTGTTCTGGGTATTGAAATAAATTGAGTTAAGGGGTTCTGTGGCCTGGGAAAGTCTTGGCAGATGAGCACAGTTTCAAGCCTTCTGATGAGATTCCATCACTTTGTATCTGCATCCATCTGAAGCCAGCTGACATCTCTGTTCTCTAGCACATCAACAGTGTTTTGGGCAGCGGTGAGGAGGGTATCATGTCTATCACTGGCACTATGGCCACACGCCTTTTTATTTCTGATGATTAGATTTGAAAAATAATGACGTTAAAAATAGCAGCCGTCGTCAGTGATTCATAAATTCATTTAGAAGGGAGTGAAATCAGTTTGCTGTATTGAATCTCACCAGAAATACTCTCCTAGCTTTCTTGTGGCAGCTGTGTAAAGCAACTATGTTCGTGATAAATGCCAAAAATAACGTCGAAAGTAATGGGGTGTCAGTCCGTGAACCACGCACAGAGGCTGTGGGAATAGGTTTGAATAGGTTTGGTGGATTTTCCTTGCAAATGAACGCCATTCGTGCAAGCTGTTTATCTGTGGAGTTATGACAGCTGGATGCAAAGTGCAGGTGCCCGTGTGCTGCCACTGCTAGCCGCGCAGTGACCTCTGTCACCAGAGCAGCGCTATCGGCTCCCTCTCTCCAACACGACAGCTGACATCCCTGTTGAACAACATTCAACCTGAAACTGAGAGTGTCTCATATTAGGCGTGTGTATGTGAGAGGGAGAGAGAGAGAGAGAGAGAGAGACAGAGAGAGAGAGAGAGAGAGAGAGAGAGAGAGAGAGAGAGAGACAGAGAGAGAGAGAGAGAGAGAGACAGGGAGAGATACCATGATAGAAAGTCAGTGAGTGTGAGTGTGTTCACGTGTGTCCGTGCGTGTGGCATGCGAGTGAGTGGAGCGATCCACACAATGGGCGGCCTGTGTCACCCCACCACATCTGTGTCGTCCCAGACAGCCCCTTCTGTCCCGTTGCTCCAGAGAGCTCCCCGCCGCTGACGCCAGGCTACAGGTGTCCCACACATCTGTTCCGGCCCTGGCACCGTGTCGACTGCACCCCGTCTGCCTGCTTGGCACTTGATCCTCTCCCTGAAGATGAGGGCATCCAGACACACAAACAGTACTCTGGATCCTGTCGCTCAAAAGTGTCGTCGTTATTCTTCGGGTTTAGACCGCGAGCGAAAGATAAACGCATTTCCCCCAAAAGTACATTGTCCATCTCAGATCTGTAAATGTGTTCTTCTCTGCTCGCTGTGGCGCTGACCCAGACCCAGAGACGGGGGTCATTCACAGGCCAGTCTCTCTGTGCGCGCCCAGTCCCAACAGGCTCCAGTCTGTTAGTCCATCTGATAGTGTGCCGCCATCACTCAGACGCCTGGACACACATGCACACATAATCAACGCTCTGTCCGTCTCGTTTCTCTTTCACGTCGTTTTTGGACGGCTGATGGGTTGGGTTGAAAGCCGCCATTGAGGGAAAGCTGTGTGGGCTAACGGAATATTTGTGTTCTGTTTTCGGACTGTCCCAGCTGCGGGGCTGTTTTGCTGTGTTTGTTTACGAGGGAGTCTACTGTTTGAAGACTATCTGGAACACAAAAGTGGGCCACAACAAACATTAATAAGCTCTCCCCTAGCTAGTCTTCCATGCAGTATGTAAATAAATCCCGTAAGTACTTCTCTATCTGCCCCACGTGTCTCAGATAATGGGAGTGCTCTGCCATGCTGCTTAGCCCTAAACTCACTATGCTGATCTCAGACCCAGCACCGCTCCTAGACCTAGACCTAGAAATAGATCGAAACCTAGCCCCAGTCTCAGCCCAGCCCCATTGAGCACAGCCCAGCGCAGGCTAGTCTAGTCTAGTCTAGTCTAGTCTAGTCCAACAAGCCCAGCTCAGTGTAGACCAACCCTGCCTTCTGGCCTGACTTACTTATCAGGGACACTGTGTGCTGATGTAAACATCCCTGCCGCACACCTGGGGCTCGTTTACTGCCACTGTGCACTTCCTCCTTTCCCTCTAGCTGTCACAGCTTATTTGCATGTCAGGATGAGATAAAGGGGAACCATGTCTCCAATGATACTTGTCACCATGACGACTGGTCAAATCTGCCACCAGTGAGGGTGTTTTGAATCAGTCTGTTTTTTTACTTAATCTGTATTTGTCTTTAACTTCTCTTTGATGATGGGATACATGTACTACAAGCAATGTTTTGGACTTTCTACGTGTTATTACAATTGACGACTGATATTCTATCCCGCGGCATATACTGTATATCAGTGTTCAAACTGTATCTCATAGCATGAAAACCCCCTGTTCAAAATAGCCTCATCCCAGTTCCCCTCCGTGGTGTCTCTGTGCCTGTGAGTGTGTGAGTGTGTGTGTGTAGCCACAGGTCTGTAGGTCAGGTCACAGGACGTGAGCGTTCTCCAGAGGGAAACAGCCGCTGACTCCCTGCCTCTCCCTGGGTGGTCGTGTTTACGAGCACACGCTCACCACTGGGCCCAGAACACGGCTGTTTCCGAGGGACGGTCTGCAGTGACAGCGAGTGTGTTTCTTGGCCAATGTGTGTTTGTGTGTGTGTGGACTTCCTGTGTGCGGGAGTGCGGGGGTGCTGCTCAGGAGGGGACTGTTGCTCCACCTTTGAACCCCACCACATGTCGGGATGTCCTGATGTGTTCTGCTGGGTGATCATCCGCACTTCCGCCGCAGGCTCCGGGCCCCAGAGCGCCATCCGTCATCCTTCATCCGTATCTGCTCAGCATCACCGTTGGCTCATGCTTCTTCCACCGTCTTCATCGCCAACATCCTTCTGGTCATCAATCATTAGCGTCATCGCCATCGGTAAGTCAAAACCGTCTCGACCTCCTCCATTCAGAAAACCACAATATTTGATGTGACTCGGCACGTAGTCTAAAAAAGAGTAGTGTTTGACAGTACACTACAAGTCCACTGTACTGGACAGGACTGTGTTCGTCTCCTCCAGTGAATGGACATTCTTCCTTCCTCATCTACTGTACATCCAGGCCCCTGGCAGATGACACGGCAGGTACGGGAATCTCCCTGCCTCGTCGGTGACCCCCTGACCCCATCCGGCCCTGGGAAAGGCACTTCTCCTGTTCCCCCTTCTCCCAGGAAACGCATCATTCCTGTCCTCCCCCTTCCAGGAAACACATCACTCCTGTAACCAGGGACTGCTAGTCCCAGCCCCCTGGCCATGGCCATGACAAAGCTCTCATTGACCGAGCGTAATGAGCAAACTATGGGAAGGAATTGTTCTCGAAAATGTGCAGAGGTTTTTCTTCCTTCGTCCTCACTACCGAATCCCGAATCATTCAATTATGTACATCTCCTCTGGCATACGTCTGTCCTTTCGAAAACGGGCTGTTAGACTAATACGCTTAAATACAGTCAAATGATTTAATCGCAGCATGTGCAATTAGTCCCGAGTGCCCATGCATCTGTGCCGGGTCTGCTATGTGTGTTGGCAGTTGGACTCTCCAATCCCAATGTTTCCACTTCCTGTAATTAAGACAGGGGGCCTGGTTTGGGCCTTTTCGATTTCTGCTTGCTGATTTGCCCTGGTAATGAGTGATGGGCAGAATATAGGTGGTGCTGTGTCTTCGTGGTGGGTGGAGGGGGGATGGGGGATGGGGGATGGGGGATGGGGGATGGGGGTGGGATGACGATAGAGGAATAAGGAGGTAGACGGGACTGGTGTTTATACATGGGTGTCAATCCTGTGGTCGTCTTCCTGAGTGGGAGCAGGTAGCAGGGGTGGGAGTCTGTATTAGCCGCGTGTTATCTGGACAGAGGTGTCAGTGGGATCAGATGGTGTGGTGCAGGTGCTGTAAAACCTGTTCCGGTCACGGCTCGTGAAGAACATGACGAGGGCCGGGGTCTGTTAAGCTTCTCTTACTGCTGACTCTGCGGAGGGGAGGGGAGGGGAGGGGAGGGGAGGGGAGGGGAGGGGAGGGGAGGGGAGGGGAGGGGAGGGGAGGGGAGGGGAGGGGAGGGGAGGGGAGGGGAGGGGAGGGGAGGGGAGGGGAGGGGAGGGGAGGGGAGGGGAGGGGAGGGGAGGGTGGTTTTCTAGTAACACTCCTTCATGGCAATGTGAAAATCTTGATATTTTTCTATTGAAAGAGAGGAGAGAAGGGAAGAAGGAAAGAAAGAGGAAAAAGCACTGTCCAGGAGAACTTAGGAGTGTCCAGCTCTGTTTGCAGAGAACATGCTGTTTGTTTTGCTGGCCCCCCGGGAGAAGGAAGGGAACATTTGTGTTGGATGGTGGACGAACCAAAGTGCACCTTACCATCACATGACCTGCCCTGGAGTCACCTTAACTATTTTACTTGTCTCCATGTACAGCCTTACCTTTTCCCTTTCTCCCTTTCCCTCTTTCAATCTCCTCATCTCTCTCCATTGATCTTACACTGTCTCACACATGATCTCAGTCTGTTCATCACTCTCTTTCTGTGTCTGTCTCTCTTTCCTTTGTCCCTGTTTCATGCACTTTCCAAGTGATAGATCCTGCCCCCTCACCCCGCCCCACCCCCCCCTCCCCTCACCAGTCACATGGTTGCAGTATGAGGTCGTTCCCTGGCCCGGTGTGCAGGCTGGGTGAAAACTCAGGTGTAGTTTGCAACCACTGTGTTAATGGTCCACTTTGCTTGTGTAATCCAGCTTTATTTATTACTGCAGACCCCTACCAAGGCTAAGTCATTACTTCTGGGTGCCCCTTCCCTGTAAAAAACAGCTCGGTTTCCTGTCTGACGGGGCAACGCTTGCCCCCCTAAGCTCCTCCCTGAAATCTGTATGTATTTTTACTGCTCCATGTGAGTGATATTACATCTAATTGTGGTTCTGCTGTGAGCTGCCCAGCAGTAAAATCCATCCGTGGTGTGTGTTATTAAGCATCATTAAAGGTGGGACGGGGGAGAGAGGGCTGTTCCTGTGTGACGCGTCCACTATGCCCAGCCGGTCCTTACAGCTTTGGGCTGCTAGCCGGAGGGGGGGGTGGTCAGGGATGTTATGGTGGGGGAGGGGGAGGGGGGGGAGTGCAACAGGTCCAACCGTCACTTCCTTCATCAGACTGGCAAATTGTATTCATTAAGCACGAGGGACACTGTATACCCACTGGAGCCTGAGTTAGCTACACTAGGCTGGGCTGTGACAAAGAGGAGGAGAGATGGAGGAGGGGGAGAGATGGAGGAGGGGGAGGGAGGGAGGGAGGGAGGGAGGAGGGGGAGGGAGGGAGGGAGGAGGGGGAGGGAGGAGGAGAGGGAGGAGGCTGGATGAGGGGGACAGAGGGTCAGGAGGTAGAGGGAGGAGGGAGGAGAGGGAGGAGGGAGTGAGGGGCAACACTCTCTCACACTCACCTTGGTCTGTTTGTAATCAGGCGACAAAGGCGGGCAGCCCAATTAGGACCCCGGCCGAGAATTGTGGCAGCGCGCTATAAGCCTTGCGTCATCCACCACCACACACACACAAACACACAGTTACATACAGACACGCGCATATCCACACATGCCTAACACTGGCCTCACACACTGCCACCAACGTGCACTTACACACAAACACACACACACACAATCACACACACAAGGGTTTGGATACGGCTCCCTCTTTACTTCCCTCCTTAACCTACATTATTGTCCCCCTGCACAACATAAACCACTGCTGACACACACACACACGCACACGCTGTAGCCATGGACCCAGGGCCGAGACACCAGTGAACTCTCTCCCCTGGTTCCCATGTTTCTGGCCCATGGCTGAGTCCCAGGCTAGTGAGACCTGTGCTGGCTTCAGAGTGCCTGGCATGCCTGGCTGACCCTCTCATCTGCTACCTGTTACTTTGTAGCAGTGCCCTTGCATACAGCATGAGGTGATGACCTCATATCGAGCTGGGATAAACTCTTTGCTGTAACAAAAGAACTCAAGTCTGGGGGACCTGTTAAACCCTACGATGCATACACTTATTTATACACTTAGCGTGCCTACAAACGCACACATCCACACACGCATGTACTGTACACACACAAACACACACAGACAAGCACACACAGGACACACAAACACACACAGCTGTTAAGGAGCCAGTCAGAAGTGCATCTGTTCCAGATATCCATCAGTTCCTCCACATCTGTGGGCTCCAGCAGAGGCTGCTGCTCTGGCCTGCTCACCCCACACACGTCCTCCTCAGCTGGGCCTAGCCTCTCTCCTCTCTCCCCTGCCTCGCCCCATCATACTCCTCTGCTTCTCCAAGTTGCTGCAGTGAGACACAATCCACTTCCTGCTTGTGATCTACAGAACACGAAGGCCATCCGAGGTCAGCATTATTAAATTAATCATCTTGGATTACGGCAAAACATTACTTGACATTTGTCACCAAGACAAATGTCTACGGTGGCTGTTACAGTAATGGCGATCTCATGGAAGGTCTTTCAGGTTGACAAATGGGACAATTTGTCCTGTTATGCTCCTGAATCTGTGTTTAGAATCAGGTTGCATCATTTATTTATTCATAATTAATTTATTATCAGATTGCAAATTGTAAAAATCAGAGTTTGGAACGAGATCCCACAGGCAGCACATGTCCTTCTTATAAGACACTGACTATGCCAGATATTGTCATGTTTGCCATCGTAGAACCCTGGAACATGCTTGTAATATCAGGATGTGTGAGGGGAATGTACTTGTTTGTCAGAAAGTGTAGTGTTGAGTGGAGAAGAGAACAGGGCTGTGCTGTGTCCTCAGTGACAACACCCCCGTGGTCATTAGTCATGACAGGGGAGGAGGAGGGAGGCTGGGAGGAGGTGGAGGGAGAAGGGAGGAGAGGTGGGCAGGAGACGAGGGGATGAGTGGAGGCCAAGAGGAGGGGATGAGGCCAGGAGAGGTGGGCAGGAGAGGAGGGGAGAATATGGGGAGAGCGGAGGGGAGGAGCGGAGGGGAGGAGGAGAGTGGAGGGGAGGGGAGGAGGAGAGTGGAGGGGAAGGAGTAGAATGGAGCCCATTGTTAGGGCCACCCCCAGAGTCCAGAGCTGAGGGTGCTGCTGTCTCACTGGGTGTTAGATGTGTGTGTGTGTGTGTGTGTGTTCGACACTCACCCTGGACACGTGGAACAGCCTATGTCAGACATCTATTTGTCATCTTGTTGTCTCCACAGCAACCCTATCATTAGTTTTGTCTCAGCAGAGGCATCTCCAGATGTTTGCTGTGTGTGTGTGTAAGGGCACGTGCATGTGTGTGTGTGTGTGTGTGGTGTGGGTGTGTATAAGCGTGTGTGTGTGCCAGAGGTGAATTGCTCTAATCTGTATTGATGTACTTGCGGTCAGATTAATACAGATTATCATAATCATATTTGTCTGTGACATGACATGCTTTTGCGGCCAAGCATTTCTTTACACTCTGGAAAGCCGTCGTCCGAATTCTCCCTCAAATTGGCCCCAGATTGTGGAGAGGCTTCTCCAGCCAGAGAGCACACCTTGTTTCTACAAGCCGGGGCCAGGGCCAGGGGAAAATCAACCTTTAATAAGTATGTAAGGGAAAAGACAGGGCCTGCCAAGATGGCAGCCATCCATTCCACTGTTGGGCTGGCTAGGAGACAGGCTGGGAGGGACGAGGAGCAGGGGAGAGCCTGCCAAACTGCTGCTCTCCCTGGCCTCCTGTTGCAGGGAGAGATAGTGTGTGTGAACGGGGAGACAGGAGTGTGTGGGGGATTGACACAACTCCTTTTCAACAAATAAATGATCTCCAATAGCAGTTTGTCGACCCCACTCCTGCTGTGCTACTTGATGGGGCCTGTGTCCCCTGGTGCTCTCGCTGTGTCATCACCACCAACAGGAGCAGTGATGACAGCATGCTGTCTCTCCAAGCATAGAACGTGGGTCTAGGTGTGTGTGTGTGTGTGTGTGCAGAGGGTGTTGGTGGTTGTCACACCCTGAGATCAGCATCTTGGCAATGACCGGGCTCCCAGAGAACAGGACGCCACGGCAACACACGCCAATGGCAACCAGACATGACTTACAGCTCTGGCTTCCCAGAACCAAATAAATCATGTGACTTTTGATTTATTTACTTAGGCTCTCGATGGGATTTATAGCACCCCAATTATTGTATCGGCCTAAGAAGCTTTTCCATGGTGCGTGCACATACACACACTATGCGCATTGCACACGCACACACACACGCACACGTACACTCACACCGATAAACACTCCCATTCGCTTTGCATAATGCATACAGTACAGACTCACGCCAGATGCACACATTTACCAGTGGCGCATGTATCTTTATTCATGATCTCACACACACGTTCAAAAACACACACCTGTTTTGTCACTCTATCTGTGAGTGGGATCTCTGGATGGTGAAGTCATTCCTGCAGGGACTTACCGGTGCTGCCGTATGTATGCATCGACAGAGTCGGCAGTTCCATCTGACTACCAGAGCCTGGCGATGGCCTGTCGCGAGCCAAACCGTTCAACCAGCGACCCCACCCCACCCCTTCCATACACACGCACGCACGCGCCGCGCACACACACACACACTCCGTGGTAGCAGCAGTGTGCGTAGCTATCGCAGTGTTTTGGCCATGTGTTGAGTGTAATAATGGTGAAGGCCCAGCCCCTGCACCTCCATAAAGGCTCCCAGAGCGCGAGGTGCAGAGAGGCGCCTGGCGCCCGGCCCGACCGCACCACTCAAAGAGCACTTTGTCTGCGCGCCCCGCTCCCCGCGCCCCGCTCCCCGCTCCCCGCTCCCCGCGCCCCGCGTACCTGCCCGTGTTGTGGAAACGGGCCGTCGTTGTCGCACCGTTGATTTAATAAAACTGGATCCTCAAAATGAGACTTCTAGTGTTACAGGGGTGGAACACTCGTCATGGAAACACATAAGAAAAGGCTCGTGTTTTCTTCCTCTCTCTCTCTCTCTCTCTCTCTCTCTTCTCTCTCTCTCTCTCTCTCTCTCTCTCTCTCTCTCTCTCTCTCACTCTCTC
The DNA here is from genome assembly GCA_903064625.1 of Mallotus villosus. Taxonomy (NCBI): domain Eukaryota; kingdom Metazoa; phylum Chordata; class Actinopteri; order Osmeriformes; family Salangidae; genus Mallotus; species Mallotus villosus. The sequence continues at coordinate 457,085 of CAEFZP010002249.1, forward strand.
TCCAGAATTAGAATGAGGGAGGGAGAGCGGAGGTAAACAGATACTTCCCCTCGGCGGGACGAGGGTTCTGGCAGTGGCAGGGAACCCTGTAGAACGTCCATCACGGACCCGCATCGCCCCCCTTAAACCCCCTCGCTCAACGCTGCCCTGGCGGCCGCTTACAGACTCGTTAAATGATGATGGAGAAAGCAGAGTGTGGAGAGGGGGGTGAGGTGGAGCGGGGAGAGCAAAGGTGCTGCCGTGGTTTTGTTTGTCGGTTTTGGGACCTGCGGGGGGGCTCACCTGGATGAGGAGGACGTGTGGTGGTTCTCCACGAGGTTCTCCAGAGTGGTTCTGCTCTGCTGGGGCTGGTACAGCAGAGTGTTCTAACCCCACACCAACCCCCCCCCCGTCCTTTCTCCACCCCCGCAAACCTCCACCCCTCCCGCCCCCCACCTCCCTGTGCGTCACACCCTCTCCATCCACACTGTGTCCATTCAGCTCTGCCGGAAAGTAAGCGAGGTCCTGCCCCAAGGGATTGTGGGATGCAGGGCGAGGCCAGTGGAGATCATTAGGATGGCTTCTGGGTAAACGGCAGTGCGCTGTGTTTGTTTACCTGTCAGGGTCTGTTGATGTGGGCGATGGGACACACACACACACACACCTCTAGGGACCGCTGAGGCAGGGTGGGGTGTCAGAGGGGGGTGTGGTGGAGGCGCAGGTCCTGAAAGAACGCTCACACAGAGAGGGGACGTCTGGTCTGAGGTGGGGTGAGGTGAGGTGGGGTGGGGGGTCATGAATCAGCCCCACCTGCCCTTTGGACAAAAATACTTTTTCTGAGTTGGTGTGGTGCGACGGCAACGGCACAAAGGCTCACATTGAGGGTGGAGAGGGTGTGTGTGCACTCTGCTAATGACCCCTGCACCCCAGCAAAAAGCTCCATCAGATCCCTACTTTTCTAATAATCTCTTTCCATCCCTCCCTCCCATACCTCCCTCCCTCCCTCCCTCCCTCGCCCCCTTCTCTCTCCGCATATTTCGCGGACCATAATTGATTCACGTCGGCACCAGATTTGCAAACTTAATACGGAGGTATGGAAAGGTCGTCGGGGTGTGTTTGTCCTGCACATGGTTAGCCAAATGAAGTGACGATGTTCCGCCTCGACCCGATGCAAAACCAACGAGCTGCACAGCTGAGTGGATCGGGGACTGGGACTTCCAGCGAGCCGGCAGATACCAGGCAGCACCAGCTGGACACTCATTCGGCCCATCGTGCAAACATGATTACACTGTGGTGTAAAGCCCCAGTGCTCCCAGCAGTGCGTCCACTCCCCATCTCCCCACACACTGCTATCTTTAAAACGCTCCCGTCGCTAACTGGTCGTCAGCACGGCCTGTCACGACCTTCCCGGGGCATCCTGGGTGTGTTTTTGTGTTGAAATGTGTATGTGTGCGTGCGTGTGTGTGTGTGTGCCTGAGCCGTTTTGTGTCCGCTCATTTTCAATTCGACGCGCTTTTCTTCGTACGTGTCTGCATTGGTGCGTCTGCGAGTGGGAGTCCTTGCCGTACATCATGTCTATAGACGTAGCCTGCCTCCACTGGGATGCAGAATGGTTCCTGGAGTTTAGACCAAGTAGACCGCTACTCAGACCACTACTTCTATAATTATGCTTGGCAGGGTTATTCGTGTACTTTATGGACGTGAACTTGTGACCTTGGGCGCATCGCAGAACGATTTATGATTTCTTTTTTCTTCCTTCTTGTACACCATAAACATCTGCCTTCCCCCTGGGCTGACGACAATGACAGCTAACAACCAAGGAGGTAAACATGAATCCCTCTCTCTCTCTCCCCACGTTCTGTGTGTGTGCTGGTGTGTGTGTGTGTGTGTGTCTGTGTGTGTGTGTGTGTCTGTGTGTCTGTGTGTCTGTGTTTGTGTGTGTGTGTGTCTGTGTCTGTGTGTGTGTGTGCAGTCTTAAAGAGGACAGACCCTCGCTGCACATCTGAGGTTTATTTGGTCTCCCTCTGGGGAGTGTGGTGAGGCTCTGTGTCTCGGGGAAATTGCCAGCACTCTCTGGTCGGCTTGGCACACTCTCAAACACTCACACACACACACATACACACACACTCGTACACACACATCCACATGTACACTCACGTACATACACACACACACACACAATCACAAACACACACCGTTTCGCATCTGACCTCACTGTTAAAATTGTCCGGTCTCACTTCTCACCTCCCTAACCCTCAGTAGCTTGGGGCGAAAAAGCTATTTTCATTCAAAGCATCGTAAAATATTATAAGCACATGTGAACAGGATAATGTGCACGTAGCTGCCTGACTCCAGTACCACACACACAGTGCCATCCGCTGCTCCATATGTACTCTGTCAAACCCACAATTTGGTGTGGAAGACATCACATTGAGAGACAAGCGTGTCAGTCTAAGGCAGCTCTTTGCTGCTGTGGGTTGGTCTCCCGCCTCGAGCCCAAGGCCTCTACTGGGGAGAGAGACAGCCTCTACTGGGGAGAGAGACAGCCTCTACTGGGGAGAGAGACAGCCTCTACTGGGGAGAGAGACAGCCTCTACTGGGGAGAGAGACAGCCTCTGCTGGGGAGAGAGACAGCCTCTACTGGGGAGAGAGACAGCCTCTACTGGGGAGAGAGACAGCCTCTACTGGGGAGAGAGACAGCCTCTGCTGGGGAGAGAGACAGCCTCTGCTGGGGAGAGAGACAGCCTCTGCTGGGGAGAGAGACAGCCTCTGCTGGGGAGAGAGACAGCCTCTGCTGGGGAGAGAGACAGCCTCTGCTGGGGAGAGAGACAGCCTCTGCTGGGGAGAGAGACAGCCTCTGCTGGGGAGGGAGACAGCCTCTGCTGGGGAGAGAGACAGCCTCTGCTGGGGAGGGAGACAGCCTCTGCTGGGGAGAGAGACAGCCTCTGCTGGGGAGAGAGACAGCCTCTGCTGGGGAGAGAGACAGCCTCTACTGGGGAGAGAGACAGCCTCTGCTGGGGAGAGAGACAGCCTCTGCTGGGGAGAGAGACAGCCTCTGCTGGGGAGAGAGACAGCCTCTGCTGGGGAGAGAGACAGCCTCTGCTGGGGAGAGAGACAGCCTCTGCTGGGGAGAGAGACAGCCACTACGGTGGATTACAGAGAAAACACCATAGCCGCAACCAGAGGCCCCTGGCCAGACGACTCTGACAGGCAGGCTGGGAGACCGAGCTGCCTCCACCAGCAGAGACACAGAGGTCAGAGTGGTGCTCGCTTTCTGTCTCTCTCTCTCTCTCTCTCTCTCTCTCTCTCTCTCTCTCTCTCTCTCTCTCTCTCTCTCTCTCTCTCTCTCTCTCTTCTCTCTCTATCTCTCTCTCTCTCTCTCTCTCTCTCTCTCTCTGTCTCTTTCTCGCTCGCTCTCTGTCTCTCTCTGTCTCTCTCCTTCACTCTCTTTATCTCTGTGCCCCACTAACAGGACTCCCAGATGGTGGAGGAGACACAGAATAACGTAACCTACCCATCCCCCAGCCCCTCTTCAATTCCCAGAACCCCCCAGGGCCCACACCCCACACCCCCACCTCATCCCCCACCCCCACAACATCTATTTCCCACCTGGCGAAAGCCAAGGGACGCTTGTTGGACGAGGGCAGTAGGGGGGTGGGGGTGTGGGGAAGTTAGGGGGGGGACAAAAACCGGAGACAGGTGGCACCTCCCGTGACCCGGAAGTACTTATGCCATGACCCCTGGAGGCCGCTGGCAGGAAGTGAGTCTGTGGCCGAGTGACCTCCCCTGGCGTCTCTTCCTGTCCCTGCTGCTCCTACAGGAAGGAAGGATGCGGTCTGTTGTCCTCAGGCGCCACTCCTCAGCCTCAACTAGAAAAACGCCATTATTGATTCCAGGCTTGTCTCCTTTTGCTCACTCTTTGTCCTCCTCTCCCTCTTTGTCTCTCTCTCTTCATTTCTCTCTCTCACTTTTTCTCTCTCTCTTCCTTTCTCTCTCTCTCACGACTTTATCTCTCTGTCACTTTCTCTCTCTCGCGTTGTCTCTTGTACCGTCTCTCACCAACTGTCTGTCTGTCTCACTCTCTCTTTGTCTGTCTGTCTTTGTCTCTCTCTCTCTCCTTTCGTCCTCATCCCTCAGTCCCACTTCTCCCGGTCCACTCTCCGTTCTCGTGCGTCCTCTCTCCTCTTCAGACGTGGGTAAACATTGTGGACTCTCCATCTATTACTCCCCCGGGACCTCGCTCACAGACCCTCCCTGACATGATTTGTTTGTTTGTTTGTGTATTCCTCTCTTTATTGACAGCGCGTGTTCGACGCAGGAAGAACGGCCTGGACTCACTTCATGTGGTGACGAAACCTCCCGGTCATGCTTCTGGGTTTATTCTGTTCTGAAATGATGTGCAATGCACACGCACACAGACGATTAAGGTCTGTCATTTGGCGGTGGTTAGGACTGAAGGGGACTTCCAGCCGTGCGGCACATCAAGCGGGTTTGGCTGTTCCGTCGGAGAGCCGATCTGGCCCGGGGCTAGGGTCAAGAGGGCAGGCATCGCTCTGTTGTCGGTCATTACTGTTTGTTTGGAAACAGACGTGTGATTGGAATGTTTTGGTCAAACACTTAATTCCCTCGAGTCCCGACAACTGATCCGTTGGTTCTGTACCAGCCGGCGTCCTGCCAGGTGACAGGCACCAGGTGACGGGCACGACACCGGGAGAACAGCTTCTGAACAGGTTCTGACACCTTTGTTCGGATTGCACGGTCGACTTTCAGAGGAGAGAGCCGACGGTACGTCGCCCGGAGGTAAACACGACACAAACACACACCGCAGGTGGTTGTTATTGTTTTCCTGTGTGCGGTGAGTCTGTAGTTTTACCGCCACCTAGTGGCCGTGGAGGTCAACCGTCCACTGTTGCAGATGGTTCGTTTTTCTCTCCCGCTGGATTGGAATAATGTGAGGGTAAACTCCAGGGAGTCAGGTCAAGACTAGCACACTCAACCAGCTGCCAATTTCTTGATGCTGTCTCTCTTTCTCCCTCTCCCCCTCTCTCTCTCTCCCCCTCTCACTCTCTGTGTGACACAATGTAAAGGCAATGCAGACACTCTGCTGAGTTGTTCCATCACTGTCTTAAACTTCCAGCCTGCCAGCCTGCCAGCCATCAGACCACATCTGGAAGTAAGTCCACTGTGACAAGCCTCTGAAACAGAAGGCCCTGGATGCCTTATGTCTGTGTGCATGTGTGTGTGTGTGTGTGTGTGTGTGTGTGGTGTGTGGTGTGTGTGTGTAGGGGGTAGGGAGTATGACAGATTAATCACATATTACCTACCCAGACAAGGCCAAACACACTCTAAAACTATACTGCTGTGTGCCCAACTCTGCCAGCGGGAGACGGAGCGGGGGAGGGCGGGGGGGAAAGGGTGGAGGGAGGGAGGTGGGGTGAAACGGAGAACATGTCGTAAAAGCGTGAGCGTGGTTTGTTTAGCCGCGTCTCGCTAATTGGTCCCTACGGAGCCACTAATGGTTTTAGTTTTACGACCAGCGTCCGTCGAAAAATAAGTGGGTACCAATACGTTGCCTCGTTTTATGCATTTTCATTAATTTCGCGACAGACGGAGAAATTAAAACAACCCCCGCATGAAAAATACCTGAAAAGAAAAAAAACCTGTCCAGACTGAAGTCCCCTAATTGAGCAGTCTGAGACTGCATGGTCAGGATCCCCAGTAAGGACCGGGCACATGTAAACTCCCTCCTCTGCGCAAGTCTCCATCCAACCTGTTGAGGCTGTAACACAAAGCAGACCGCGAGCCGCGTGTTTGGAAAGGAGGGGATGTGGAGGTCCATCAACAGGGCCCCCTGCGGCGAGCTGCTTCAGCCGTATCATGTTCCTGCTGGGGTCCCCCCCGGCCCCCCAGGGCCCCTGGAGAGCCCTCGGCTGCCCTGGTGTCAGGCTGCTATCAGGCCCCTGCAGCCCAGATCCTCAGATCCTCTAAGTCCTGGACGCTCCTCCACTTCAATGTCGCCCCCATCTTCACTGAGTGAACGAGTGTGTTCTAACTTCATCCCAGAATCCACCTGGAGGACAGCAGCCACAGAGAGGGAGAGAGAGAGAGAGAGAGAGAGAGAGAGAGAGAGAGAGAGAGAGAGAGAGAGCGTAAAGCCCTGCAACGTGACTGGGGCGAGCTGCAAGGCATCTTGGGAAGCTACCCAGCTAATGACAACAGTGGTCTGAGGCTGACCTGCAACACCCGCGCACCCGCCATGCCCGCTACCCTGGCACTGGCCACCGCCAGCTGTCACCCTAATCCCGCCCCGCTGAATGACCTCATCATCCCTTACCCGCCTGCCACCCTGCCATCCGAGCAGCCACACGTGTCCACGCACACACGTGTTCGAGCACACACGCTCACATACACAAACATGTGAATCAGAACTCACCGTAACGTGCAGTAGGAATGCTGAAACATACCTTCCCATCATGACTGAACCGCCCGAACAGCGACGATCACACACACACACACAGATGTCCATAAGCCTCATTTAACGACGAGCACACACACACACACACAGTTACACTCACGTGTGACAAAAATAAAGAGACACTTGGTCTGTTGGCACCTCGTCCTGTCACACACACCGCCTCCACTCCTTCAGCCCAGCTGTCACAACTGCAGAAGCCACTTCACGCACACACACACGCATGCTCTCGCTAATTCGCGCTCTCCCACACGCAGCACTTTCCCGCTCACACCTTTTCCGTCGAACCGCGTCCGTGTTCGCTTGGCACGCGTGCCCACTCCAAACCCAACTTCCAATGTGTATTCATGTGCGCCTGCGCATGTATGTGCGTGGGGTGTATTATATGTGTGCGCGTGTTATGTGTGTGTATTGTGTGTGTGTGTGTCTGTGTGTATTGTGTGTGCATTGTGTGTGTATTGTGTGTGTGTGCATGTGTGTGTCTGTGTGCATTGTGTGTGTATGGTGTGTGTGCATGTGTGTGTGTCTGTGTGTGTGTGTGTGTGTGTCCTTCATCCACATGCCCCCAGCTGAGTGAGGAGTGGTACTGCCTGCCTCTGGCCCTGCAGCAGCACAGAGACCAGTGAGTCATAACTCCTTCACTTTGTGCCCCTTCACAGCTCCAGATATTACAGCCATCCAAAACACTGCTCTGCATCTCAGAGCCGGGAATAGCTTGAGATGGCAGAGAGAACTTTGGGCCGCCTTGTACTTTTTCTCTCTTTCTCTCTCTCTCTGTCTTTCTCTACGTCTCTCTCTTTCCCCCGCCATGTTTGCTCTGTCTCACTCCCTCTTTCTCCTTCTCTCTCTCTTTCTCCCTCTCTCTCTTCTCCCTCTCTCTCTTTCTCCTTCTCTCTCTCCCAGCTTTTCTGGTGCTTTCTTTTTCTCTGTTTTCATCTCCATTACCCATATCGACCTCCTCCATATCTCAGACAAACACTCAGGCTATGTTCAATCCTGAGATATGTCCCATGCCTACTCTGCCTCTGGACTCCCTCTGGCTGACATCCCATCATTCAGGCCTGACAGCACCAACATGTGTCTCACTATAAATCCCGTCACCTCGGCAACGGGAGACGGGCACACTGACACTTTCAGGAAGCACCCTGGGTGAGCAAGGATTTACGGCTGGGGGGCCCCCCTCCTAAACACACACACACACACTCACTTAGGCACACACACACACTCTGAATGTGGAGAATGCCCTCCGAAGTGAGGTGACTGGCAGCGCTCCTTGTTGGGATGACAACAAGAGGCCAACAGCCTGGTCAAAGGAACTGGGGTCCAAGCAGCCAGGCAACAGCATGGTCTCTTACCCAGACAAGCAGATTGGATGAGGGGGCAGGAAAAAAAACTATATAAATATATATATACACCGTATACTAGCCCCATGGTGGTGATTAAGCCACTGATGGAGTTTTCCATTCTCCTCCATAGACTCTGTGTCACTGGGCTGGGCCTGTTAGCAGCCAGGGGAGCCTGGATTTAATTCAACACATTTGAGATTAGACCCACATGGACTCGCGGTTTGGTGCGAACTTACGGGAAAGGACTGTGGTTGTCACATGACACGCTTCGGTTGTAACTGAGGTGGGGGAGAGACGTTCAATGTAGCAGGCTGGCTAACACCACTATGTCCACAAGACATGTAGCATGCTGGCTAACACCACTACGTCCACATGACATGTAGCATGCTGGCTAACACCACTACGTCCACATGACATGTAGCATGCTGGCTAACACCACTACGTCCACATGACATGTAGCAGGCTGGCTAACACCACTACGTCCACATGACATGTAGCAGGCTGGCTAACACCACTACGTCCACATGACATGTAGCAGGCTGGCTAACACCACTACGTCCACATGACATGTAGCAGGCTGGCTAACACCACTACGTCCACATGTAGCAAGCTGGCTAACACCACTACGTCCACATGACATGTAGCAGGCTGGCTAACACCACTACATCCACATGACATGTAGCTGGCTGGCTAACACCACTACCTCCACATGACATGAACAAAGAAATGTGCACAGACACAACAGGAACTTTTTGGGCCAGTCTGAAGTGTGTATGTATGTTTTAGTTAATGACTGTTACTCATGTAAAATAAAACCACTCATCAAAGATGGCCTCTCCACCTCCTTCAGTGATTGATCCAGGTGACTGTCAGGCCTACTTTCTTCAGCTAAACCTCCTGTATTCAGCTGAACCTCCTGTGTTCAGATCACCATGCTGTGTTCAGATCACCATGCTGTGTTCAGATCACCCTCCTGTGTTCAGCTGAACCTCCTGTGTTCAGATCACCATGCTGTGTTCAGATCACCATGCTGTGTTCAGATCACCCTCCTGTGTTCAGCTGAACCTCCTGTGTTCAGATCACCATGCTGTGTTCAGATCACCATGCTGTGTTCAGATCACCATGCTGTGTTCAGCTGAACCTCCTGTGTTCAGATCACCATGCTGTGTTCAGATCACCATGCTGTGTTCAGATCACCATGCTGTGTTCAGATCAACATGCTGTGTTCAGATCAACATGCTGTGTTCAGATCAACATGCTGTGTTCAGATCAACATGCTGTGTTCAGATCAACATGCTGTGTTCAGATCAACATGTTGTGTTCAGATCACCATGCTTTGTTCAGATCACCATGCTGTGTTCATCCTTTGTTCAGAAAGAAGAACAGATGATTATTGTCAGAAAGGTCATAAACAAATCCTAAAGTAGGGTATTTCTAGGACGTGCTGCAGTGTTATTATGTGTAGGACTGTGCTCTTGGTGATGAGGTTAAGGATCAATGGATTAAACTTATTTCTCAACATTTTCACACTCAGGTGTTTGAAATGCACCTCATCGGTCTCTGCCCCACGGCTCAATTAGAACAGCCTTTCAGGCTACAGTGGGCACACTTGGTGCCTTGCCTTCATTTCATTGTGTTCCGTGCAGCTGGGAAATTCATAAAGAAAACAACTCAAGCACATTGTAAAAGTCTCCAACGCCACCATCGCGCCAACCCAACCCAAGCCACCCCCCCCGTCCGTCCGTCCGTCTCTCCTCCCGCTCCTTTCAAGACGCCCCTGGGAGCGAGGGGCTGCCAGGCTCTGCCAGTCCAGCGGTGGTCACTCTGCCAAGGGCTGACAAACAGGGACTCACACTGGCAGACTGGCTCTCGAACACACACACACACACATACACACCGACACGCACAAACTCATGCACATTGTCACACACATACACTGGCACGCATACACACACACACACGTACACACACACTGGTGCACGTCTTTACACATGCACACACACACCATAACAGCACATGGTCCTGGCAGACAGCTGAGTGAGTGAGGGTCTGAATGTGGCCTTGCCTCCCCAACAGTTGTCTTGTTCCCAGGGTGAGTGGCTGGCCGGGCTGCTTACGGAAGCGTCCAACAACACACTCAGGCACCTGACCCTGGGCAAACTGACAAATGCCTGGGCTTAGCGTGCTTGTGTAGATGTGTGTGTTTGCTCGTGTTTGTGTGTGTGGAGGGGGTGGGTGGGGGGAGAGGGATGTGTGGTTGTAAGTGTGTGGGTGTGAGTGTGTTTGACCCTGAGTGTGTTGTGGGTGACCTCATAGCAGTGGCTCCACACTCCCCACCTCATGTCCCCGATGCCTTCTCCGAGCCAACCACTTTTTGAACGCCTGCGTCACGTGACTGATACTGGGGTTCTGTTTCTGCCAGAGCTGGCTGTTTGACTGATCGTCATGGAGATGTCCGAGGCAACACAGACACCCAAGGTGTGGCAACAATAATGCCATCAGCAGTGACTGGAGTAATAATTCATTTGTATGTAAGCTGATGAAATCATGTGACTCAGCCACAGAACCATATAGTTTAACAGTTAAATTATTAACGTCCATAACATCTGCAGCCTGTAGGTGCTTAATTCTTTTTTTGCAAACACAGTAAGTGTGTGAGGGAATGTATAAAGTATTAAAAGTCTCAACCCTCCTTCATAGCTGTTACCCCAGACCCAGCAGCTGAACAGCCCGGCACTCAGCAACACTCTAATAGATGAGATGAGATTCAACTTTATTATCATTGTGCATAGCATGAATACAGAGCCAATAAAAGGCAGTTACCTTCTAACCAGGAGTGCCAAAGTGGAACAGCTTAACAGTCCAACAGTGCGGTGAATTGACGTGAGAGGCAATCGAAAGAAATACTGAGGTATAGATTAAATAGTGCAAAAACTGTGTAGTGCAATGGGTGCTAACAGGGTACATTCAGCCCCAGCATGATATGGCTGTTCACATCCCTCCAAGCAAAAACGATGTCTAACCCTACATTCGCTTTCTCTCACTTTCTCCCTTCCCTCCTCCTCATCCCTCCTTCCCTCCAAAATGCCCAGCTGTTGCCCGGGGAGACAGCTGCGTTCCAATGGGGAACAAATCTCAGCTGTCAAGGGAAGTCGGGGGAGGGGTTTGAGGGAGCGGGTGAAGGTGGGGGCGGCTTTAGGGTTTGATTGGTGCTTGGGGGCCTCTTGTCTGTTTGTAGTGATGGTGGTGGGGGGGGGAGGAGGGGGAGGGTTAAAAATGCTGACAGATAGCGTTTTTTCTAAGTAGGGAGCCCTCAGCTGTCCCTGTGTGCCTCCAGGCCTTCCTGTCACCAGGCTCAGGGTCAACCCAGTCAAACAACTGTTGACTCAATTCTATGCAGCGGAGGCCTTTCCTGATTGATTCTATAGGATCGAAACAATCTCTTCTCCATCTGAATGTAGCTACACTAGAAGTGAGTCAAAGAGGTTACAAAGATTGGGCATTTCAAAGGGTGGAGGACTTTCCTCAAAGGAATATAATTAGATGATAATAAATATAACTAGACTTGAATAATTATGATGAATCAAGTTACTATGATCCCTGCGCAGTTTGCTTAGTTTCAAGATTATTTATAATATATTGATTTCTATAGCCTGTGTATACATATGAAATATATTTATGAAAGATGATTGAGTTCAAATTAGTTCATGACATGGAATTTTGTCCTGTGCCGTCCTCTAGCGGCGGTATGTGTAACTAGAGCGTGTGTGGTTTGCCTGAACCACAGAGTGAACGGTGGTGTCCAGAAGCCCAGCCCACATCTCCCGAAGGTTGGTTTAGATATCGGGTATTTTATCAGGCCACACGGGAGTCACTGGTCACTTACCGGTAGTGTTGTTTACTCGATTACATTTTGCAATTTTAACATTTGTATTTTTTTAGGATACGCTTTGTCATAAGTGAAATCAAAAAACACATTTAGTAAGACCAGCGATAACAAGTGCACAGTTCTAAAAATAATTATTGTGTTTTTGTATTTTTATACCAGAAACAGTTCAACATTAGCATAATGGCCAGTTTAATATTCAACTCATGAGTGCCTGCTCTTGTAAGTATGCAAGTCGGAGCAAAATGGCCGGTGGGGCTTGCTTTTCTTTTTATCGAACTTTGAGTGAGCCAGGCATTTGAGCCTGCGCAACGAGCAACTAGACGTTTAAGCACCATGGACAGCTCTCGCAATCCCCTTGTGTCCCTCCAGTTTACACCAAGCAAAAATGAAAGAAGATACTATTTACATTCATTTCAGTGTCCTTCCTCGAATATTTGAATCAATTATTTAGGTTATTCAAAAGTCATCAGCCAACTAGGCTACTTTACATGACTATCCCCTGACTCACACTTTATAAAAAAATATTCGATGAAGATGTGAGAAGCTTCTACCATAACACAAAGACGTGTTTCTGATTACAGCAGGCTATATGAACAATCGTACAAGCTGCTACAAGCACCCATTCGCAAGGTGGAGCGTGTTTTTTTATTTCAAACTGCTGGCTGGTGATACCGCGCGCTCGGCTGTTAGAAGAGGTTGTGTTGAGGTCTTAGAGAGAGCAATCAAGAGAATTGTCGACGGACTGGACGGCGAGCGAGCCTTATCTTGTCTGAAACAGAACAGGAAAAGGTGGAGAACAAACATCGGCAGTGTTCTACAAACTATTCAACTTAGCATTTCTCAATTCAGAGACAGAGAGAAAGTGTGTGTGTGTGTGTGTGTGTGTGAGGGAGAGAGATAGACCGACAGAGAGAGCAAGAGAGAGAGAGAGAGAGAGAGAGAGAGAGAGAGAGAGAGAGAGAGAGAGAGAGAGAGAGAGAGATAGAGAGAGAGAGAGAGAGAGAGAGAGAAGAAGAACACAAGAAGACGCAAGACAATTCACACAAGTTGTTTTACAGAGACTTCACAAGTGACAAAACCATGTCATCGACTCGCAGGTGAAAACCAAAGAAACAACGATTTATTCTGACGATGCGTAACTTTTAAAGTATATTCCTTTTTTATCAGTATTAATAGAATCGATCTCAAGAGTATTTGCGTCAATTTCGAAGCTAATTCTGAAACTTGCTAGTAGATATATATAATGTCCCGTAAAAAGGCGGGCAAAGGCAAAAACGCCGGCAGCAGTCCAACGACAGGTAGCCCGACGGAAAAGCCTAACGGGACAGCTGGAAAAACCAACCCTGGCGGTGTGGTTCAAGCAAACGGCGTGGTCCATCCTAGCCGGCCGTCACTGAGCAACAGCAGCGAGTTTTACGACATCGCCTTTAAGGTAAGTGTAGACTGCAGCACGCTGTTGTACCTGCGTCTTTGTAAACAATATAAAATATAAATGCATTTAATAACTGATTAGGCTTCTCACACCACCATCACAATACCAATGCTATTTGCACGTGTGGACTGTGTATGATAAAGCAAGCTTACTACTGAATAAATATGTGAACTGCAGTGTTTGTTATTGTCTTTGATTATCACTTACGTCAGTGACTTTTTATTTTATCTGTGCTCCCAGTGCGTTTGATATTATTCTGAAATCGCAATAGCCTACTCGTCATATTGCTCTAAACCCCCTGCCTCTCGGCAGCTTTGTCAATATACATAATCGATATCACCCTACCAACGCTCTGAGACTACACCTACGATTCGCTCACATGAATTAGAATCTAAAGACCACACATGAACTATAGCCTTTAAACTCCACCATAGCTTTATGACTGGAGATTGAATCCCCTTTAAATTGCTTGACACCAAGGCTACTGTGTACAATTAGTGGATAAGCAACAGGTTGTGAGATCCATCCTCACTTCAAAAGGCTCTCTCTCTCTTTCTCTATCTTTTTCTCGCGCCCCCCCCTCTCTCTCTCTCTCTCTCTCTCTCTCACAAACAAACACAAATACACTGTGTCACTTACCCCTTCCTTCACTCTCTCTTTCCACCCATGTCTCTCTTGCCCCCTCTATTGTGTATTGAACCACTCTGCAACTTCCTCACATTGGATGGAGCTACACCCCCTCTCATTGCCCCCCCCCCTTCTGGGAGAGGGTGTGCCTGCAGTCTTTGAAGTAGCTGTTTGAAGTGACTCCATGTTTGTTTTTTGTTTTTCTCCGTTTCTCATTTCTGAGTATTGGAATTAATCTTCATTCCCCTGAGCGCCATTTCTCTTCTTTAACCTAATTTATATTTTACAGTAAGCAAGACTCTCTCCTCCCCCCTCTTTCTTCTCCTCTCCTCCATCCTCTCTTCCCCTCTCCTCTAGTCCTCTCCCCTCCCCATAGGTGGTTATGCATGAGAATGTGTGACATAAATAGTCGCGGATGTTAGCATAATGGTTCGTTAATGACTGACAGGTGTGTCTGGCCTCAGGAGAAGCTCCCTGTCTAAGGCTAATGTCAGTTTTCTGCCAGTAGTTATTTAACATCTCCAAATATGTAGTATAGACACGACAGCTGAGGTTTACGTCAAAAGTGCATGCCGCCGTCGAAAGGAAGCCAAAATGGAAATAGTTCAGTCGTAGAGCCTTTACCTGCAGATACATAGGTTGCAGGTTTAAATCCCCCTGTACGTGGCTCTGGATAAAAGCATCCGCTAAATGACTAAATGACATCATCCGACCTCTAAGGCAGTGTTTTTGTTCATGGTCAGCTTGTGGATGGCTGTCCTGGCGAAAGCTTACCGTACTGCACCTCCGCGGGCAGCTGAGAGCCCATGCAGTGTCCCCGGAGGAGAAAGAAACCACAGAACCTCCTCGTCGGTTTAGCGGCCCCAGGAGAGACATGGGGAGCGCTTGATTTGTGGACCACTGTGTCACAAGGGGTCGGGGGTGGGTCTCCAGCGTTTGGGGAGCTGGATCTTTATCACGGCTGAGCTGTACAGAGGCAGCAGCTGTATCTCTCATGCCTGGCCGAGCGTAGGGCTCCGCCATGATTAACACCACCACGGCTCGACTCACTCTGGCCATGGAGGCAGAGAGAGGCTGAAGAGGAGAGGGCTAGAGAGGAGGGTTGAGGGGAGGAGAACACAGGAGGAGAAGAGGAGAGGAAAGGAAGGGAGAAAAGCGAGGGGATGAGAGGAAAGGAGTAGGAGAGTGGAGAGGAGGGGAGGGGAGGGGAGGGGGGGGGGAGGAGAAAAGTGGAAAAGAAGACGAGTCTAGGGACTCGAGGGACGAGCAGATATGAGATGTCAACTGAATATGAAGAGAGAAGGGTGGCATAGAGATGCCCTCTGCTGCAATATCTCTCATAACCCCACCCCCACCAAGTCCCCTCAGGGAGGTTCCTTAGCGCCCCCACTCCCCTAAAACCCGACATTCCCCCCCGGCCCCAGACTCTACACTCCTTCCTGTAACCTGATAAGACTAATCACATCAGATCCATAACTTCATCATAACCTGGAGAAAAAGAGGAACGCACAGCTGCCAGCTCCACCGTGGTCTGACAGACACACACACACAAAGATACACACGTACACACACACCTCCCCCACACACACAAACACCCACCCCGACAGGTCCACACACAGACACACACACAAACACACACAATGTGTCTAATTCTGGACTGAATGAAGGACAATAACTGATATTTAACTGCCCAGTCACAGTTATCTCCGCTGGCCAGAAACCAAGACATCAGGTTTGTAATTGCATTAGGAGGACCTGATCTAATGAGTGTACATGTATCTGATATTAAAAGTAAACAAAGACAGACAACCAGATGGCAAATATAGCTTAGTCAGAGTAGCTTCCTTCTGAAAGGCATGTTACTTTATGCTTATGTCTTTGTTTCCTGAGTAAGGGGTTGTAAGGATTCTTGGTAGTCTGAGTCTGCAGCCGACAGTGTCAAAGCCTTACACAAAGTTTTACACTTTTGTTGGATTTATTTCTTTAAACATTTGAAAAAGGAGAAGAAAAGTATTTTTCTGTCCTTCTCAGTTCTCATGTTGTAGACACATTTTGGAAACACCGCATTGCAGTTTTTTTTTAACTCTATTGAGGCTTTCTTTCACCTGGGTGTTGATATGCTGCAGTGTGCTAGAAGTTGTGCCTCCTGGCTGAGTTTGTCCCTCTTTGCCTGCCTTCCAGGTGATGCTGGTGGGAGACTCTGGGGTGGGAAAGACCTGTCTGTTGGTGCGCTTCAAAGATGGAGCCTTCCTGGCAGGAAGCTTCATATCCACTGTGGGCATCGACTTCCGGGTGAGTACATACCCACTAGGGGAGATTCACATACACACACACACATACATGCATATACTGATTATTGTCTACATTAAACATTCAACACAAGCATCTATCTTTTCATAGTACGGTCTTCAGCCCGCTGGCAAGGAGCATTTCCTGTGTGGAAGGTCTCAGTAGATACGATATTGATTCTCAAATTAGTTTGACATGCTTTCAATCCAGAAGATTCTTTAGCTGGAGGGGGCCTCATCTGTGCCAGTTTCAAGTCCCCATGAGAGAATGGAAGCATGTCGAGGAATGAGTCTGGGGGTCCATTTCTAATACAATAGAGAGAGAAAGAGAGAGAGACAGAGAGAGAGAGAGGAGAGAGAGGAGAGAGAGAGAGCGAGAGAGAGAGAGAGAGAGAGAGAGAATTTGTAAGTGCGTGCCCCACTCACAGCTTCAACATTCTCCTGTTACTACAATGCTTTTACTCAAACCTCACACCACGATAAAGTCCAGTCCTTGGACTTCAGGTCTCTCCTTCGATAGCCAGGGGTTTCTGCACTGCTTTCCTGGTATGGCAGCAGCAACCTGAAGTCTGAATAACATAAAGCTCCCCGCCAAGCCTTCTGGTTCTTCTTAGACTCACTGTCGTCTTTGCTTTACTGGGGTTATTATTTCATTGTGTATCGAGCTACGCTGGAGGACATGACACGATTCGATTACAGCCGTTTCTGCTCGGCATGGCTCGTCCTCACTGCTCAGACACACTTCTTCTGTTGACCTGTATCTTTGCTTCTACTTCTGCCGTTCTGTAGCTGCTGTTCTCGTGCTGCTCCTCCGTTTCTGCTGGGCTCGAGGAGAAGGTGTGGCCTTCGCACAGACAGGAAACGGTCGCATCGACGATGTGTCCGTCACATTTCGATCTAATTCCATCATGTGTACTGACATATCAGACACGGTCAACAATTACACCGTGAGAGAGGAAGATGTCGAAAGAGAGGAGGGGATGAGGGGTGGAGAGAAGAGGCGAGTTGGAGGAAGAGAGAGGAAAATGGATGGAGGGAGTGAAGCAGATTAGAGACGAGATAGGAGAGGGCGAGGAGGAAAGAGGCGGGAGAGGAAGGGGAGAAAAAGGGAGGATTCACGAGAAGAGAGGATGAAATGAGGGAAAGCAAAAGATGAGAGGAGGATAATAGGGGAAGTAAAATTGAGAGAGAGAGATGTGGGGAGGACACAGGAGAGAGAGATTCAGGGAACAGGGATATTTTTAGTCTAGACAATACTGGGCATATTAGGTGGTGGAAAGCAAGACAATTTGCCTAGAATGGGATTTGATGAGATTCCCACATCAAAGCAGCAGAAAAAGACTGTTGTTTTTTCACCTCATGTTGTTCATTTCGGCTTTCAGCTTGTTTGAGTTGCAGCTTGTTCTCAGTATTAAATATCTACTGTCTCACTATAATAGGATCAAATACAACAACCGTAACAAGATCCTCTCATTTTTGCAGACGATTTGACGATGTTGAATTTCAGAAAATATCAATTAGATAAGTGAACAAGGTTTATAGGCGGTTCCAAGTTCATCAAAGCTTGTCTCTGCTGCTGTATGTGAACACAGCTTCAGTCTCACAGGACTGTACGATGATGAAGCCTGCCTCAAACTGTCCTCAGCCTCCACTCCAGCCTCCATCAGCAGCATCAACAGCCTCTGAATGGGTGCTGGTGGGCGTTGACTAATGTGGCCCAGCCGCACGCTAGCAAGATGTCTTCAGTTAGCTGACCGCTGCTTAAAAGGACTTCAGATGGCTTCTTTATCTCGCAGCTCAGCGCGTAGGGTTTGCACTGATAGCACTGTGTGTTGGATTGTGTCTAGGGGAGATTTATGTGATCCGTTCTTCTGCACACACACAGACATTCACATGCATGCGTGTACACACACACAGTTCACATACTGTTGCTTACGTGCCTGGAGAGATTTACAGAGTGACTGACTTTCTTATTTTAACTCTCTTCTCCTTAGGGTATTGATGAATTCCCTCCAAACCTCGTTCTGTCTCTTCTGCCCCTCTTTGCCATGTGTAATTTAGCAGTCATTACAGTTACATAACAGTATTCCTTTCAGGGGACCCTGAGTCAGGTTCATACCCACATTCATGCTCTGTCTCTGGGCTGAGGACCCTGGTTGGGTCCCTTCACGCAATGGATCCAGGCTAGATCCAGTAATTTCTTTTAAGACTTAAAAATGAATCTGCTGAAACTGTAAAACACAGGTGGATAGAGAGTGGAGAGAGAAGGGAGTGAGTGAGGAGAAGGGAAGGATGAGAAGGGAGGGAGAGTGGAGGGAGGAGAATGGGGAGGGAGGAAAAAAGAGGCTCACATACTCCATTGTCTCACCCCTGATTGTACAGTAGAGCCCCAAATAGAGTTTTGATCTGCATAGCTTCAATGGTTGTCTAGGAGACCGCATACAATAGGACAAGCTTCTTTTCCCAGTTCCTATTGTGTTTCGTTGTGTCCAGAGAACAGAAAAAAATATGTTTAAATAGACACATTAACACTCTGTGTTAAGGGTTGTCGATAGAGTCCCTATTCAGATTTTCTTTTTTTGTGATTATGTAAACACACCAGTGCCTTCATTCCATTCCGTTCACTTTTGGCACAGTTATGTAAGCCTGCAATGGCCCTCTCAACATACATTTACCACATCAATCAGAGTGTTGTCTGCGTTGAATTCAATGGCTTACATAATCAGCATTAACTGTCTATAATTAATAGAAACACTAGGCGGAAAAAAGTGTTATCAGAAGTGGCTGTCTGCCACGTTTTCAATGGGGCACAAAAGCAACATCACTTCGTTCACTGGAGGCTTAATGATTCTCCATTATGAAGCTGTCATCAAGCGTGGCGGAGCGGCGGTTTGAAAAAGAAAAAACACTTGCGAAAATGCGAGGCAACTGTTTGTCACGTCGTTCTCAACTCTGGTTGCTCGGGCAACGTGCTCTCTTTGTACCTCTAATCTCCTTCACCTTAACATCGCCGCTGCTTTCAACGTCACGTCGATGAAATGTCGGAGACGTTTATTTGTGAGTATAGTGCTTCGTCCATTCTCTCTCCAGTTTTGCCATCTCGTTGAGTTTTCAATAGATGCTTGCCATCCTTTTAGGCTTGCATAGAAACATCTGTATTGTCCTCCAGCAGCCTTGGAGAACATTAACTGTCCAAGATCGGGTTACTGGCAAACAGGGCAATAAGGAAAATCCAAAGACTTGGTCGAGGTACAGGCAGAAGTTCATTACCAGGCAAACAGGGTTAATACAAAAGCAGACAGTACCCAGCTGAAGCACTCTAACACAGTGTTTTGGCTTCAAGGTTGTCCAACCAAGCGTGTTGGATCACAGCTCTCCAAGCCTGATCTAGACAGTAGGTCTCCCAGACCAGTGTTAGAGAGCTCTGTGATGGATGTGTATGTAGGGATAGGTCCTGGGTTTACGCGGTTACACTACACGACGCCTGGCCTCGTGATCTACTGTCGGAGACTGAGAAGCTGTGAGGCAGGATGTAAAAACCTGCATGCTGAGCTATCCTCCGAGGGGTTTTTAATCTCATGTAACATTTCAACAAAGTAGGAGATCGAGGAGGCCTATTAAATACATGGCAAAAAGCTGCTTTCCTGACTTATTCCTTGATTTTGTCTGTAGCCTGCAACATCTTCCTATTGATTCTGAACTGGGAATGAATGATAGTGACAAACACTTTGTGGAGATATATTATGGTTTTATGGACTACAGCATACTTGTGTGTGTGGGTGTGTGTGTGTGTGTGTGGGTGGGTATGTGGGAGGGAGTTTTCATGTGTGGGTGTGTGAGAGGGAGAAAGCGAAAGAGAGAGAAACACACACAGAGAGAGAGAGAGAGAGAGAGAGAGGAGAGAGAGAGAGAGAGAGAGAGAGAACAGGAGAGAATGGTCATTATGTATGCATTTCAGTTCTTGCTACCAGCTGGACAACGTTCTTCAAAGATCACTGCCTCTGCCTTTTCTGTAGCCCAGGGGTGTCAATCAGTACATTTATGGCACATACTTGTGCTTCTTGTTAGCCCATCAACACACTGAACCACTGTCTAGAACAATATCCATTTTTACTGTCTCAAACATGACTTCATTCACAGACCAATCATTTAATGGACTACACAGATTTGCTGTGCGTTCATGACCCAACATTGCCACTCAATTCTCCAGTCTGCTTTTTCTATTTCTGCTATCAATGTTGCTTTCCATGGCTTGTAATAATGTGTGATAAGAGGTCCCCTGGCAGCGTTGTCTTCTCTCCAGAGACCAGCATGAGGGCGAAAGTAGAAATATGGCACCGACAACAAATTTAATTTAGAAAATTGAGGGTGGATACATAGCAAGCAAGCCTCTGGGAAAATTGGAACCACTACATGCTCTAGCGTTAGCATTTAGCTCTGGACAACATTACGCTTCGGTTTAAAACCTCGAGGAGTGGAGCTGACTGTCCCCATGACAACCATTATAGTTCAGGGCCGTTTGGAGAGTCAACTGCCAGTAGGCACATTCTCACAAAACAATTCATGAAATGAGAGGAAGGAGAGAGACAGCGAGAGAAAGAGAGAGACAGAGAGAGAAAGAGAGAGACAGAGAGAGAAAGAGAGCAGAGTTGAGACAAAGGCATGTGGATGTTTGTAGGCACACAAGAAAGAGAAAGAGAAAACATGCCACGAAAGGAGGGGGATGGGATGAGAGCTGGATGCTGTGATGAAGCATCTTTTCCCCCTCCTCCTTCAAAGCCAGTTAGCAGCCCCCTCCATCTCACCTTCTTCTCACTTGATGCTAATTTACGACGTGCTCGGAATGCCAGCGACACAACCCATCTTCCTGCTCCCCGTACTCTACCTACCCTCCCCACCTTGGAGGAAACTGAGTCTGCCAGTCCGTCCGCTGCATGTCTATGAGGGAGAGGAGCCCACCATCCCTCCATCCCTCCGTCCCCCCCTCCCTCACACACAGAGCAGCCAACCGTGTGAGGCCGTTGGTGGGACCCCCGCCCACCGTCCCCACCTCCCTAGCCCCGCCCTCTCCCAGGCCAGGCAGCCAGCCAGAGATCACTCTGCCCCGAGGGCCTGGATCTACACTTGAAACACCCCGCTTGATCAGGGAGGCAGCCAGTAACAGCACGTCAGGTCACTGGGATTGAAGGGGTGATCGGAATGTTCCGGAGCTGGTAGACACGTGCACGCTCACACCTCCCGGTGTCTTCTGCAGTGACTTCCTGTTCCTGTTTCCTGTTGTTCAGGTTCTCATGGGTGGGTCACAAGGTTCACCTCCGTCCTCTTAATGCTGTCAGCCAGTAACCAACTTGGTTCTGTTTTTATCCTGCACAGTGCCTATATGAATTTACATATATATGATCTGCCATCTGCCTATACGATGAATAAAACAACACTTACTGGACTGTGTGTGTGTACGTGTCTGTGTTTGCAGCTCATGCTCTGTGACCCTTAACTATGAGAGGCCGTATAGGACATTATTCATACTTGGTCTCACATACACGCCATGACCTCACATATATACCTTTATACTCTCACATATATACCAATATACACTCACACATATACCATCATACTCTCACACATACCAGTACACCATCATACTTTCACACATACACCATCATACTCTCACACATACACCATCATACTCTCACACATACACCATCATACTCTCACACATACACTATCATACTCTTACACATACACCATCATACTCTCACACATACACTATCATACTCTCGCACATACACTATTATACTCTCGCACATACACCATCATACTCTCACACATACACTATCATACTCTCACACATACACTATCATACTCTCACACATACACTATTATACTCTCACACATACACCATCATACTCTCACACATACACTATCATACTCTCGCACATACACTATTATACTCTCGCACATACACCATCATACTCTCACACATACACTATCATACTCTCACACATACACTATCATACTCTCACACATACTCTATTATACTCTCACACATACACCATCATACTCTCACACATACACCATCATACTCTCACACATACACTATCATACTCTCACACATACACCATCATACTCTCACACATACACCATCATACTCTCACATATATACTATCATACTCTCACACATACACTATCATACTCTCACACATACACCATTATACTCTCACACATACACCATCATACTCTCACACATACACCATTATACTCTCACACATACACCATCATACTCTCACACATACACCATCATACTCTCACATATATACCATTATACTCTCACATATACACTATTATACTCTCACATATATACCATTATACTCTCACATATACACCATTATACTCTCACACATACACCATTATACTCTCACATATACACACCATTATACTTGAATACTTGTCTATGTGAGAGACAATACATGTCTATGTGAGAGAGAATACTTGTCTATGTGAGAGAGTTTGATTGAAACGGAAGGCAGTTTGATTGAACAGGAAGTAGTACTGAATTCTCAGTACCTGATTGGCTTACACATAAAGAAGAAGTATTTCGGGTACATGTAGCTAACGCCCACCTTCCATAAGAAGAGACTGATTGACATGACAAGATGGATTTATTAATAACATTTTGCATAGGCTACTCCAAATGCTGCGGCATCATTGTCAGAAATGTTGCATGAAAGACGACAGCCATACACAGGGGCTATGTCTAACGCTAACGTTGACAATGAAATGCGCCGGCTCTTCAGACCTAGATCGGGTGCATCAAGGAGCGGCAACAGCACTCTGTCAGGAGCTAGTCTTTTAGGCCGAATCCCCCAAAACTATGGGCTAGGGGTAAGGGGTAGAGTGCCGCTGCTTGATGTACATGATCCAGGTCTAAAGAGCCGGCGCATTTAATCGTTAGCGTTAGAAATAGCCCCTGTGGGTGGCTGTCGTCTTTGATTCCAACATTTCTGACAATGAGAAGCAAATCCACCAAAAAACTCAAATGTAGAATTCCATAGTTGTTTAGGAAGCAATACGGACAACCTAGCACCCCCACTAGGCTACTTGAGTCAAAAGTCCTAGATCAGTTTTTCAATTGATGAAACAAACTAGCCGATCATTTAAATTAAAGCCAATGCCTGTGATAGTGTAGCACTGGGGTTTAAGACGTCTGTAATTAGCCGAGTGGTCTTTACACCCTTGGCTACTAACCTGAACTTCAATGCCACAACCTTAACTTATTATTTGAGTGTATCCCTGAATAATTTGATATTTGACTGTATGCCCGATGATGAGTGTCCGCACCCATTCACTGCAACGAAATAGCTCCATGGAACTCCGACTCGGAATCTGAACTTTGAGACGCTTGACAAAAAAATGTTTTGTTTGGCGTGTGGTGCGTTTTGGAATTGTTCATGTGATGTGTTCCCATCGTATTTATGACAAAATAGTTTACAAAGAAGAGGTTTAATGTAACTGTATACATATCTCACTTGTACTGGCTAATCAGCTAACATGTTTAAGTAGGCTAGTCTACATCCAAAGTCGCTGTCGTGAAACTAGCCTAATTTTCACAAAAAGCTTCCAGGTAAAATTAAAAACCTTTAAAAGCGTCTAAATGTAGCAAGTATGATTGTGCACAAGTATTTTATCAATTTTATCATAAGTAATATGTCATTTAATTCCATAATGTCCCCAGGAATAACTGAAACACGTATTCAAAATGTTATTAATGAGTCCAATGGCTTCATTAAGACGCCTAGTACTGCTAACTTGTCATGCCAATCAGTCTCGTCTTGATAGGGAAGGTGGGCGTTAGCTACATGTACCCGAAATCCTTCTTCATGTGTAAGCCAATCAGGTACTGAGAATTCAGTACTACTTCCTGTTCAATCAAACTGCCTTCCGTTTCAATCAAACTCTCTCACATAGACAAGTATTTTCTCTCACATAGACATGTATTGTCTCTCACATAGACAAGTATTCAAGTATAATGGTGCATGTGTGAGAGTATAATGGTGTATATGTGAGAGTATAATGGTATATATGTGAGAGTATAATAGTGTATATGTGAGAGTATAATGGTATATATGTGAGAGTATGATGGTGTATGTGTGAGAGTATGATGGTGTATGTGTGAGAGTATAATGGTGTATGTGTGAGAGTATGATGGTGTATGTGTGAGAGTATAATGGTGTATGTGTGAGAGTATGATAGTGTATGTGTGAGAGTATGCTAGTATATATGTGCGAGTATGATGGTGTATGTGTGAGAGTATGATGGTGTATGTGTGAGAGTATGATAGTGTATGTGTGAGAGTATGATGGTGTATGTGCGAGAGTATAATAGTGTATGTGCGAGAGTATGATAGTGTATGTGTGAGAGTATGATGGTGTATGTGTGAGAGTATGATGGTGTATGTGTGAGAGTATGATGGTGTATGTGTGAGAGTATGATGGTATATATGTGAGAGTATAATAGTGTATATGTGAGAGTATAATGGTATATATGTGAGCGTATAATAGTGTATATGTGAGAGTATACTGGTATATATGTGAGAGTATGATGGTATATATGTGAGAGTATGATGGTGTATGTGTGCGAGTATGATGGTGTCCTGGTATGTGTGAGAGTATGATGGTATATGTGTGAGTGTATCTTGGTATATATGTGAGAGTATAATGGTATATATGTGAGGTCATGGCGTGTATGTGAGACCAAGTATGAATTATGTCCTATACGGCCTCTCATACTTAACGGCTCTCTTACACACAGATAGATTCCAGATAAGAATGTGCTGCCAGTCTTGTGGTTGTTCTTCATCCCAAGGCACCAGCCTGTGTGTGTATGTGGCTGACTGACAGGAGCTGAGGTATCCAGGCTCATTATTGCAGCGTGCTATCATGGAGCTTCCCATCAGGGGCCTACCGGTGCCAGAGCCTGGAGCTAGGGTTGATGAGAACAGGGCCTGAGAGGGCCTGTTCCCCAGCTAGGAGGGAGAGTGCTCCCCTCTCTCCACTGGCTGGTTCTGTCCCTGGCCAGGCCTTTCACTGCCCTCTTATTGGTTTGACTCACCAGCTATTTTCCGGCATTAAGAGAAAGGAATAAGGTGCT
Organism: Mallotus villosus; assembly: GCA_903064625.1. Taxonomy (NCBI): domain Eukaryota; kingdom Metazoa; phylum Chordata; class Actinopteri; order Osmeriformes; family Salangidae; genus Mallotus; species Mallotus villosus. The sequence continues at coordinate 482,265 of CAEFZP010002249.1, forward strand.
TGTTGAACGTGGGTAATGCTGTGGGTGTGTGTATGTGTGTGTGTTAAGGGCCACATATGTGTGGGCATTACTGTACCCCTATAGTGCATTCAATAAATACCTTCAAATCCCCCACACTCTGCCTCGTGTAACCTTCCTCCTCACCTGGTCCTTTAGTTCTCCTTTCATCATCTCCCTGTTCCCTCACTCCTTCCATCCCTCAGCAGCCTCACTAAAAGGTTGCCCTTCGGAGCCTATTCACACACCAAGGGCAGTGACACGCTGGGAGGCTGACGAGAGGCCATTCTCACCTGAGGGAGGATGAGATGGAGGTGACGGAGACCATTCCAGCTCGCTGTGGGCTGCCTGACTGGAACACCACAGCAGCAGCAGGGCCAGGAGCAGCTTTTACTCTCTCTTTCGCTCGTTCGCACTCTCTCTTTCGTTCTCTTTCTCACTCTCTCACTCATCCCGGCCTTCTCGCCCCCCTTTCACCCCTCGATCTGTCCTCAACTCTCTTTCATTACTGTACCTTTTTCACTTCCCGTCTGCCTTGTTAGCCTGCATCAAAGGGAGAAGTGCTCATGGAGAGATTTCTCCTTAGAACAGAGATCCACCCTTGACTCCCTTTCTCTCATCCCTTTGTATTCAGGATGTAACTGTTGTTTAAGAGCCATGCCCCTGGCCTGGTCTGATACATGCCAGAGGTACAGTCATATATCAGACACTGCACTTCAGAGACCCTAGATTTTAATGAGTTAGTGTGAGTGAGTATGTGTTTTCAGAGGGATATAGAGAGATAGTTTGTGCGTGTATACTGCAGGTGTGTGTGCGCATGCATCTGTACATTTATGGAGTTAAAGAGGCAACAGGTAGCGATGTGGCAATACGCCTCATTAACTATGAATGGCAAGACAGGGCCAAGTCTGGAGTCTGACAGGTCTATACACACAGTCACGCACATACACACACACCGACACAAATATACACACGGATTCCGACCTCAGGCGGAATACACATATATACTGAGCCTGAGTTTAGCTCCATAACGAAGGCCAGGTATAGAGGGGCTGTATAGAGACAAGCTGAGTGCTCCTGGGCTCAGCCCGTCTGCTGGAGAGGAAGCTGATGGGGTTGTTAACTCTGTCTCTGGGCCTCAGACGAGGCCAAGGGCGGCCAGGATAACTAGCACCCGCTCCCTAGAGAGTGGAAGAAAGGTGGAAAGGCACATACTTATGGGTGACTGCCATCGGGTCAACAAGAGCAAACCAATTGCAGCCAAAAAGGTTTTTTACCATTATAATTGGTAGTGTTTCCTTCCTTCCTGCCTTTGTTCCTTCCTTCGTTGTGGCTGAGACTCCCCCTGAGGAGATATCGTATTGACCCTCGACTCAATACGACCCTCGCCTAATCATCACCCAACTGCTCTGTCCAGGTTCTGTATTGCTGTGGTCTGCTCTGGCTCCACTACGCCACAGTCAAGCGTCGTATCAGCCTCCAGCCTCTGCCTCCACCCTAGCCGCATCCCCAACCTCAGCCTCGACCCCAGCTTTAGCCTCAGCCTAGTACATGATGAATCATAAAGAAACATAGAAAATCTATTCTTCTGTACAGAATGACTCTCTGTGAAGAGTATACTTTGTGGGTGTCTCAGAACATTTCCAAGCAGTACTTGTTGAATCACATGTGAGACTCCGGTGTGATATCCGCTAACAGCCTCACGCTGACACACACACCCAAGGAATGCTTAGAGAATTGCGTAGAGAACAGAGCCTCTCTCTCTCTCTCTCTCTCTCTCTCTCTCTCTCACTCTCTGAGTGCTATGTCATGCTGCCACTGTTTGGTCAGAGGAGGTTGTGGTGCCGCGGGCGGAGGCTGGAGGTCGTGCATGCGGGCGGAGGCTGGAGGTCGTGCATGCGGGCGGAGGCTGGAGGTCATGCATGTGCCGCGGCTCCGTCCATGTCGCACTCAGCCAACCGTTCTCGACTGTTTGCCTTCTCCTCCCTCTGGGTGCCTCTCCTCCCCTCTTCCTCCTCGCTCTGGGTGCCTCTCTTCCCCTCTTCCTCCTCGCTCTGGGTGCCTCTCCTCCCCTCTTCCTCCTCTCCTCCCCTCTTCCTCCTCGCTCTGGGTGCCTCTCCTCCCCTCTTCCTCCTCTCCTCCCCTCTTCCTCCTCCCTCTGGGTGCCTCTCCTCCCCTCTTCCTCCTCTCCTCCCCTCTTCCTCCTCCCTCTGGGTGCCTCTCCTCCCCTCTTCCTCTTCCCTCTGGGTGCCTCTCCTCCCCTCTTCCTCCTCGCTCTGGGTGCCTCTCCTCCCCTCTTCCTCCTCCCTCTGGGTGCCTCTCCTCCCCCTCTTCCTCCTCCCTCTGGGTGCCTCTCTTCCCCTCTTCCTCCTCGCTCTGGGTGCCTCTCCTCCCCTCTTCCTCCTCTCCTTCCCCTCTTCCTTCCTTCTCCTTCCTTCCTTTCGATTTGCCGTCAGTGGAGGAGCAGCACGTCAGGCTGCCGCGGCTGTGGGACATGACATTCATGAATACATCTTTTTTTCGTTTGATTCGTCGTTGAGGCAGATCAATTGCATCAATCGGTGTACACACAAGGGTTTTGCATATGCATCGACTTGAATTTTCACATCAACAGAAGTTTTCAAATATAGGAAATATATTGTCATAGCTGAGGCACTAGATGTTCCCACCTCTACCATCTCACCTTCTTCTAAACTCCAACTGAGGTCATTGAACTTGAGATCCATCCATCAATCTCAGCCTTGGTGAATGTTGATTGTTAATGTCCACATTGTTACACCTTTCTTTTCACAGAACCTCCGTTTGTGCTCTCGGGAAACTGATTATAGCAACCAGCCAAATAACACAACCATTCAATTACTCCACCCACATGGTGAAGACGGTTTCCGACTTGTGGATAAATTGATTAAGCAACCAAGTCCATATCATTGTACCCGGAGTGTTAGGCAAAGGTTGAGCCAAAACTGTGTTGTTGTCTGCAGTTCCAAAATGTAGGTTTCTGTCCTCACCTTCCTTCTGATTGGCCCTCTGGCCCTGCTTACCTCTCCTCGTCACTCACACTCCCTGACAGCTGACAACACCATGGCGACAACACAACACCATGGCGACCCGGCAGCGATACATCACTACTGTGACCTAGCACCTCCCTGTCAGCCACAGTGGTCTGAGGTGAACAATGCTGCGCTCCACGCCAAAACCTTCAAATCATCATCATTTAACAAAGACTGATAGACTGTGTCGTATTTGAGATATGTTGTTGTTGTCTCATGACTGTGTTGGTTGCACTGGGTCTAGTTGCACACACTGTTTCTTGCCATTCCTAGTCCTTGATTATCTGCATCTGATTATGTGTATATAATTGTATTTCACTTTGGATAAAAGGGTCTGCCAAATGAATAATGCTTAATATGCATACTGTTATGCCACAACCCTAGCTATAATTGTCTGTGTAGAGTACTATGAGAAGAGGTTTCACACAATGAGAGCAGGAGAGAGGGAGAGAAAGGAAGAGGGAGAAAAGGAGAGGGACATAGAGATGGGGAGAGAGGAGAATGTTTAATGGTCAAGGTGCTTCTTAAATGGCATGTGCCATGTTTATGAGTCTGTGACCCAACCCCTCTGTACTGAAAACAAAGACACACACACACACACACACAGACACACATAGACACACACACACACACACACACACACACACACACACACACACAGACAGACACATCCACCCAGCACGCTGCTTCATCTGAGTGGCCTTCCTGAGCGACTAACTAAACATCAAATACAGAACTGAGTGTACGGAACAAAGAGCACCTCTTTAATAATCTTCAATGAACTGTATATACAACATCTTACAGTATCTCTAATGCTGTAATCTCTACTGTATGTAGGAACATTTTAAGGATTTAATACATAATATGTAATGTACCGTATGTAGAACATTTGACATGTTCTCTAACAATATATTATGTACAGTATGCATAACATCTTACAGTATATATAATAATCAAACATTTGTAGAATATCTTACAGTATCTAACTTTTCTATCATCTTATTTCTTGAATAACCGACATACCCTATCTTACCCATCATCTATTGTCTAATTTGTATTACTGTGCCCTCATCCCTTTAATATTTCACCATTTCTGAATCTTATCTTTATAATACCCCATAACTAAAATCCAATCTCTACGACATCTCATCTGTAATATCTAATCTTTCTCAAGCACCCAGAATGGAGTGGATATGCTTCAGGCTTGTTCACATTATTGGCCAAACCAACCCATGACTGTGTCACCTGATGACTATTTAGTTGTCAGAAGTTCCCAACAGTCTGTCGCACTGAATGTTCCTGTCCATCAGTGTCTCCTAGGACTGTTATTGTTGTTGTTGACAATGACTCAACAAGTGGCTGAGTCACTCGCCCTGTCAATCTGAACCCTGCTTCTACTGACTGAAATTGCACCAGTCATACATGGCAGAGTCCTTTTATTTTGTTCCATGCTTTTTTGTTATCTCGTTTACCAGGCGCCGTTTGACCTTTGTATCACTTAAGTTGTTCGGCACTTTCACTGAGGCTGTGGCCAAGTTGATCTGACAGGCTTTTATGTGGAGATGACTCGACAGAAGTTAAGACAGTTCTGTGCTGATTGGGAATGTTTGGACTTTCTGAAGGGGATCGTTATACATGTCATGCCAGTTCTTTGTTGGCTGCTTGTTTGTGCTTCCTGCTCAGAGGGTGAGAGGGGGTTGTGGCTGAATCCTGTCTGGAGCTGTACCCGACAGGGCTCTCTCTAGAGCTGGCTCTCTTTGTACTGCTTCCCACAAAGGACAAAGGTGGTCAACTGCATTATTTAAATGAAATCAATGGATCAGAGTCCAAGTGTGGAAGTGTGTGTGTGTGTTTGTGTAAAAAGAGAGGGAAAGAGACTGAGAAAATAGAGAGAGCAAAGAGAGAGATAGATGCACTATATGCATGTCAGTCTGCACAGAGAATGGAAACAGTCTACAAAGACATCAGACGCAAGGGTGTGTGGGAAGATGATAAGGACCATCGTGAAAAACCCAGGTAGTGGGTACTTAAGCTCTTGCCGCTGTGAAGAGTCCATCAGGGATGTGTGGTCTCATCCTACTGGGGCTCCTTTACAAGTCCTGCTGACTGATCCCACACACCATTGCCCTTTGTTCATCTCCCAGAATAGCTATCAGGATGGACACTTTGTACATGTACCTTTGAGATCTTGCTGGGCATGGCTGGCTTGCTGGTAGGCGAGTGGGCTGGTTGGCTGGCTGGCTGGTTGGCTATTAGTTTTCTATTATCCTTTGTGTAAAACAGGGAGCCTGCAGTGCCAGTAGTCAGTAGTCTGTCCGGAACATCAGATGTTGTAAGACTGGGAAATGAACATGATTAGCCTGAGATAAGGAATCAGAATCAGAATCAGAAAGGGATTTATTCGCCATGAAAGTTTGCACAGACAAGGAATTTGCTTTGACAGGAAGGTGCATACAAAAAACATATAGTAACCTTCAAATTTAAATAGGTGGACTATCTATACTAAATATCTATACTATATATATATATACTATCTATACTAAAGTGGAATTAGAATTAAAATAACATATACAATAGGAGGAGGAACACCAGGCCTAGCTCAAAGACAGACAGACATGCAGCTAGATAGGCAAGGAGACAGACAGACAGACAGACAGACAGACAGGCAGGCAGGCAGGCAGGCAGGCAGACAGGCAAGGAAACAGACAGACAGACAGACAGACAGACAGACAGACAGACAGACAGACAGACAGACAGACAGACAGACAGACAGACACAGGCAAATAGACAGACAGACAGGCAAGGAGACAAAAAACATATAGTAACCTTACATTTAAATAGGTGGACTATCTATACTAAATATCTATACTATTATATATATACTATCTATACTAAAGTGGAATTAGAATTAAAATAAAATATACAATAGGAGGAGGAACACCAGGCCTAGCTCAAAGACAGACAGACATGCAGCTAGATAGGCAAGGAGACAGACAGACAGACAGACAGACAGACAGACAGACAGACAGACAGACAGACAGACAGACAAGCAGGCAGGCAGGCAGGCAGGCAGGCAGGCAGACAGACAGACAGACAGACAGGCAGGAGACAGACAGACAGACAGACAGACACAGGCAAATAGACACACAGACAGACAGACAGACAGACACAGCATAGACAGACAGACAGACAGACACAGCACAGACAGATAGACAGACAGACAGACAGACAGACAGACAGACATGCAGATAGATAGGCAAGGAGGCAGACAGACAGACAGACAGACAGACAGACAGACAGACAGACAGACAGACAGACAGACAGACAGACAGACAGACAGACAGACAGACAGACACAGACAGACAGACAGACAGACAGACAGACAGACAGACAGACAGACAGACAGACAGACAGACAGACAGACAGACAGACAGACAGACAGACACAGACAGACAGGCGGGTGAGGGTGTTCAGCAGACTCAGACACATTCTGTTTGCCTTGCTCTGCCACCAACATGGTGAGAGAGTTTCATAATTGTATGATTAACGTCGTTCTGCACAACAGGATGGTATTGCTTCTGCCTCAGGAAGCATCTTTGCCAGTGTGTCTCTGTTGTTGTTGATCTGTGTGAAAGGAAACAAGCTGTTATGTTGTCCTTATAGAGGTACACAGGCTGAGAACATAGATGACTGAACACAGGTGCACTGTATGGTTTCACTCTTGTGTTTTTACTGGTTTGTTTCGCATCCCCATAAAGGGAATGCATGCATGTATGTGCACGTGCTTGTGTGTGCTCTGGTTGTTTTTCTGTCTGCTTGTGCGTTTGTGTGTGTGTGTGCGTGTACATATTTGTGCAGTATGTGTGTTTTAATGAATGCAGTAGTGTAGTGTAGTTCTGCCACCTGCTAGCTGTTCTAATGTCACCAGGATGCAAAGAGGCCAACCCTGAAGAGGATCTTAAATATTTAACTGGAGAAAGGGGGGGGGAGAGGGGGGAGAGGGAGAGAGAAGAGAGAGAGAACGAGAGTGAGAGGGCTTGAGAGTGAGGGGGGAGAGGGAGAGAGAGAGAGGAGAGAGAGATGTAGAGTGAGCACACAGCAGAGAGTAGGTGGGTGCTAGAAATGTGGGGGCGAGGGAGCCGGCAGGTGAGCCTGCGTCAGAGTCAGAGTGTGGCCGTGTCTAACTGGATAAACGCACCTTTCTTCAGAATAGCCACCAGGTAGCACTCACCTTTACGTAAGATGACCTTGTCCTTTTTCTAAGTAAATCTCCTCTCTCTTTGCTAGCGTGTGCCCATGTGGTTATGTGTGGGCGTGTGTGTGTGTGTGTGTGTGTGTGTATGTGTGTGCCAGTGCCTGTGCCTGTGTGTAGGTGTATGCATTTGTGTCTGTGTATGTGCGCCTGTGTGTCTATGTGTGGGCGTGTGTGTGTGTGCGCACCTTTGTGTGTACGAGAGACACCAATGAGTTAGCCCAGAACTTTCCTGTGCAGTGAAACGGAGAGCTTGCAGACAGCTTGTAGCTCAGCCTGCTTCAACCCTGGCGTCCAACCAAGACTGACTAATCACCAGCTATAACACATTTAAATGTGTAACACTGTCGTTTCAATTAGGCGTGAGAGCAGTCCAGACCAGGGCCTGACTAGCACTACCATGACTGCACCACACTCTCACCTGCACACAGATGAGCCCTTTAATATCCCAGCTGGCCTAGTCTGTCCTAATCAACTGTTAAGTGCCTGCGTACACAACAAATTTGTCTGGGCCACTTGGCTCCATTTGAGGCGCTGCAGTGGTTTTCAACCTTCTGGTCTCTGAACAGCCCTCCAAGTCAATACTGGAAGGACTTCTGCATCAGTCCATAGTCAATAGTCATTTGGGGAGAAGTGCCGTGACGTCAGACCGCAGCAGAAATCTGAGGAAGGCTCTTCAAGTCTACTGCGGCAAAAGGTCACAAACTACGACCTTGACTTTTCAATGTTTCTTTTCGAGCTTCCAGCTGAATTGTTAAGAAACTTTTGGTCTGCCTCAGGGGTTACATGGCAGGGCACATGTGATACACTGCTTACCTTCATTTTTGGCAGTGTTGTTGGTCGATATTTTGGCTAGTTAGGACTGCAGAGTGTGACTTATGTAGTGCGAAATAGCATACATAGCATAAAGTATTTATGAGTGTTGTGGCTGAGGGTTTATGAGTGTGTCCTTTGTTCCTGGCAGGGGGGTGGCTGGCTGGGGACTGTAATTGAAGTTATTTGTAAAGGCGAGTGGCCCCTGGACATGTTGCTGGCTGGTGGACCAGACCCAGAATATGTGTGTGTGTGCATGTGTGTGTGTTGTGTTTTCAAACACACACACTTTGACCACACACAGACGCTGCATGCCCCCTAGTGAGACAGTGATTACTAAGTGTAGAAGAATAGACTTAAAAGCGGGTGTCATATCCAAAGACATAAGTTCTCATTATTTCTCTCTGTCTTTCTCTCTCCGTCTCCCCTTTCTCTGTCTCTCACCAGAACTATCTATTTCTCTCTCAGTTTCTCTCTCTCTGTTTTCTTCTCTCCCTCCCTCCCTCCTTCTCTCCCTATCTCTCTCTCTCTCTCCATCCTTCTCTCTCACTGTGTTCATCAGTTTCTGTCATGTTAGTGAATCCTCCCCTCCTCAACACGGTGGGCTCCCGAGGCAGCAGGCTTTTTCTCCCAGCCACATGCTGCTCTATCAATGTTTCCTGGTCTACCTTGGCCCACCCTGGGCTCCAGGGGTTCACCTCGGTAACACACACCGTCTACTGCTGATAACAACAGGAAGTAGAAATGCTTTAGGTACTGTTAAATCACACGGCTCTATGCTGGAGCTGGGTTGTGGCCCATCAAGTCATAAGACAGTTTCTCTGGTCCCAGTATTCACATGGTGAAGGGACTGTAGTCTAGGATCGTTTGCATACAGAACATCATAAACCATACCCTCATGGACCATACCATCATAAACCATACCCTCATGGACCATACCATCATAAACCATACCCTCATGGACCATACCATCATAAACCATACCCTCATGGACCATACCATCATAAACCATACCCTCATGGACCATACCATCATAAACCATACCCTCACGGACCATACCATCATAAACCATACCCTCATGGACCATACCATCATAAACCATACCCTCATGGACCATACCATCATAAACCATACCCTCATGGACCATACCATCATAAACCATACCCTCATGGACCATACCATCATAAACCATACCCTCATGGACCATACCATCATAAACCATACCCTCATGGACCATACCATCATAAACCATACCCTCATGGACCATACCGTATTAACCTGCACTGCACTTCTCTAAATGTTCCCTGTATCAGTGTAATCAAGCCAAAATGTTTCTCTTCACTCCCGAAGCCAATTTCTGATTCAGTAAGTATTCATAGAGCCTGTAAGCTTGGAGTGTGGGTGCTGATAGGAGAGAAGAGAAATAGATAATTGATGTACAGAAACTCTGATTACCAGAGAGGCTTCTGTTGCTGCTGGACTGTGAGCCTGTGGATATGACCGAGAGATGTACTCAGACAGAAGACGTATTTGCCGTTCCCTCGCGTGGATCAGAACAGCTGCGGCCCCCTCCAATCGCTTACGACTTTGTGAGTGTTGCCATGGTGTCCTGGGAGGGCTCGATGCATCTCTCTGGAATATCTGAACCTCTTGCTCATCACTGGAGGTCAGATGTCATTAGTGTGTGAGATGAGACGATGAACCTGAGGGGGTGTTTAGGATGCAAATGTTTGAGACATAGGGAGAGGCCACTTAGGCCGCTTTACATGTGAAGATACATTCTCTCTCTCCTCACCTGTGATAACACACTCACAGCCACACACACACACACACTCACAGCCACACACACACACACTCACAGCCACACTCTCACAGCCACACACACACTCACAGCTACACACTCACAGCCACACACACACTACCCCTTGAACTGTTTAAAAATCTATTTAAACTCCTATATCAATACTGCAGAATGCCCGGTTGAGGTTTGAGGGCAGGCACACACCATAATGAGACTCATCAACCAGAGTCTGTGCTTTTGTACACAGCGGGAGCGCAGGGATTGGTTGTTACCTGTGTCACTGTGGGTAACAGTACAGTTGACTTTCCTCATTTGCCTTTGAAAAACGTTCTGATGAACCTCTGATTCACTGACTTCAGCTTTGGCACCTATCCATTTCACTGCCAATGTTAGTGTTTTTTTGCCATTGACAGATCTATCTGGAGGGAGGTACAATTAACTTTACATTCAGCCAAGACATTTGTTTTCCTACAGCAAGGCCCTGTGTGAGACAGGGGCTGGATCGATGGGAAGATTGATGCAGGCTCTCAGACTGTACTGTACCTTGGTGGTTAGACCTACAGGTGGATCAGGGAACTGGCCTCCTGCCTTGAGAGGTTGTGTCGGTAGGAGAGGGTGGAGGGATGGGGGAGGGGTGGAGGGAGGGAGGGAGGGATGAGGGAAAAGATGCGGGAAGAGACTGGGAGGCAGGGTAGAGAGTGGGAGAGGGAGGGGTGTGGAAGGAGAGAAGCAGGGAGGAGACCCAAAGCAGAGGGGGTGTGACTGGGGAAATAATAATAATAAGACTTCATTTATATAGCACATTTCATACAAGAATTGCAGCTCAAGGTGCTTTACATTCAATCAATAAAAACAATAATATAAGTAATACAAGTAATAACCCTTCTGAACACAGGCCGCAGTCTTGGCGGGCATGGGAGGAGGCAGGGGAGGGACTGAAGAGGTGGAGGGGGAAGGTAGGAGATGGGGATAGTTGGTTGATAGTAAACAGAGGGAGAGAGTGATGGACAGACAGGAAGGTAAGGGAAGAGAGAGGGGAAGTGAGGGCAGAGAGGGGGTAATGCTTGTGGAGAACCAGCTGTATTTAGAGCCAGAGGACCATGGAGTATCGCATTATTGATGCATTGAAATGAGCATGCGAGCGGGCAGAGGAGAACGTCTCGCTCCAATCTCTCTAATTAGCTTAGTGTGTACGCTTACACCACACACACACACACACACACACACCACACACACACCACACACAGATCCATAAAAATGTCAAACTGTATGAGAAACATATTGAAATATTCCTGTCTGTCAATCGTTAACATAATTAGACAATCCATACAATCATCTCTTCTGTTTTCTGTTTCAGAATAAAGTGCTGAACATTGATGGAGTGAAGGTGAAGCTCCAGGTAGGAAATGGAATGAAAGTTATTGAGCCTCGAAATGTACCAATGAGATCGAACACGCCACCTCGACGTAAAGGGCAGCCACTACCAGTTATGCCAACGGAAATAGCAGCTCAGTGGCGCTGGTGGCCTTTAAATCGAGTACACCCTAAGTACCTTACATTACTGTATGTGTATAGAAAGAAACGGCCTCAGCTTCTCTCAGTCTCCCAGCATGCACTGCTTTGTCGGGGGTAATAACGGCACATGAAGTGGACCTCTGCTGCTCGCTGCCTGATTCAATCAACACGAAACATTTCCCCATTTAGAGACAAAGTAGATTTAAAGGACAATCAGGATTTAGTGGCTTAATGACCATAAATCTTTTTCCAGACTATTAGCTCCCACAAACGTTCACTGACTCCTCAGCCTCTAGCCTCCCCAGCCTCTAGCCTCCCAACCCTTTAACCTCTCCAGCCTCTAGTCTCTACAACCTCTACCCTCCCCAGCCTTTAGCCTACAACCTCTAGCCTCCCCAGCCTATATCCTCCACAGCCTTTAGCCTACAATCTCTAGCTCCCCAGCCTCTAGTCTCTACAGCCTCCTGCCTCCCCAGCCTCTAACCCTGCAACCTCTAGCCTCCCCAGCCTCTACCCTCCCCAGCCTTTAGCCTACAATCTCTAGCTCCCCAGCCTCTAGTCTCTACAGCCTCTTGCCTCCCCAGCCTCTAACCTACAACCTCTAGCCTCCCCAGTCTCTAGCCTCCTCAACCTTTAGCCTCCTCAGTCTATGGCCTCCCACCCCCAACCTCATCACGCATTGTTTATTAGCTTGGTTGTTTCTTCTGTGTCAAATAGAGCTGCTAATTATACCAATCAGTCTAAACAAGCCTAAATAGAGGTCGTTGGAAGTCTGCAATAAGGCTTAATAAGGAGATTTTTCGTTGGTGCTAATTGGCCCCAGGCTGTGTGAGGGCAACGCGCAAGCACCCACGGAATGATTTGGTCCCTGATGTAAATGCCATTCCTCAGTACCACTGAGGGATGGGTCATGGGGGAGGGGTCCCAGGGAGATGGGAACCAGACACAGGATCAAAGCCTGCTTACAAGAGCGAGAGAGAGAGCGAGAGAGAGAGAGAGAGAGAGAGAGCGAAAGAGAGCCAAAGAGAGAGAGATGGGGGAGACAGGAATGGGGGGAGGGGGTCGCATAATAAAGAAAGAGGAAGCAAAGGAGGGAGAGAGATAAGCGGTAGAGAACAGGAAGCTGCAGAGCAAACCACACAGACACACACAGTGTCCCAATAGTGCAAAGTTGGCTTTTGAAAATGTGAAAATGTCATCACCTAACGCTAGTCTGGTCTGGAGGAAGTGTTGTTGTTGCTGGGCAGGCTGGTGGTGAGAGACAGCCGCGGCTGAAGGGAGATCCAGCTATTTAATTAGCTTATGTCCACAGGGGTTGGATAGGAGGCCGTCAGGGAGGGCGGCCACTGGTGATTAATATTCATGAACCCCGGACCTTGTCCTGTCTCCAACCCTCCTTTTCCTTTCCTCTCCTCTCCTCCTCTCCTCATCTCCTCTCCTCTCTTCTTCTCCTGTCCTCTTTTCTTCCTCGGTCCTGCCTTCTCCTTCGATCCTCTTTGGCCTCTTTGGCCTTTCTTTCCATCCTGCCACACGTCCCCTGCTCCTCTTCCCCCCGCCTTCCTCTCTCTGCCCTCTCTCTGCCCTCTCTCTGTCCTCTCCTCCTCCTCATCTTCCTCCTCGTCCTCACCTCCCTCCTCTTCCTCTCTCCCCAGATCTGGGACACGGCTGGACAGGAGCGCTTCCGCAGCGTCACCCACGCCTACTACCGTGATGCCCATGGTGAGGCTTACACACACGCATACACACCCACACACTCACATACACACACACACTCACATACACACTCACATACACACAAACACAACCATACACACTCACACACACACACACACACCTACACACACACACTCACATACACACTCACATACACACAAACACAACCATACACACAAACTCACGTGCATACTCACACATAAGCACACACACACACACGCAAAGATAATTGCAGCATATAATTAGAACGGTAAACATTTTCTTGTCAAAATGGGACTCAGCCCTATTACATAAGAAAGATGCTCCAGTTTATGTTGCCCATCAACCTAATGCGAAGCCTTCATTTACATATCAGAGCCACTTCATTAAGCCATGTTGGTTTTATGTAATGTAATTGCTTGTATTGCCTGTACATTATGTATGTGGTTTGGTCTATTGTGCGAGCGCCATTTGACTGCCACTATTTGTCATTGTTTGTCTTGTTTGTTTACTGTAACTTCTTGTGTTTGCCTTCTTATTGGCTGAGAGGCTGAACGGTCTTACGGAATCATACAAAGCAGGGTCCCTGTGTGTTGTATGTCACTTTGGAGTCGCGTGTGGCCATGCATTATTCACGGATGAGGACGGATGAGGATGAGCGTAGCAGGATGAGGGCGGGGGAAGACGCAGCCAGAGTGTGTATCCTGGCTCTATGGCAACACCTCTGCTGTGGGATCAGGTGTGAGCGGGGTGACAGAGGTGTTACCCTCACGCACCAACACACACACACACACACACACACATATCCTCATTAGTGTGAGCGGAGAAAGAAGTTGCTGAAGCCGGAGATTGTCTGACTATCTCATGGGGAGGAGGAGGAAGATCGCAAATGAGGAGCGAGCATAGAGGAGGAGCATGGGGAAGGGAAAGAGGAAGGAGGGAGGAAGTCTTGTTGGCTGTGAAGCCACTATCCCTTCTGATTACTCTGGCTCTACACTCCACATGATGAAAGGGAAAAGCTTGCGTGCGTGTTTGCATGTCCAGTCTCAGTCACCTTCCCTGGGATCATACCTGTGTCTGCACCATCCGCCTTTGAAGCACCAATATGTAATAGCGTCCACGTCATACTGCTGTGAACACCAGGGCGGGGAGGTGCTGAAGAGGCTAAGTGTAGCCCAGGCCCACTGGGAGGTGACTGATGGGATATTGATTATACTGATGATATTGAGACACCACTGTTGACATGCTGGAAGGGGATGAGAATACGGTTGTCCTTTTCTGCTCCAGACAACCACACATCCCAAAGGCCTCGGTCACCGGAAGGCTCCAGAAGTCAGGTGACCCAGGGGTTGTTTTAGTGCCAACATCTCAACCTCCACCCAGCGCACAGTATCAACGAGAAACGCCTCCACCCGCCTTCACCTTTTTTCCTGTAAAGAAAAAGAACGAGATTTGAATGGACAAGACTAGCTTTTGACACTGACGCCATAACATCTTTACCAGTCGACTTCTCTCTTTACCCCCTCGTCAAACGTTCTCCCTTTTTTCTTTCTTCTCATCCTTCCCTCTCTCCTCCTCTCTGAGGACGGTTCCCCAGAACATCACGAAGCTATCAGATGATTTTCTGTATCAGAAATACGACGCGTTCCGATGGATCCCTCGATCATGTACTGTGTCTTGTCAGACACAAATATCAATAGAAAATTGCTCATCCTCCTCCCAAATACATATTGCTATGTTACGAGCCCACAGCATCCGAGAATGTGATTTTCCAGGACGTTTTAGTGGAACCCAAACAACTTCAGAGGCCCCTGTGAGACAGGCAGACGGTTCCTTGTGAAGCCGGAGTACTGAACCGGGATGCCAGGCTCCAGTGGTTTAACCAGCTCAGAGGCTGATGTTCCAGCACCGACAGATCTGCTCCCAACAGGGCTGTCTGCACACGCGCACACTCACAGAAGTATAGAGGAACACGCACACACACAGACACACACACACGCGCACACACACACATGCGCACACAGACACACACAAAGCAGACTCCCTCTCACATCTGTAGAAATCCAACGGGTAGAGACGTTTGTCACACACACAAAGCTCCAGGCAGATGGTGGGCTGCTACCTCCTGCCATCACTTCACCAGGGTGATGCTTGTGTTTACGTGTCAATGTTTCGGACAGTAAGCCAAGCATGGAAAGCTTCCTTTGATCAATACCGACTGAGGCAGTGTATCAGTAATGAGAGACAGAGCGATAGAATGAGAGGAAGGGAAGAGAGACTGGCGAGAGAGACAACCAATGAAAAGGGAAGAGAGTCAACGAAAGGAGAGAGAGAAAGAATTTGAGAAAGAGAGAACGGGAGCACGAGGGCAGGAGATAGCGAGAGGAGAGCGGGGCCAGGGCAGAGAGCAGAGGAGAGGAGGAGAGCGGGGCACAGGGCAGGAGAGAGCGAGAGAGAGAGAGGAGAGCGGGGCACAGGGCGGGAGAGAGCGAGAGAGAGCGGGCCACAGGGCGGGAGAGAGCGAGAGGAGAGGAGAGCGGGGCACAGGGCGGGAGAGGCGAGAGAGAGAGAGGAGAGCGGGGCACAGGGCGGGAGAGAGCGAGAGAGAGAGAGGAAGCGGGACAGGGCAGGAGAGAGCGAGAGAGGGGAGAGCGGGGCACAGGGCGGGAGAGAGCGAGAGGAGAGAGGAGGAGAGCGGGGCACAGGGCAGGAGAGAGCGAGAGGAGAGAGAGAGAGAGCGGGGCACAGGGCGGAGAGAGCGAGAGGAGTAGAGAGAGGAGAGCGGGGCACAGGGCGGGAAGAGCGAGAGAGAAGTGAGAGGAGAGCGGGGCACAGCGGGAGAGAGCGAGGCGCGAGAAGAGAGATGAGAGCGGGGCACAGGGCGGGAGAGAGCGAGAGAGAGAGAGGATAGCGGGGCACAGGGCAGGAAGAGCGAGGGAGAGTAGAGAGAGCGGGGCACAGGGCGGGAGAGAGCGGGAGGAGAGAGAGAGTGAGAGCGGGGCACAGGGCGGAGAGAGCGAGATGGAGGAGAGAGGAGAGCGTGGCACAGGGCGGGAGACGAGAGAGTGAGAGAGCGAGAGCGGGGCACAGGGCAGGAGAGAGCGAGAGGAGGAGGCGGGCGGGGCACAAGTCGCGAGAGAGAGAGCGAGAGAGAGAGAGAGGAGAGCGGGGGCACGGGGCAGGAGAGAGCGAGAGGAGAGCGGGGCACAGGGCGGGAGAGAGCGAGAGGAGAGCGGTGGCACAGGGCGGGAGAGAGCGAGAGGAGAGCGGGCCACAGGGCGGGCCACAGTGACAGAGTGTCAGACTAAGACAAACAATGTTGTAGAACGAGCCCCGCGGACACTCCTCAGTGATTGATGTTGGAGTCCTATCGTCCTCGCTGAGAAGAGAGATAGAGAGAGAGAGAGAGAGAGAGAGAGAGAGAGAGAGAGGCGATCATCAACACTGCTCTCTCCTCCTCCTTCCTCTGCTCTTTCCTTTGCTCCAACTAACGACGATAACAACAAACATCCTCAACTCTGAGACTGGCTGCAACTAGTTTCCTTAATGTGGAAGTGGCACTTGTTTTCCAAAGCGCGTGCGTATGTGTGTGAGAGAGTTCTAAGTGAATTTCATACCACAGTCAAAAAAGAGGTGATTCATTCTTCTTCAAAGCATCGCATCCTCCCAACCTCTTCATTGGTCTATTCTCGGTCAACACGTTCCTTCTGTCTGCTCGCAGAAGGACAGGGGGAGGGAGAGGGAGGGGGAGAGAGAGGGGGAGAGAGAGGGGGAGAGAGAGGGGGAGAGAGAGGGGGAAGAGAGAGAGAGAGAAAAGAAAGAGAGAGAGAGAGAGGAGAGAGAGAGAGAGAGAGAGAGAGAGAGAGAGAGAGAGAGAGGAGAGAGACGAGAGAGAGAGAGAGAGATAGAGAGAGAGAGAGAGCGAGACAGAGAGAGAGAGCGAGAGAGAGAGAGCGAGAGAGAGAGAGAGAGAGAGCGAGCTCGCTCTATCTACTCTCTATCTATCTCTCTCTCTCTCTCTATCTCTCCTCTCTCTCTCTCTCTCTCTCTCTCTCTCCCTCTCTCTCTCTCTCTCTCTCCTCATCTAGTCAGGACTCCCTCAAAACTCCTTTGTTGCTATTCCTCCCCTCGCGTCTTTCTCCCACCCTCCGTCATCCCTCCCTTCGCCCGCTCGTCCGCTCTCTCTCTCTCTGCCGTGCCTCCACGGAGCCCACGCCAGCTGCTGTCTCTCCTTCCCTCAGCACATCCCATCTCTAGTGTTGTGTTGACAGGACTCACTAAGATCCTCCGTCAGTCTCCGTCGAGTTTAAGGCTTGGCGAGCACTTATCCTCACATGCTACCGTTCTGTACTGTACACACACACACAAAGGTATGTCATGAAACAGACTGAGGAGATGGGTCGGTGTGGAGTTATGTATTTTAGAGATGAGTCAAATCTAGAAACTGTATTTACGCAATGGGGTGCGCACACAGTCAAAGGCATGCAAACTCGTACAGTACCACTGCAGTGCTCAAGTGTTCTTGCTCCATGTGATCCAGTATGTGGGGTGTGCAGTGAGTGAGAGGACTAGTTGAAGAGCTAGTTGTCTCTGAGAGCTCAGATGCAGGACCGAGGCAGACACACCTCTGTTTGCAACAGAGAACCAGCAGGGGCGAGCAATGACCAGACTCTCATAGTCTGTGCCTTCTGTTCAAATGAAAAAGCAGGGGAATTCTGTATTCATCGGTGAGAGGTTCAAGAGGTTGAGCTGAAAGTTAAGCTGAAAATAAACATGAGAACAACAGAGGGAACTTCTAATTAGTCGTTGACTTGGTGTTGCTGTACTTGCTTATTCACTTGATCTTCCCCCCCCCTCTCTCTCATCTGTCACTCTGTTTCTCTTGCTCACCTCTCTCTCTCTCCCTCTCTCTCTCTATCTCTCTCTCTCTCTCTCTCTCTCTCTCTCTCTCTCTCTCTCTCTCTCTCCTATCTTCCCATCTCAGCCCTCCTGCTGCTGTATGATGTCACCAACAAGACATCATTTGACAACATCCAGGTAGGAGATCCTCTGTCTTTCCCTCCTAGCGATGTACTGTAGAACGCTGATGAAATAGCCCATAATCCAAAACTCTTTGTCGCCATGGAACCCATGTGTCTAATCATGATGTGAGAAGCATGTAAGTGGCTGGGGTGCATGAGGGGGAGTAGCATTGACAATGGAGTGAGCAACGGTTTCTTTGAAATTGGTCTCTAAGGTGGTCCACGTATAACAGAGCAATCCTATATCATTATGTCGGATGAGAAGGTATGGAGAAGATCTTCACACTTATTATTTCTCTGCTGCTGCCAGTGAAAAGAAGCTAAAGCAAGACGATGGTACCAAAGCGTAGAGACAAAAAAAGAACTTGGGATGGAGGAGAGAGCGTACGTGCGTGTGCGTGCGGCCGTGCGCGTCTGTAATTGGCAGGTATTGCGGTAGCTCTAGCCCCCCAAGGATTTGCTGATGCCTGTTCTGTCTCTGGTCCTCACTTCCTAAAGCACCTGGAGTGTGGGTGGGGGTGTGCGGGGGGGGGTGTTGTCCATCTGCCTGTCCATCTGTCCGACAGACCCCTGATCTGTCCATCTGTCCATCCCTCCCTGTTTCTGAGGCCTCCCTCTCCTCAGGGGCGCTGTCATGATGAACTGATGCTCCTGCTTTCAGCTCCTCTTCTAGAGTGTTCACCAGCAGTATCATGACGCAAGCCTGCTTTCAGCTCCTCTTCCAGTGTTCACCAGCAGTATGACGACACAAGCCTGCTTTCAGCTCCTCGGCCAATGTGTTCACCTATCACAACGACAGTTTACTTCAAACTTTTTAAGCCTTCCTACATGACAGTACAGTCAATTCGGAAATGTCTTGTAAGAAAAGGTGTAGCTGTATTCTATTACTGCAGATGCAGACCAGATGCAGAAGGGATAGAGAAGAGGTCCTAAGTCCCTTTTTTAAAAGCATGTGCACCCTCACAGTACCCAGTAACACCGCTCAATTCTGCTCTCCAAGGCCAAGATTTCGAAATGACTGAAAGACACGACAATAGACCAGAAATTTGGAATGCTTAGAATCTTCCATTTGAATGTGTGTGTGTGTATCTGAATAGAAGCTTCAGGTCTAGCCTTGGGGAGAACAACTCTTTTCTTGTGGTCTGGAAATCGCATCAAATTCCAGTGTTGGCACTCCCAGAGCCTGGACTACAGTGTTGGTGCAATTACCTCCACCAGAGGTTCCTGAGGTGCCCAGTGGCCTGGCTGGGGTCCAGTGGACGCTGCCTACTCTGCCAAAGCTCTCTGCTTAACAATGGCATGACTAATCGATGGCTGCAAAATTGAACAGGGATTTATTCTGTCGGAGTGTACTGCACGCTCCTTTATGTTCCAGTCCAGCCCTGTTCAAATGGCAGATGTTCTCCGCGGTCTTCGTCTCTAGTGTGGAAGAGACATCTGTCAGGTTTTTGGGGGCTGTGTCGTCTGGGATTTGGGCTTTGTGGAAATGAAATGTTGTTTATGTGTGTGTGTGTGTGTGTGTGTGTGTCTGTGTGTTAGGGTGCCCTGTACAATATGAGTAAGTGTGTGTGTGTGTGTGTGTGTCCGTGCCTGCGTGTGAGAGATGGGAGAAACCAGGGAGGGTAAACATGGACCATAAACCTTTTCTGTCTCTCCACCATCTTTCCCCGTCCCCGGGGCATGGGAGAGGGGGAGAGGCAGCTTGCACTCTGCCGCTAGTTAAATGTCATTCTGCCTTCTCACAAACGGGGGTATATGTCGGGAACATGCTTGGCTGCAGTCTGGGTCTTGGAGAAGCTGGGTGAAAGGGAAATAAGATTGAGATGACATTTACATGAATCTGTCAGTGTGTGTCTAGTGATGGAGTCCAAATGAAGACATTTGTCCCTTCACAAACTAGGAAGCACAGTATGTAATCAGTAGGACGACACGCCGTGCTTTCCCCTGCTCTGTCAGGATTGTGATTGCGTGTGCTTCTGCTTTGACGTCATCCATGGCTCCTCATAGCTCTCGTCTTGTCACTGGTCGACTGCCGCCCTGTAATTTAGGAGCCTTAACTGACCATTGAGAACTGAACTCATCACGGTCACTTTCCCTGCCATCATTATTATCATCATCGTCACCATGATCCACATCTCTATTATTATTTTCATCACCATCATCATCCTCCTCATCACATCCTCTCTCCTATAGCATCCCCTGACAACTGCCTATCATTGGTTTTGATCCATCCTGCACAGTCTGGTTTTGCCCAATCATGGTGTCACAGCAAAATGCTTCCCTTCCCCCTCATCCATTAGCAGCCAGGACATTTCCAAGACCTGACCTGTCGGCCCCCCAGGGCCAGATCATACACGGCTCCTCACATCCACCAACACTGACGCCTCACGCGCTGGCACTCGCCTGCAGACGTTCCACTTCAATTTAATATATCTGTGCCTGCCAGGGGGAGGACTGATGGTCACTACTGAGAGATGTGATAGACAGGCAGTCAGTGACATTCAGTTGCACCGACTCAGCATTGAAGCCTGGTGGAAAGCGGTGCCTGGGGGTGAAGTTTTGGATGAGCAAGTATGAGCCAGTGTATGAAAGTAAGGCAAACTACTTTGAAACTACTTTGAAAAAGCTAAACTTTTTAGAGTGGCTTAACCCCACACCTGTGTTCCATTTTACCATTTAAGTAATGGTAATAATAGGTCATGTTTTAATCTATTCCAGCTGTTCTCTCACAAAGTAGGGACATAATCATGATTTTCTTCTCTGTATCAGATGTGATTATGTGCATTGTTATGCAATACCTCTTCATAATTATAGCTTTTTGTCCGCTAAGTGCTTTCCTTTATGTGGAGCTGGAGGTGCTACTGTTTTGAGATTGGCACTTTGTCTGGTTACCCAGGCGATGACGGAGTCAGGGGAGGTGATACAAAAACTGTGATTAGAAAATCCACAGCAGGAACAGTCCTGCTACAAAACTCTGCTATGGAGGATCAGGAAATACTTTAGCATGATTACAGGTCCATAAGCTCACACAGTGTTGGAACTGTAATTCCCATCAACACCATGCTGATAATGAATATGTTTGTGTGCTGAAGGCCAAAGAATGGCACAAGTTGTTTCGAAATGTTTTTATCTGGACTGAGTCAGGAGCTATTTGTACATATATCTATATTGTCAATCCTCATATGTGTAGCTAATAGTATGTTCTCTATGCTATCTCTGTCCCACATAACACAACAGGTAACATATGGATAAGGAGCAAACATCTGCCTCTAACCCACAGGCCTGAAAATGCTTAAACATTAAAGGGCCCTAGACATGTCTTTGAGAAACAATGGAGTGTTAATGTCTAAAGATAACCATCGAACAAGACGAATGCCTTGCATGCCATGCTGTTGGTTGAACACAAACACGACCTGCTCCCTCCTCCATAGCTCAGGATGAATGATATTCGATTTGCAACCAAAACTAACAAACCTTTATAAATCTGTTTAGCGTTCTCTCCCTCGAGCAAATTAGCCTCTATTTGATCCCAATCAGAGTCCAATGCAACGTAATCGAATTTGCTCTGCCTTTGATCCGATGTTTAACTATCCGCCGTGAACAAACAGTTCTGAGTTTCTAGGACAACACCCTTCCTCCATTGTTCTTTAATCTTTCATTCATCCCCGGAGTCGATGCCGCTGAGGAAATGGAGACATTGTTCTGGTCCAATAATTTGATCCAGTCCTCCTTAAAGCTCTTCCCCTTATCACAGTCATTAATAAAAATAAGATAGCAATTACATAAAAGTTGCATTTTATACAATTATCATTGTCATCATAAATTACCAAAAGACTGACTCTGGATCTAAAAGGATTCCATGGTTTAGAAGGTGGATGTTTGAGATCCCAGTCTGAAGGTAGAGAACATTCTGTATGCCTTAGGCCTTCAGCCCTAGGATGGAGAGGAACCTGATTCAGAGAAGTTGCATTCAATAGAGAGTAAACAGCAAAATATTAATTTGGGGTATTATTACTATATTAAAGTCTTGCAGCTCTGCGCTGTCTGGAGTGTATGGGAAATCTCGACATCCCTTCTAGCACACAGCAAAACAGTTGATTGCATTAAAGTGTTTCTATATGGATCCTGTTAAAGTTCAGAGGCTCAGATTTTTCTACCATAAAAATAGATATTTATTGAACCTGAATCCGTGAGTTATTGTCTGTGATGATGACCCTAGTGCCAGTGAGGTGATTCAACCTGTTTAGTAAGTGTATCCAACGTTTTCCACTATAGTGAGTATTTTAGCACACTCTTGTTTGGAGCCTCTATAGGTTTATGAAGACTCATTGATAGATACCCCTACAGGCTACACTGGAGCTGGTCTCTGTTCTAGGCGTGTGTGTCCAATTACTCACACAGAATGAAAGTGAAGCTTGTCACACCAATGGCTGAGAACGCCTTCAAACTCCTAGTCAAGCTGTCTCTCCTCTTCTGTTGCCTTGGGGTTAAACTGCCTACGCCGGGCGTTCTAATTGCATCTATATTTACTTGGTTTAGTTTCAAAAGCGAGACTTTCCCCTGCTTAACCAAGGCCCTCTCGAAGCCCAGGGGTCGACCTCTCTCTCCCTCTGCTCTCTGAGAAGCCTCACTTCCATAACACCTCAGAAAGTACTTTTATTTTCTTCACAAAAAGTGATTATTTTCGGTCCTGACCAAAAGCGTTGACTGCAGTTTGGAAAGTCAAATATTCAAGGCTGAGGGGTTAAGAAAGATCATAAGTCGGAGGAAGTGTGCTGCCAAGGGATGTTCTGGGGAACCATCTCCTTTTAATTATCTTTAATTGTTGTCTTTTTTTCTTCATCTATGAGGGAGAAAAGATCGTCTCATATTGAACTCATGCTCAGTCCCTTCTCCATGACGTTCTAAATGTCATGAAAGCATCTAATGTTACTTACTATACAAATTGTTGACTTCCTTTCTGTGGTAAACTGGAGGTACATCAATGTGTTTCTGTGAATTATTTAAGGCTGAGATTTTATTTCTCAACGCTTCTGGCTTATGTTTGTTGTCAAGGTTTACAAGACTGCTGAGGTTGTAAGATTGTGACAGTCAGTGCTTTAAGGATGATTGATGTACATGATGTCAGACACAGAGAGAGGACTGTACCCCACATTACCCCCCATCTTACTCCCCCCAACTCTGGAAAAGCTTGTCAAACCAGCAAGTTGCAACACCGTAGGAGCAAAAGTACTGAAGTTTCATGTGGTGATTTACTCTACAAAGTTGTTTTCCATGGCTCTCATGTGGTTTTACTGTTAAGTGCATAAATCTCACTAATCCAGATCCTGTTTACCTCAAGGTCTCAAGCATAACCAGTTGCTTTTTTCCCACAGATCTCCATCTAAAACTGACTCTGAGCTGTGTGTAGGTATCATCCTTCATGACTAATCGGCTGCTCTCGTTGACATGCTTTCAGTTTGATTGACAGTCTGTGATGAGTGAGTCATTCGACGCCCAGCTATAGTAACGTGCACCTGTTATTGTTGTGCTGTTTTAGAAAACACAATGATCCTTGGGAATAACCACTTAGTCCTTTTCTAGTATGTTCACTTATTACAATATATGCACAATGTTTAGGTAATATGTTTCATGACATTTATGGATTGTGCGCAGTCTTCAATAATGGATATTTAGATTTATTCACTCCAAAATCTAAACTTTTTCATCAGACTCTAATAAATGCAATGCAAAATGCAATCTTTTTTACGTTTACCCTAGACAACCTTCAATCCATCTCGCGCGATCAAATATTAATTTCCTTCCTTCCATTTCGGATTTTCGAGTAAAAGTCAATTTACCATGTTTGCGAGCACGTTTGCTAGCCAGGAACAGTGGATGGACACATTTCACACACACCCCCGTCCCCACGGTGACTGCAGTCACTGTCGGTGTGTGCAACTCATGAAAGACCTCTCACCTTTGCTCCTAAGCGACGCTCGACAGCCCATAATGGCTTTCTGTGTCACAGATGTTCCAATTAGGGCCATACAGTGAGCACACTCCAGGGATCCTCTGGGGCCACTGATCTGAGGGCTGTGTTGAAGCAGATGAGGCCAGGGAGGTCGTGAATGTGCGAGTTGGATGGATTTACCAATGCTGACTGACTGCTAATGTACCTTCAGAAACCGTGGATGGAGAGGTAGGCGTGGCCACGGTTTAATCATGATC
>CAEFZP010002250.1:0-18134 GCA_903064625.1 Mallotus villosus
GAGTCACATCTGTGTGAGGAGCTTCTCTCGGGGTCTTCTTCTGCTCTCTATCGTCCAGCTCCTCGGTTCCTCTTCCAATATTTCTTATCAGGCGGGTCCTCCAGGTTGGATGAGTACTGCTCCAGCTGCTGTAGCATGGATTCTATGATGTGGTCCTTCTTCCCCTTGTTGATGTTTCTTAAACTGGGGAAGGGCGGTTCGCAGAGAGGAGGGGAGATGGAGGAGTAGGGCGGGGAGAGTTGGGAGGAAGTTAGCAGGAATTAGAAACGTGACACAGGAAGGTTAATAATGACACTTTTTTCTGTCAGCATGTCGACAGCTACCAGGGGGAGGGGGGGGGGGGGGGGGTGCGTACCTGTTTATTTAAAGATAAATGTAGGTATAGACATTGTCCCGACCTTGAATACCATTGTAACTGTCGACCTGGTGTTATGATACTGGTAACTGTCTAACCTGGTTATAAGAATTAATTCGTTTGTCTAGCGGCGGGTGTTATAAGGACATGGAACTTATACTTGGTTAGAGATTAATCTGCCTACCTGGCTATAGATTAATAGATGTCTACCTGGTTATCGATAGGTAGCTGGCTCCCCTGGTCCGTCTACCTGTTATGGAATGAGATAGAGTCTACCTGTTCTGGTCCTGTCCCTACCTGGGTTATGGATGAAGATAGAAGTCTACCACTCGTTTGGTCTGTCTACCTGGTTGAAAGATGGAGGGTTGAAGAGTCGGGGGCGTCTGTCTGGTTGCTCACTCCAGCACTCTTCATCAGCGGATGCACTCAAGTGGGGCGTGGTCCTTGAGACCCCAACTCTTACGGCCAACAAGAGGAGGACATATGCTTCTGATCCTCTGGAATATGTCTGGAGTCCGAGCACACACACACACACCTGGGGCGACCGCATAAATACTGACGTCAACCACCCACGTACGCACACACCACCAGACAACATTACTGCACACACCACTACCCACACACACATAGCAGCACGCCCCAGAGGCGTCCACGCACAAGAAAGAGGGTCACTGAAAGAAGAGTAGTAGTGGGAAGGGGGGAGGGATCAGCGCAAAGAGGAACGCACAGCGAAGGAATGAGGCACGAACACGATGAACACGAATGCAGAATGCAGGGTTGGTGTT
This sequence comes from Mallotus villosus, assembly GCA_903064625.1. Classification (NCBI taxonomy): domain Eukaryota; kingdom Metazoa; phylum Chordata; class Actinopteri; order Osmeriformes; family Salangidae; genus Mallotus; species Mallotus villosus. Next base: position 1,141 of record CAEFZP010002250.1, read on the forward strand.
AAGGTAATCGTAGACCTTAGTTCGTGTGCCATGAGGCATAACACAGTGTGCTGCGCATTTCGGTATACAGCACTAGAGGAGGCGTTGTGGTGGGACAACAATGTGGTCGGGAATTAGTTCGTGCGTGTGTGCAAGAGGTCGGTTACCACGCGTTCCAGTCATAGGTCGCGCAGATGCGCACAAGCGAGAGTACAAGGAATAGAATAACACATGGGAGGGGGTAGAAAGAGTGCGACTACTATTGACAAGCGGAACGCCAACAGGCATCGACGATTAAATCGAAAGAGCGAAAAGGGGGAAAGACTGTAGATGTCTCCCGGTAGAATACCCCAGCTGTCCTGACACAACCGCAGGCATCTCTACCAGCGGACCCCACCTCCACGATCAGCTCGACTAACACGACAAAAAAACACACCCACACACACACCCATCGTGACACGACATACACACCCCCACAGGTATAAATGTCACCACCGCCAAACATTCACCCAGCACACACCCCCCATACACGACTTGCCCAAACATAGGACGAAAGAGAAAAAACACACACCACCATACCACACGCCATGGCACACACACCAATACACACAGTGCACACATAAGACCCAAGATACAAATTAGTAGGGAGTATTCCGTAACCCTCTGCAAGGACTGGGTTTGTGTGTGGCGTGTATGCACGCATCCAGTGTGTGTGTGAGGTCTACCTTCCAGGCAGAGGGTGGGGTTGCATGGGAGTCTCTGGTCCTCCAGAACTTTCATTGTATCCGTAGTCGTGATCTTCAGCACAAATCCCAAGCGACCATCCACAACCACATTACCGGACTACAGCCTGCCATGGCAGATCCCTCGATGGTGCAGGTCCCTCATAGCCCTGTTTACACACACACACGCACAGGCACGAACCCTGCCATGCATCAACACAAACATAGGCAATATGCGTGGTGTAAGGGCATATGTGTGTACATGTGTGGACGTGGCGTGTGTGTCCTACCTTGATGAGGTCAAGTATGAGGTGAGGGGGGAGCTTGAACCTCCAGTCCAGTTATTGACCGTTGTCGTTGCGTAGTAGTTCCTGGATGCTACCACTTAAACAGAATTCTGTCATGATTCCAAACACTCCCACCACTGAATACTAGGAAGAACACACAACAAAGGGCCATAGAAGGCGCAGGTTCACGTGATCTCAAATGACGAATATCTTTCATCTGGAGGACGGAAGAAGGGAAATATAGACCATTATTTCCCTTCTTCTTCCTTCAAAGTGAATATAAAATTACAATAATATTCAACTTGTATTCTAGTCATAGCTATTACCCCAGGGTTCCAGTATTCTATGTTCGTGGTCCGGGGCAAATCGGGCCCATAAGCAAACATCGTATTGCCTACAAACCCCCCCCCCGCTAAAACGCAATTGCCTCCTCTCTCTTATTAGCGCGTCTGAGCGTCCATGCGGGCTGTCATTTGGGTTTAATTAGCCGCTCACCTACAGACCCTGTTAGCTTCAGACCCTGTCTTCCTGTTAGCTTCAGACCCTGTCTTCCTGTTAGTTACAGACCCTGTCTACTTGTTAGCTACAGACCATGTTAGCTTCAGACCCTGTCTTCCTGTTAGCTACAGACCCTGTTAGCTTCAGACCCTGTCTTCCTGTTAGCTACAGACCCTGTCTTCCTGTTAGCTACAGACTCTGTTAGCTTCAGACCCTGTCTTCCTGTTAGCTACAGACCCTGTCTCCCTGTTAGCTACATACCCCGTCTTCCTGTTAGCTACAGACCCTGTTAGCTTCAGACCCTGTCTTCCTGTTAGCTACAGACCCTGTTAGCTTCAGACCCTGTCTTCCTGTTTGCTACAGACCCTGTTAGCTTCAGACCCTGTCTTCCTGTTAGCTACAGACCCTGTCTCCCTGTTAGCTACATACCCTGTCTCCTTGTTAGCTACAGACCCTGTTAGGTTCAGACCCTGTCTTCCTGTTAGCTACAGACCCTGTTAGCTTCAGACCCTGTCTTCCTGTTAGCTTCAGACCCTGTCTTCCTGTTAGCTACAGACCATGTCTACTTGTTAGCTACAGACCCTGTTAGCTTCAGACCCTGTCTTCCCGTTAGCTACAGACCCTGTTAGCTTCAGACCCTGTCTCCCTGTTAGCTACAGACCCTGTCTCCCTGTTAGCTTCAGACCCTGTCTTCCTGTTAGCTACAGACCCTGTTAGCTTCAGACCCTGTCTCCCTGTTAGCTTCAGACCCTGTCTTCCTGTTAGCTACAGACCCTGTTAGCTTCAGACCCTGTCTTCCTGTTAGCTACATACCCTGTTAGCTTCAGACCCTGTCTCCCTGTTAGCTTCAGACCCTGTCTTCCTGTTAGCTACATACCCTGTTAGCTTCAGACCCTGTCTCCCTGTTAGCTTCAGACCCTGTCTTCCTGTTAGCTACAGACCCTGTTAGTTTCCGACCCTGTCTCTTTGGGCAGGAGCTAGGAGCTTGGGGCTAGGAGATAGACCTGAGGACTAGGCCTCACCTGGAATCTCTTCCCCATCCTTACCTCATACATGGCAATGTTGGAGTTCTCATAGGTTGCCGGGGAGATGGTGGAGGCAGATAAGAGTGAGGGGGGGCCACCCATGTCACTCACCTTGCTGTCCAGGCTGAGCTTCTGACCAGGGAGATCACACAGAACACTCTTTAGAACCACACAGAACATCCAATAGAACCATATAGAACATCTTAAAGAACCAACAAAAAGAACATTCTAGGGAACCACAAGGAACATGCTACAGAACCACATATTAAACATGCTAAAGAACCATGCCCAGAACATTCAATAGAACCACACAAAACATTCTATGTAACCACACACAGAGTGTTCCAGAGATCCCAGATGAAGAACCCTGACCTTGTTGCTCAGGGACAGATTGATGAAGATCACATCTGCCAGGGTCAGCAGGATCTTCCCCGGGCTTCGCAGCAGCGGGGCCTGCATCACACGACGGCGGACCCAGTGGCCCAACGCAGCAGACAGAACCAGAACCAGCACGAGCCTCAGCAACACCAGCACCAGCCCAAACGGATCCACACCTTACAATCATTACAGTATATCTAGGTTAGGGTGTGTGTGTGCGTGCATGCATGCATACCTCCACTGCACTGTGTGTGTGTGTGTGCAAACCTCCACTACAGTTTGTGTGTGAGGAGAACCAACAGCTGGGGTCCGGGCTGGGCTGGGCCGGCCCAGGGCCCTGACAATGCCAGCCTCCAGGTCCAGGCTGTGGGTGGGCACCAATGGCCAGGTCAGCCCGTCCGTGTCCAAAACCAGGTAAGACAGCAGACTGGCCCCACTGGAGTTGGTGCGGACGCGCTGGCTGAAGCCATAGAAAGCCATATTCCGGGAGTGCTGCACCAGGTTGGCGGCAGAAGGCCAGGCCCGGACTCACGCAGGCTCTGCAGGGAGTTGGCGATGAAGAGGATGGAGCTGTAGATCGTTCCGAAGAGAGGAGAGAGCTGAGGAGAGACATGAGAGGATCAGTAGGCCTACCTGGTGTGCCGGGGCAGTAGACCCTACCTGGAATCTATGGGTGTGTCTGGGCAGTAGGCCTACCTGTAGAGGATGGGTGTGTCTGGGCACTGGCCTACCTGTAGAGGATGGGTGTTTCTGGACAGTTGGTCTACCTGTAGAGCATGGGTGTGTCTGGGCAGTAGGCCTACCTGCAGAGGATGAGTGTCTGGGCAGTTGGTCTACCTGTAGAGGATGGGTGTTTCTGGGCAGTAGGCCTACCTGCAGAGGAGGAGTGTCTGGGCAGTTGGTCTACCTGTAGAGCATGGGTGTGTCTGGGCAGTAGGCCTACTTGCAGAGGATGGGTGTGTCTGGGCAGTAGGCCTACCTGTAGAGCATGGGTGTGTCTGGGCAGTAGGCCTACTTGCAGAGGATGGGTGTGTCTGGGCAGTAGGCCTACCTGTAGAGGATGAGTGTGTCTGGGCAGTTGGTCTACCTGTAGAGGATGGGTGTGTCTGGGCAGTAGGCCTACCTGCAGAGGATGAGTGTTTCTGGGCAGTAGGCCTACCTGTAGAGCATGGGTGTGTCTGGGCAGTAGGCCTACCTGTAGAGCATGGGTGTGTCTGGGCAGTAGGCCTACCTGTAGAGGATGGGTGTGTCTAGGCAGTAGGCCTACCTGCAGAGGATGAGTGTGTCTGGGCAGTAGGCCTACCTGTAGAGGATGGGTGTGTGTGGGCAGTAGGCCTACCTGCAGAGGATGAGTGTGTCTGGGCAGTAGGCCTGTGTCCACAGCTCGCTGGTAGGCTGTGTGAAAGGAGTTCTCCTCAGAGTCCATGGTGACAGTGAGGACGGCGTCGTAGGCTCTCCTTAGCTTGCTGTTGCTGAGCAGGGCGGGGTAGCGCGCGTCGCGGTACGGGAGGCTGTAGAGGAGGGTGTCATAAGGGACGAACACCACAGACCCGTCCGTCAGGTGCATGTCCAACGCCGTTTCCAGTAGCAACTGCTGGGTCTCTCCACCGATCAGATGAGAGTGCATGCAGAGGATCACCACTGGTGGCACAAGCACATACAATCAAGCACAATACACACACGCGCGCACGTTCCAACATACACAGTCACAGAAATGGAAACAAACAGGCACAGACAAACACAGACAGGTGCACACGTGAACAACCACATTAAAGATACATAAATAACATACCAGTCATTTCCAGTGCTACAGTATGGTTGGTGTGTTTCTTAGCATTCTCAGTACAGTGTATTTGCATCAACTGCACTGTGCTTTTAAAAGTAATTCCAATGTACCAGTACATTTCACTATTTCATTTCATATTTTTCAGCTTTTATCTCAAGTTACATAAGAGAAGAAGGTAGGCACAGACTGGTTGGGTAAGGGTTAGATTTTGATCTCTAAAGACCAAGTTGCTAAGCAGTTCAGTATGTTGACCCATAGAGGTTCAGTGGTATGGGCATGCTCAAGTCCATCACCTAAGCATTCATCAATTCCTCTGCCTGGTACAGTCAGACCCCCACTGAGGCACCAGGAAACACATGCAGCTGTCCATGTGTCAGGTGAAGAAATATTGAGAGGTCCAGTTGAGATGAGTAGGGCAAGGGTAGAGTTAGGATGAGGGTTGAAATTAGAGTAAAAGTCAGGGTTGGTGTGTGGGAGGGGTTTGGGTTGAGGTTAGAGTAGTGGTGTTAAGGGTTGAAGTTTGGATGTTAGGGTTAGGTTAGGACTGGGGTGAGGGTTGGGGTTGAGGTTAGAGTTGTGATGTTAGGGTTGGGGTTTGTGTGGAACACTCACTGCGCAGGTGCTTTCTTCTCTTGATGGCCACCAAGGCCCGACGCACTGAGGCAGCATCCTTATCTACCGTTACTATGATGACAACAGGGATGCCGTGGCTGTGCAGCCCGTTGGCCACCTGATTGGCCGTATCCACCCACACGTCCTCGGCTGATGAGACCACGCCCACGTGAGCCCAGCGGAAGTGTCGTGCTAGGCTGTTGACGTGTGCACATGCAGACTGTTTACATGTGTAGGTGTTGATCAAGCTGGTTGATTACATGTTTACAAGTGGATTGTTTACATGTTAACATGTTCATCCAGCATATTGCTTAGATGTTACCATGTTTATGAGCTGAATGTTTGCATGTGTACATGTTTATCAAGCGGACTGTTACGTTACTGTTACTGTACGTGTTTGCGTGTTTAGCACAGTGACAGAGACACACCTGAGCAGCACCCAGACAGGTGAGGGCACAGTGCGCGTGAAGGTGGAGTGTCGCTGGTGCTCATCCAGCTCGCAGTTCACACATGCCCAGGAGAACAGCGCCTTGTTCCAGTTCTTAGCCAACAGGGATGCAGCATCACAGTAGCCTGGGTTGACAGGCCCCAGGTAGGCGTTGGCCCGTGGATGGTGGCGCAGGGAAACCCCCTAGCGCCCGAGATGTCTGGCAGTCCTCCTCCAGGACCTCGTACTGGAACACCACGCCCAAAGACAGGCTCGGGTCGCGGTTGATACGCTCCACCGCCAACATGGCCGCCAGTTGGGGCCGGGCTTTGGCGAACAGGGGGTCACATGACCAGGGTCCCAGCACCCCGACTCGGAACACACCGGCCTGGGGGAGGAAGGGGAGGGAGGCGAGGAGGAGGAGGCCCAAAGCCCACGGGCAAGAGCAGGGGGGAGAGGGGAGGCATGGCATGATAGGAGGTGAGGGTGGTGGGGAGGTTACATGATATTGGAGAGGGTTTGGAAGGCTAACGGTTGGGAGTTCTGGGTGGAAGGAGAAAAGATCCTATAACCGGGGTAACCTAGCTTAGCCCAGCCTATTTTAGCCTAGCCAGACATGCAGACAAACAGACAGGAAGTTAGAACATTTTGGAAGAGAAAGGTTCCCTATTTCAGGTGTTTTGAGCCTCTTCTCATGAAAGTAAACTGTCACATCAATGCTTAACCCTACCCAACACTGAACACTGAAAGAGAGACCTTTGTAATATGTTCCAGTCATTGGCAGCAGAGAACTGGAAAGAAAGTCGACCAAATGAGGAATTGGTTTTGGGGGTAACCAGTGAGATGTACCTGCTGGAGCGTGTGCTACGGGTGGGTACTACCATGGTGACCAAAGAGCTAAGGTAAGACGGGGTTTTACCTAGCAGGGATTTGTAAATAACCTGCAGCCAGTGGGTTAGGCGTCGGGTGTGAAGCGATGGCCAGCCAATGAGAGCGTACAGGTCACAGTGGTGGGTAGTGTATGGGGCATTGGTGACAAAACGGATGGCACTGTGATAGACAACATCCAATTTATTGAGTAGATTGTTGGCGGCTAATTTATATATGACATCGCCAAAGTCGAGGATTGGTAAGATGGTCAATTTAACAAGGGTATGTTTGGCAGCATGAGTAAAGGATGCCTTGTTGCGATATAGAAAGCCGATTCTAGATTTAATTTTTGATTGCAGGTGCATAATGTGAGTCTGGAAGGAGAGTTTACAATCCAACCAGACACCTAGATATTTATAGTTGTCCACATATTTTAAGTCAGAGCTGTCCAGAGTGTTGATGCTGGACGGACAGGCGGGTGCAGACAGTGACCGATTGAAAAGCATGCATTTGGTTTTACTTGTGTTTAAGAGCAGTTGGAGGCCACGGAAGGAGAGTTGTATGGCGTTGAAGCTCGTCTGGAGGTTACTTAGCACAGTGTCTAGAGAGGGGCCAGAGGTATAAAGGATGGTATCATCTGCATAGAGGTGAATCAAAGAGTCACCAGCGGCAAGAGCAACATCATTGATGTAAACCGAGAAAAGAGTCGGCCCGAGAATTGAACCCTGCGGCTGATGCCCATAGAGACTGCCAGAGGTCCGGACAACAGGCCCTCCGATTTGACACACTGAACTCTATCAGAAAAGTAGTTGGTAAACCAGGCCAGGCAATTGTTTGAGAACCCCAGGCTGTTGAGTCTACCAATAAGAATGTTGTGATTGACAGAGTCGAAAGCTTTGGCCAGGTCGATGAAGACGGCTGCACAGTAGTGTCTCTTATCGATGGCATTTATGATATCGTTTAAGACCTTGAGCGTGGCCGAAGTGCACCCATGACCAGCTCTAAAACCAGATTGCATAGAGGTGAAGGTACGGTGGGATTCCAAATGGTCGGTAACCTGCTTGTTAACAAGGCTTTCGAATACTTTGGAAAGACAGGGTAAGATAGATATAGGTCTGTAGCAGTTTGGGTCAAGAGTGTCACCCCCCTTTGAAGAGAGGAATGACCGCGGCAGCTTTCCAATCTTTGGGAATCTCAGACGATACGAAAGAGAGGTTGAACAGACTAGTGATAGGGGATGCAACAATTTCAGCAGACAATTTAAGAAAGAAAGGGTCCAGATTATCTAGCCCAGCTGATTTGTAGGGGTCCAGATGTTGCAGCTCTTTCAAAACATCAGCTATCTGGATATGGGTGAAGGAGAAATGGTGGGGGCTTGGGCGGGTCACTGTGGAGGGTGCCGGACAGTTGGCCGAGGTATGGGTAGCCAGGTGGAACGCAAGGCCAGCCATAGAGAAATGCTTATTGAAATTCTCAATTATAATGGATTTATCAGTGGTGACAGTGTTTCCTAGCCTCAAAGCAGCGGGCAGCTGGGAGGAGGTGCTCTTATTCTCCATGGATTTAACAGTGTCCCAGAACTTTTTTGAGTTTGTGCTACAGGATGCAAATTTCTGTTTAAAAAAGCTAGCCTTAGCTTTCCTAACTGCCTGTGTGTATTTGTTTCTAACTTCCCTAAAAAGTTGCATATCACGGGGGCTGTTCGATGCTAATGCAGAACGCCACAGGATGTTTTTGTGCCGGTCAAGGGCGGACAAGTTCTTCTTGGTTGCGACCTGAGATCCTTCCTCGTTATGATCTCAGGGGGAGAAGAGTTGGAGAGGAGGAGGAATGGGGGAGTGTTGGGCAAGAAGGGGAGTAGAACAGAGGAGTGTTGGAGAGGAAAGAGGGATTAGACGAATGGGAAAGACAGGAGTGGACATTACAGAAGGATAATGATTTGAGGATTATGCAGATCATAATCCCTATCTGTCCACCAATATCTCTACACACGTACTTACCAGTGTGTATCTATGAGTGTGTTCTTACCTACCAGTGCTGTGTGTGTATGTGAACAGACCTACCAGTGCTGTATGTGTGTGTGTGTATGTCTATACCAGTGTTTTATTGAATGTGTCTTGACATTTGGCATTGTGGTGTGGTACAATGGTCTTCCAATGATCAGCAAGCGTGAGCTTACAAAGCTGGTAAATGTAGCATCTAAGGTGGTTGGGGTAAAGCTAGCCCAGTTGCAAGACATATATGACAAACGGGTTATGGGTAGGGCTAAACAAATTTTAAACTGCCCTGATCACCCACTTTTCAGGGAGTTTAATTTGCTCCCTTCTGGTCGCCACTTTAGGCTACCGAGGTTAAGAACTGGTTGGGCCAGAGATTCCTTCATTCCTGTGGCTATTAGGAACCTAAATTCATTTGGCTGACATCTAGATGTTTCCCTGCCAATGGCCATTATGATGAATTTATGTTGTACTGTCCCAATTGGACCCTGTCAATTGTGTCAGTGTGTCTCTATTGTGTGTTCTGTGTTGTGTAATGTTGTTGGCATTTGGTGATGCTGTTCTGTGTTTGTGTTTCTGACATGTGCTGCACACTAATTGTGCTGCACACTCATTTTCTTTTGAAGGATGAATAAAGTTGAAAGTTGAAGTTAGTGCTGTCTGTGTACGCCTCTCTTAAAACACACACACATAAAAACCCACAAAATCTGAAAGAATGTTGGCGACACACACCTTTTTAATATTTATTTCATCAGCATGTCCATAATCACAAGCAAAGAAGCTGAGTGGTTAGAGTAATGTGGGTGTGGTCCTATAAACAAGCGGTGGGCGTTGACAGACAGTCGACTGGGTGTAGTAAGAAATTCTGGTGGGTGTGACCTGACAGTCAAGTGGGCGTGGCCAGATATACTGGTGTGCGTGGTCGGATAAGGCTGTACAAATGTTTGACATTGATTATTTAATCTCATGAGCAACATACAGCAGATCACCACAGAAACAAAGTTTGAAGCATCAATACATTAATTGCGGCACTTGCGGGAAGGAGAGGAGACGAGAGGAGGAGAGAGGGGAGGAGGAGGAGAGAAGAAAGGAAAGAAAGGAGAGGGGAGATGGCAGTCAGACAGACAGTTGACATCTTTCTCGATAAGCAGTGAGACAGAAATCATACATGTGTATGATGGTGAAGAGCGCACAATCCTAGCCCTAGCCTAACCCTAGACCACCAGGGAGAGGCTTAAAACACCATTGGAATGGATGGAATCTAACACAATCCTTTTTGTGTATGTTCGTGTGAGACTCACGGAGGCAGCATCTGTGTAAGGAGCTTCTCCGTCTTCTGCTTCTCTATCTCCAGCTCCTTGGTCCGCTCCCTTATCAGCTCCTCCAGGTTGTCATGTGGTTGTCATGTGTGTCATGTGTCAGGTTGTCATGTGCGGAGGCATTAACCGTGACTACCGTGTAGGTTTCATTAATAGAACAACTGGTTTATTTCCGGACACATGGATATGACCTCACAGGTATGGCACTACGGTGGCCCATACATTCATATATCACTACATTTCCCCCTTTTAAGTCATTGAGATATCCCATGCATTACCCAAAACAGAACAGGCATAATTTCCATAACAGGGTCACATAGAACTAGGATTTTGGGGTAGACTGCCCGCCATCCACAGCAACGTAGGGATTATTCTGCCCTCAGTAGTTGCTGTCCCTATTGCTCTGAAACAGTCCAAAAAGTCCATGGGTTTCCGACTTCGGCAACAGCCATACAGTCCAATTCCATTTCGTAACTCAAAAGAGCATTTCTTATAACAACCGTATGAAAGAGTAACCCTATGAAAACAGTCAGAATCTCAATAACATTTCAACTTAATAACATAATAACCAATCCCTGCTTTAATTTGAAGTGTATTAAAGCAGGCCTAAGAGTTAAGTGTCTCTATACCTGTAAGGAAGTCTGACCTCACGACCCCTGGAAGTCACCTGTACCCCCCCCGGCGGTGTATGCGGGGATGCATGCCCCACAGCTCGGTCCGGTGACATCTGGTCAGGTGGCTTGTCGCTGAGGGCAGGACTGGCTGCAGGAGAAGAACCGCTTGGCAGTGGTGTAGGTCTCGCCCGCAGCTGCTGTTCTTCAGACGAATCTGCAGACTCCGGCAAGGCCTGCAGGTGTCTCCGGTTGCGACGCAGCACTGCGCCACTGTCCATCTTCACCAGGTACGACCGGGGCTCTTTGCACTGGCCAACGACTGTAGCAGGAGTTTTCCACCCCTTATCTCCATCAATCTTGACTCTGACGTCTTGGCCCTGATGAAGTGGTGGAAGTGGACATGCAGAGTGGCGGCGGTCGTAGTAGAACCGGTAGGACGACTTTGTCTGTGTGTCTTTTTTCTGAACCTGTTGTCTGTCAACAGGTGCAGGCTGTAGCTTCTTTTCCAACATAGGAAGTGTAGTTCTGATGCGTCTCCCAGTCATGAGCTGAGCTGGGCTCACACCGGTTGCTGCACTAGGGGTAGCTCTGTAACACAACAGAGCGAGATGTGGATCGGGCTGCTTCAGGATGTGCTTGGCCGTCTGAACAGCCCGTTCTGCTGCACCGTTCGCCTGGGGGTAGTGAGGGCTAGTGGTAGTATGGACAAAACCATACTTCTCACTAAAGTCTTTGAACTCCCCAGATGTGAACTGTGGGCCGTTGTCACTCACCAGTTCCAGTGGTATCCCCCATCTCACGAACATGGCTTTTAGCCTGTTGATGACTTGCACGGCGGACGTTGAAGAGAGGTGGGCTATTTCAAGGTCCCTTGAGTAGTAGTCCGTCACCACGAGGTAACTCTTCTTTTCCAGTTCGCAGAGGTCTGCTGCAATGCGCTGCCATGGGCCCTCTGGTAGGGCTGTGGTGAGTAGTGGCTCACGCCGCTGAGTGGGTCTATTTTCGACGCAGAATCTGCATGCTGAGACTTTCTGTGTTATCTCACCACTGATGCGTGGCCACCACACTGACATCTTGGCTCGCGCACGGCACCTTGTCAGGCCCTGATGGCCTCCATGAATCTGCTCCAGTATGGCAGATCTCAGCGCAACAGGGATAACGATCCTATCCTGATATAGCACCAGCCCATCCGTTTCGGAGAGATGAGCCCTAGCAGAAAAATAAGGCTGTAGAGATGGTAGCATCCGTGACTTCGGCGGCCACCCATTTCTGATAAAGGCTACGATCTGCAGCAGCTCACCGTCCTGTTGAGTAGCTGTGCGGATTTCGCTGAGTCTTTGTGATGAGACTGGAGCATTGGCAATGACTGATTCCACGTAGGCCTGAACCTCGTGCTCCAGCTCCCCATCACTCAGCTCGGACAAGGGCTGTCTGGAGAGTGTGTCGGCGACGACTAACTGTTTCCCTGGAATGTGCTCGGCCACCACATTAAAACGAAGAAGTCGCATGAGAAGCCTCTGACACCTAGGAGGAGCTTTGTCCAGGTCGTAGGTATTGATAAGCGGTACGAGAGGTTTGTGGTCTGTGTGCACGTGAAAACTCTCCATACCTTGTACGTAGCGTGCAAACCTCTCGCAGGCCCACACACATGCCAGGCACTCCTTTTCAATTTGTGAGTACCTTTTCTCGGCCTCTGACAGTGTACGAGAACAGAATGCCACTGGCTTCCACTCGCCGCCATGTTCCTGCATTAACGCAGCCCCTAAGCCGTAGCTGCTCGCGTCTGCACTGACGACAGTCTTCCTGTTAGCTTCGTAATATGCCAGAGCAGGGGCTGACACAAGCATGTCTTTGACAGTCTCAAACGCTCTTTCCTGTGCCTCACTCCAGACCCAGTCGTTTTCCCTCTTCAGCAGATCAGTGATCGGATGCAGTTTGGTGGAGAGATCAGGCAGAAATCTCCCAACATAGTTGATGAGGCCCAGGACCTGACGCAGTTCCTCGACACTTGTAGGACTGGCCATTTGGGTGACAGCCTTCACCTTGCTGGGGTCCGGCCTCAGGCCATCCGCACTGATGAGGTGTCCAAAGTACTGAATTTCTGACTTGCCAAAGTGGCATTTGGCCCTGTTCAATTTCAGTCCACTGTCTTTGACAGTCCTCAAAACTGCATTCAGACTACGGTCATGCTCCTCGGTCGTGGCTCCATACACCAGAATGTCGTCCATCACTACAACAACCCCCTCGTGGTCCTTAAGCAAAGTGGACATCTGTCTTTGAAAAATTTCAAGCGTTGGCAAAATGTACCTCTCACGCTTTACTGCCTTGTTCAGGCGTTTTAGGTCTACGCACACTCTCACTTCTTTGTTCTTCTTTTCGACAGGGACCATTGGGGCACACCAGTCCGTGGGGTCCGTGACCTCCTCGATTATGCCAAGGGACAGCATGCATTGCAATTCGGCTTCGACTTTTGGCAGGAGAGGAAACGGGATACGGCGCGGCGTTGTCAGGGTGTAGGGCTCTGCATCCGGCTTCAATTCGATCTTCACAGGGTCACACTTGAACAGGCCGATGTCCCCAAACACACCCTCTAGCAGATCTGATGCAACAGCATTGACTCTCATCACCAGGCCCATTCTCTTAGCGACACTGCGTCCCAGTAGACTATGTGAGTACGGCCCCCTTATAACAGTCACCCAGTACTTGTAATGCTGTCCCTTGTATGGACTTGTGGCAAGGAATCTGCCCACACATTGCACTTCACCTCCTGGGCTGGTAACGAGTGGTTTTGGCCCAGTCATGACCAATCGTGGGCGCCGCGCTAGCCTATTGAAAGCAGTCTGTGACATTACTGTGATGTCTGCACCAGTATCTATTTTAAATTCAACAGGACTGCCATTTACCTGCAATTCCACCAGCCACTCATTTTCGGAGCCAGGCTGCTCAATCACGTCTGTTGTCGCCTCCATTACAGCACCAACGAAAAATGCATCTTCACTGTACTCCTCGGTACAGTCAGACGTGACATTGACTTCTTTTAGTGCTTTACTTTGACAGACGGCCTCGAAGTGCCCTAATCTGTTGCATTTCCTGCATCTCTTATCTTTAGCTGGGCAGGGGCGTCCGTTCCCATGCTGACCATTGCAACGTGAACAGGCAAACTGCCTTGACTCACCCCTGTCGTCCCTTCTCTGCCACTGCGGTCTATCCTTCGCGCCATTTCTTCCATTGGATTGCCATCTTCCTTGTCTCATAGCATCCACTGCACAGTCACCGTCAGCACGCAAACTCACGTTTTGCTGTTTTATTTGCTCACTCTGACGAGTTATTTGAATTGCTTTCTCAAGCGACAGTTCTGGCTCCAACTGTAACTTTTCTGAAACTCCCGTGTCGGATATGCCAATCACAACCCTATCCCTGATTTGCTCATCCTTGGTCACTCCGAACTCACAGTACTGTGCTAGCTCATACAGGCCTCTGATAAAAGCTTCAACAGGCTCACCGGGCTTTTGAACCCGCTTATGAAAGCATGCCCGTTCGTGTATTACGTTTCTCTTCGGCACAAAATGCTCATGAAACTTCTTTATTACAATGTCGTAATCATTCTCAGGGCTCACTTCGTCATCATCATCTTCAAGGGCTACACTCCGGTCAAAAACAAACGAATCGTATATAGCCTCCGCCTCACTTCCCATAGCATAGAGAAGCGTGTTCACCTGCACTACACCACTGTCCCGGTCTAGTTTCGTTGCCACTCGATAGCGATCAAAACGTTGGCGCCACATCGGCCACTCAGCCGGACGGGTGAAATCAAACTTTTCTGGAGGTCCCAACTTCGCCATTGTCACTTAAAAAATCGTAAATCGGCCACTTCTGACACCATGTCATGTGCGGAGGCATTAACCGTGACTACCGTGTAGGTTTCATTAATAGAACAACTGGTTTATTTCCGGACACATGGATATGACCTCACAGGTATGGCACTACGGTGGCCCATACATTCATATATCACTACAGATGAGTACTGCTCCAGCATGCGTAGCATGGAGTCTATGATGTTGGTCTTCTTCCCCTTGTTGATGTTCTTAAACTGGGGAAGGGCGGTTCGCAGAGGAGGATGGGGAGGAGGAGGAAGAGTGGGAGGAAGTGAGCAGGAGGAAGATTAAAGGTTAATAGTACTTTTTTCCGTCAGCATGCGAACAGGTAGGCCTACCTACAAATGTAGTGAGCACAGCATTACAGCCATTCACGCCATAATAAATGGAAGCTAAGAAAATAAAAGATTCGAGTGGGAGATGTAATTGTATATAGGCTAGTACTTCATGTCTAGTAGTTAGACATTAATATTGACGATACTCCTCGTTGGGCCTAAGGCGCTGTGGTGTAGTGGTTAGCAATGCACTGACATGGTATATCGGATGTATTTTTGCTCGTGGGATCGGCTCCCACTCGAATCTTTTATTTTCTTAGCTTCCATTTATTATGGCGTGAATAGCTGTAATGCTGTGCTCACTACATTTGTTCAGAATATAAAATAGCGAAATGAATTGATTTCAAAAGATATAGCGAAGAAACAGTCAGCCATAGGCTACACGAACTCGCATGGGAAACGAATGTTTCCATGTTGTGTTTCGCGTATTTTGATCGTATTGTCTGGGCAGCGACTTTCTTAGTATGAATTTTTAATATGTGGTGTCAGAAGGAGCTTTGATGTCGTGGTAAATACGGCTACTGTCTCGAAACAATCCCAAATACGTGATTAGTAGCCTACTTTCGGGTAGCGTCTATGGGAACCAGTTGTCGTAGAAGAAGCCAAAACAAGATGTTACCTGAAGGACAACTTACTTAATAAATAAGTAACGATTTATCACTTTTTTTGTGAGCTAAAATAACTCGCAGTGTAAATCAATGGGCTTTGGCTTTTTTGCTGTAGTGCGATCGAATACCACTTCATGCGAGTCTGCAAATGTTTTTATTTTGTCTCCATTTATTTTGTCGTGAATGGAAGTAATGTAGTGCGCACGTAGCCTATACTTTCATATTCGCCGCAGCAAATATGAGATTCGACTTGATATTATACAAATCGCCAGTAATATGTTCGTGAATTTGTGACGAATCAGGTGATAGAGGAAGACTGATGGGTGAACGCACAGTTGGGGAACCAGTTAGCTTGGGAACCAGTTGGGCGACAACACCGGCCGGTGTTATGTCCCTACTGGTTCCCAATTCAACTGGTTCCGCATCTGGTTCCACAGCTGTGCGTGCACCTATCAGTCTGCCTCTATCACCAGATTCGTCCGAAATTCACAAACGATTTTCAAGTCGGATCTCATATTTGTTGCGGCAAATATGAAAGTAGACCTAATAGGCTACGTGCGCACGACATAGGCTACCATTCGCGACGAAATAAATGGAAACAAAATAAAACATTTGCACGCTCGCATGAAGTTGGATTCGATCGCACTATGGCAAAAATCGGAATTCACTAGAGCCCATTGCTTTACACTGCGAGCTATACCAGCTCTGAAAAATTATCTAAACCGTTAGTACTTTATTTACTACGTTGGCCTTCAAGGTAACATCTTGATTTGGCTTCTTCTGAATCAACTGGTTCCCATAGGCACTACCCGAATGTAGGCTACTAATCACGTATTTGGGGTTGTTTGGAGGCAATGGCCGTATTTACCACGACATCAAAGCTCCTTCTGACACCACATATTAAAAATTCATACTAAGAACGTCGCTGCTAACCCAGTCAATACGTTTAAAATACGCGTAACACAACATGGAAACATTCGTTTCCTATGCGATTTCGTGTAGCCCATGGCTGAGTGTTTCTTCTGGCTATATCTTTTGAAATCAATTTATTTAATAATATTCATTCTGAACAAACGTAGTGAGCACTACATTACAGCCGTTCACGCCATAATAAATGGAAACTAGAGAGCATACAATTTCTGGGGAAATTGTGAGGGTGTGCGTGCTTGTCCGTCCCTTTAAGTTTTTCCCTTCTAGTGATATTTTCAAGCATTTAGCCTACTCATAGTCTATTGCATAATAATTCATTAAGAACACCCTTGGAAGCTACTGTAACAACGTTATCACTGGAAATATTTCAGATGGAATCGCGATTCAAACAGTAGCTCTATGTCTGCTAGTCTAATTTATGACATGGCCCCAAAAACGTAAATAAGCTTGACATTTATTTAGTGGAAAATCGCTCATGCATAAAAAGCTCAATAGTGATCATTGTCAGTAACAACGCAAAATGCGATATAGCCCTTTGTGGAGAAGCTGCCCCGGTAAATTGTATACTACAGTGTTGGTCTTGGTGGCGATCGTTGGTTGAACGTTCCGTTGTACTGTTTAGGCTGAAATTAAATATTGCTTTCAAGTTTAGGCTGTGTCAATGAAGTTCGGGTTAGTAGTAAAGGATATACAATACATTACAGCACAATATATGGTCTGTCATCACCAGCT